>JACCIC010000232.1:0-600000 GCA_018907035.1 Sycobia sp. Sy_11
ACAAAAAATTTAATATTCTTAATTTTAGTGCAAAACGTTTGCTCCTTGTCCATATAGAGCGGTAAGACCAGAGCCAGCGTTTGCTCCTCGTTAGATTGCTCGTAGAACGCACAATCGTCAAATTCGCAAAAAAAAGTGAAAATTTAATATTCTTAATTTTAGTGCAAAACGTTTGCTCCTTGTCCATATAGAGCGGTAAGACCAGAGCCAGCGTTTGCTCCTCGTTAGATCGCTCGTAGAACGCGCAAACCGTTTGCTCCTTGTCCATATAGAGCGGTAAGACCAGAGCCAGCGTTTGCTCCTCGTTAGATCGCTCGTAGAACGCACAATCGTCAAATTCGCAAAAAAAAGTGAAAATTTAATATTCTTAATTTTAGTGCAAAACGTTTGCTCCTTGTCCATATAGAGCGGTAAGACCAGAGCCAGCGTTTGCTCCTCGTTAGATTGCTCGTAGAACGCGCAAAACGTTTGCTCCTTGTCCATATAGAGCGGTAAGACCAGAGCCAGCGTTTGCTCCTCGTTAGATCGCTCGTAGAACGCACAATCGTCAAATTCGCAAAAAAAAGTGAAAATTTAATATTCTTAATTTTAGTGCAAAACGTTTGCTCCTTGTCCATATAGAGCGGTAAGACCAGAGCCAGCGTTTGCTCCTCGTTAGATTGCTCGTAGAACGCAAAAAACGTTTGCTCCTCGTTACATTTTCGTGTCGATAATACGTAACGTGTATTTGTATTTATATTTATATTAGCGTATATTATAATAGTATATTTCCTATAATTCTAACTTGTACATGCGAGAATATATATTGGTTACAAACGTCGTGGTATATGTATTGAATATATATATATATATATATATATATATATATATATATTCAATTTGTAACCAATATATATTCTCGCATGTACAAGTTAGAATTATAGGAAATATACTATTATAATATACGCTAATATAAATATAAATACAAATACACGTTACGTATTATCGACACGAAAATGCACAAGTTAGAATTATAAGTTATTATTGCATTATATTATATATTATGGTAATACATCTACAGACAGAACACTTACCGATCCGACGACTCATGATAATGCACCTACAGACAAATACTTACCGATCCAACGACTCATGATAATGCACCTACAGACAAACACTTACCGATCCAACGACTCATAATAATGCACCTACAGACAAACACAATATTTAAATTTCGACCGAAACTTACAACACCAAAGTGGACGTAACAATTCTGTGTCGTGATTGTGACATTTGTAAAAAAATATAAATAAATAAGTGATTTCAATTATAAGGATACACAGGTGTTGTTTTTAGTTCATTTATTGAAGAATATACATGAATCATACATATTTCCTGCCACTCTTTTCCTCGTACCAACATCGAGAGCCAGCTGCAATAAGTAGTGTAGCACTACGGTAGGGCAGCCCACAACAATCAAGGATCAAACGAGCCTAACGCTCCTTTCGAGAACCCTCGCCAACGCTGCCAACCTAAAAAGACAAGGTAAGTCTTTAGGGAAAACAAGTTACACCATAAAAACGCCGGTGTACAGTTTTAACAAACTGACCCGGACGTAACAACATTCCGTTAATATTTCAATATCTGTGCGTATGTGCATGTTTGCTTTTACGATCATGGCCTTGAATGCCTTATTTTTAGTTTTCTCATTTTGGGTCAGTTTAACCCGGCCTAGCATGACGTGCGTAATAGGAACCAACAGATTCTCCACGAGGAGCGCATTTGCACCTGAGCAAACCGGTTCGTTTCTTTTCGTGACAAAGTATGCGACATTGTCATTATTCATTCGGAATAGATTGCGTGACTCTATGATGTTGGGCGCGACGCGGTTTCTTTCCTGGTTTACCGATCTATTGATTGCATACTCTACCCCGGGAGGATCAAAAACCTCCGTTGACGGTTCGAACGAATACGAGATGTTTGGGTCGGTGATGGCGATTTGGTTGTGGGAATGAATTTGCGTGGATGAATCGTCAATGCTTCAGATAGGAGAATCTCCCAGAGGAGGAGATGAGCATGCCATTTGTTGGTAGTCGGAGAGGGGAAGGAAGCATTAGATAGTCCGAGGACTGCAGGAGGCGGAGAAGGTGTCCGTCGCTCGTCTTCTTGCTCTATGTTTTGTGGCGCATCTTTATCGGCTGCCTGGCAATAGCTTGCAATGGGATCGTTGGATTTTTCGGGACTGTCCGAAATTCTTGGAGTCTTGCGGCGACTGGGCCTGTAGTTTGAGGGCGTGAAAATTTCTGATGAATAAGTCGAGGCTGTATCTTCTCGGCTTCTCTTCTTGGTTGTATTTACGCAAAATTCTTTCGTTTCTTTGGTTTCTTTTGGTCCGGGAGGGTTCCGAGAGAATGCGTCGGCAACATAATTTGTCTTACCCGGTGCATAGTTCACGTCGAAGCTGTATAATACATCCGTGAGTTTGAAGTACCATCTCTTTAGCCTAGACGTGGAGTCCTTCATTTTATGTAACCACATCAGTGGTTTATGGTCCGTCACGAACGCAAATTTCCTACCATAGATGCAATATTTGAATTGTTCAGCGCAATACAGCATTGCCAGAAGTTCTTTCTCTATCGTGCTATAAGTTGACTTCTGCTTGACACAGAAGTCAGCTAGCATAGGCGACTGGATGGTCGTCGGAGTCCACCTTTTGAGAGAGAACTCCGCCTACCGCGTAATTGGAGGCGTCGGTGGTAACGTAAAATTCTCGTTCGAAATCTGGATGTTTCAGGACCGGTTCTTTGGTTAAACACGATTTTAGTTTGTTGAAGGCTTCGTCTTGTTTTTCCGTCCATAAGAACGGGGTGTTGTCCTTGAGCAGGCTCGTCAATGGTTTGGAAATCCTTGCACAGTCGGGTATGAATTTCCTATAATAATTACAAAGTCCCAGAAATTGCCGGATATTCTTGGGGTTCTTGGGGATGGGGAAATCTTTGACTGTCGACAGCTTTTTGGGGTCAGGCTGTGTGCCAAACGGAGAAATAACATGCCCTAGGAAATTTATCTTTTTCTTGTAGAAATGGCATTTTGGCGGATTTAATTTTAGATTAGTGTCCTTTAGGCTTTTAGCTAATTCTACATATTTCTCGCCGTGTTCTTCCGGGGTTTTCGCTGCAATGATTAGATCGTCAATGTAAGCAAAGGTGCCATTCCTTTGCTTGACGACTTTATTTATTAGCATTTGGAACGTAGTTTTGCCGTTTGGGCATTCCTCAGCCCAAACGGCATTCGCACCAAGTGAAAATGTCCAAACGGCGTGCTGAAAGCCGTCTTCTCTTTGTCTACCTTGTCGAGCGGGATTTGATAGGTATGGGAAAAGGGAATGGCTTCGTTTTCCCGTTCAGTTTTCTGAAATCGACAACGACTCGCCATTGCTTCTGTCCTTCTTTGGTCTCACGCTTAGGGACCACACAGAGAGGGCTGTTATAAGGGGAATCACTTGCTTCTATTATGCCGTCTTGCAGCAGTTTGTTCATGGTATCCCTAGCGACCTCTTGTAATTTTTGGGGGATGGGGTATTGGCGTACATTGACCGGAATGTCGTCGTACGTTTCCATTTTATGTGTCAGCAAATCCGTTCCTTGAAGAGGCTCAGGTTCCACATGGCATATGCCTGTCGTTTGCCTGATCAATTTCTCTAGACTTCCTTGCAAGTTCTCGTCTAAATCATCTGACTCTATTTCTCCCAATATTTTGTCGACGCGGCTCTCCGTAGTATACAATGTATGTAAAAGGGTACATACCCTTTTATTTTTGTGCTTTTCCCTTTTGTCTTTTTTATTCATCGCCTCGTCTTTTGTGACACGGGTTATCTCAGCTCTCTCGTACTCTCCTAGGTTTTCCGACGTGGACTGCACGTAGGCTTCTATCACGTCGTGTTCCTTATCTTTGGCAGCGTCGACGCTGACGTTCCTTACCGTTTTGTGAGAGGCGTCACGCTCTTTTGTATCCTCGTGTGTGTGATATCTGCTTCCTGAAATGTATTGCTTGGTTCGCGGGAGTCATTTCTTTCCTTTGTGAAGTATATTTTCAATATCTCTACGTTTTCATTGTTTGCTACGAAATCGATGACTCTATTCTCCTTTTTTGACTGATCATCAGTATCGATAGTGTGGCTCGATATACCTTCCTTTGGTGCGGTTAATAAATTTTTTGTTTGCTCTGTTCCTATCGAGGTGATTGTTTTGGTATCCTTCTCCTCACTGAGCGCTAATTGCATTTTAATATTATTCTTGTTGCTCGATGGGATCGACTCAGAGGCCGTTATTGCGCATGACGTTATTTCGTTCCGAGGCTTTGGGGCATGGTACTTTCCATCTACTTTCTCGAGTTCGGCGAGTGACTCAGAGGCCGTTGCACATGACATTCCCTTGTTCAGAGGCTTTGGGGCGTGTTCATTTCGCTCGATTTCATTAGACATTATTTCATTATTGTTTAAGTTAGCGCTTTTAATTATTTTGTTTTTGATACCTTCGTCGATTTTTAAGTCGTCTATTTTAACCGCAGGGTGTGCGTCGTTCCTTCGACTCTTCCCAGGAGATAGTATCTGTCCACAAAAAATCTTTTCTTCCCGCAAAAATGGCAAGCATACATTTCCAAACGTGAGCGCTTGTTCTTCGTAGTTAATATTAACCTCCACTTGGTTGAAGAAATCTCATCCTAGGAGGACTGGGTCTTTCAGAGGTAGATCGTCTTTTATGATTAAAAATTCGACGTCTGTGCCGTACAAATCGATTTGGCACAGGCCCAGAGCTTCCTCATCTGCTCCGGTTAGTCCTATCAATATTGGCGGATTGTCGAACCCGTACGCCAATACGTCACCTTTAACTGCCGAGTGTTTAATTAAATTCGGTTCGGCTCCCGAATCCACCATAGCGACAACCGGTGTGTCTTTAAAGTGTTCGGACGTCAGACACACGGTCGGGATTTTTCTCCCTTTGTCGCTTAAAACATAGACTCGCCTTTTGTTGTTAGCATATTCACAGGGCGCTTCGTTGAGTTGCTCGGCCGTGGCGCACCCGTTCCTTGGCCGATCCGTCGTTTCCCTGTTGGTCTCTCCCTTGGTGCTCCTGGTCTCGCTTTTCGTTACGCCACCTCCTCGCGAAACAATTTTTAAGGAGGTGTCCGTCACTTTTGCAATAATTGCATCTGGGCACGTTGGGAGTTA
Source organism: Sycobia sp. Sy_11 (assembly GCA_018907035.1). Taxonomy (NCBI): domain Eukaryota; kingdom Metazoa; phylum Arthropoda; class Insecta; order Hymenoptera; family Epichrysomallidae; genus Sycobia; species Sycobia sp. Sy_11. Next base: position 5,210 of record JACCIC010000232.1, read on the forward strand.
CGTCCGGGTCAGTTTGTTAGAACTTTACACCGGCGTATTTATGGTGTAACTTGTTTTCCTTGAAGACTTACCTTGTCTTTCTAGGATGGCAGCGTTGGCGAGGGTTCCCGAAAGGAGCGCTAGGCTCGTTTGATCCTTGGTTGTTGCGGGCTGCCCTACCGTAGTGGTACACTACTTATTGCAGCTGGCTCTCGACGTTGGTTCGAGGAAAAGGGTGGCAGGAAATATGTATGATTTATGTGTATTCTTTAATAAATGAACTAAAAACAACACCTGTGTATCCTTATAATTGAAATCACTTATTTATTTATATTTTCTTACAAATGTCACAATCACGACACAGAATTGTTACGTCCACTTTGGTGCTGTAAGTTTCGGTCGAGAATTAAATATAATTATTATTCGCTTAATTGTTACTTTAGATTGATGGCGTACAAGTCGCGGCTTCGTGGCTGAACAGTGTTGCAGCAATTGAAAGAGACGATAACCGTATTAGTCTCGAATCGAAAATGTAAATTTAGTTTTTTCCCGCGATCGCTCCTATTTATAGGGCGAGAGTTCTGAATCCGTGGCTGAACTATGTTGCAACGATTTGGAGTCGCGAGAAGGCGAACTAACGAAAACTCTTTTAACCAATCGTAAAATATACTTGTATATGCGCGAAGACTTGTCGCGATCTATTTATGCGGAGGTTGTAATTGAACTCGTGTATAAGCGCGCCGCGTACTCGAAGTTGACTTGGAAATAAAAACTAACGTTAAGTCCGATTATACTCTCGATAGGTACGTGTTTAAAGTCTCGTGGCTGCCTTGGAACTGTCTGGCGCGTGCTCGTGCTGGTTTATAAAAGGGTGAGGAAGAAGTTCCCTCGTGCCGCCGCTGCGGCCACGTACAAAATTATGATTGGCTAAAGACTCGGCGTAAACTCTGTTGCTAAGTGCTAAGAGCAGTTCGTTGGTTGCAAAAGTTGCCTTACGCGACAGCCTTGTCAGCGTCTGGTTGTGCTACCTGAGATCTTCTTATCGTTGTGTATATATAGTTATACTTCGCAATGTAAATTGGACTTATAATTTTATGAAGTCGTTCGTGAATATAAAAGTTATACATTCAATTTGATTTTACGGCTTATAATTAATTATTACAAATAAAGTTCATTAGGCATAATCGTTGCGAAAGCTACGGTTTATCTATATGCGAAGTTTCGCTTAATTCTAACGATATTTCGAGGCGTCTTTGGACGTAAAAGTTAGCGATGATACGATAATTATTTATTTACTTGTACTAACGTTGACGGAGGAAGTTTTACTGCGTACGTCTCTTACTACAAATACATTTATCTATGAATAAATCCTCCTTTCTCGTAGGTTATTTGTGTCTAGGCGTGTTGAGGAGCTTCGCCTCTTACAATTTATTTAATGCGCACTTCTGTATCGTTTTTACAAATGTTCTTTCATGCTTATAGAAATTATAGACAATTGTTAATAGGGATTCGTACATCTAGAAGGTAAGTCAAGAATATTTTATTCGTCTATAGGTAAGCTGTCGCCTTGTGGTAATTGGCGTACAGTAGGTCGGTTACCGTGTGTAGAGTGTCGGTGAGGTATTGTGTCTGTCGGTGGGTGTATTATCCTATGTCGATCGTCGGATCGGTAAGTAGTTTGTCTGTAGGTACATTATCATGAGTCGTCGGATCGGTAAGTGTTTGTCTGTAGGTGCATTATCATGAATCGTTGGATCGGCAAGTGTTTGTCTGTAGGTGCATTACCATAAGTCGTCGGATCGGTAAGTATTCTATCTGTAGGTGTATTACCATAATATATAATATAATGTAATAATAACCCAGATAGCAGCGTATGCCAGGCATGATCATGCACGACATCTGATGCGTATTCATTCGTAATCTGCGCGTATATTGCGAGATTTGTTCTGCTGCGCAAGATTGCGGGTAATGTGAATGTACGTATTTGCGCAAAATCTGGAGCAAAAGAATGGACTTATTGCCAGCTATGTGCAAGATCAAATTTTTAATATACTAAAAATATTTTTAGTATATATATCAAAATATAGTATACGTGTGCCATGTGGATGTGTCAGTATTTCAAGTTTGTTTTGAAATAACTTCAGAAATTCTATGAAAATGATACATATTATGTTACATTACAATATTATCGATGAAATATAATGTAATGTTAAAAAAAGTATGCATTTGAAATTCTTCCATTTTTAAAATATTTTATATAATATTGCATTTCTTTTTTATTTAGATTCCATCAGATATATGGACTTTTTCTTTATTTTGACGATTATTCGAGAAATAATTAATTGATTTATAATATATAATAAATAATTAAATGATTTGAAAATATATCTTATTTTGTTGATGATTAGGACAAACCAGATTAATGAGTTTTTAGGACTAGATTATATAAATATAAAGATTTATACCATACATTTTATTATGTTCATTCATATGTAACTATTTTAATTTATTTGTGTAATTTAGTATAATTAATTACATATAATTGCATTAGTTTAATTTTATGTGTAAAATAAAAGTATTTTGAAAATTAAACTTTTAATTTTTTTAATAGATGAAAATATGATCTATTATAATGTTTTGAATAATATTTATTTATTTATTATTAATGTTTTTACGACTTATATGTACACGAATATATATTTAATATGTAACATATTCTTGCATATTTGAATTTTTATATTTTCCCGCCTCGGTACTGCGCAAGCAAGTCCGCGTTTTTTACCGTTACATTTTAAACGTTCCAGGAACTTTTTGAAATCTAAATTCAATTTTGGTTGTACTTATAAGTATATGTACAAGTTTTTTCCTATAATAAATATAATTTATTGTTTAAACAAAAAGAAAAAGAAAGGCTTAAATTTATATTGAGAAATTTCAACATTTTGAGATTTAAGAATTCTCTGATTTTTAAATTATACAAGGTAAGTTTCTTAAATTATTAAATAACATCGGACTGAATTTAATTCTTAAAAAAGACCACTGAAAGTAGAGTATACACATTTTTCATTTAGCATTACAATTTTCTGAGAAGTTTAATATTGTTACTCACTAAACTTTTGAAATTATTTAATTTGAGTGTTATTTAGATAACTAACATGATTAAATTTTTTGTAATTATTTCTTTGTTGATTTATTTTTTTATATTTTGAATAATTATAATCAGTTACATAACTAATTAATAATCATATCTGTTGTAGTTCATCATCGCAATTATGCTACTCATACTAAAAGGAATTTCTCTTCCTTCTTATGTAAAAGAAGAAGATGCTTGACATTAATTCCAATATTTTCACTTTACTTTTTATTATGCCGTATTGTGGATACCATAAAAAAAGGTACAGTAAAGAATAGATAAATAGTATAAATAAAAATTTAAAAATAATTAGTAATAAATTGTAATATATTGTAATATTTTAATATATGTCTAAATTTTAAATTTAATTGTAAATAAAATCTGTTTTGTATAAAATATAATTCTTTAAAGTTTTATAATTTGATTGTTTCAGAGGCCTAGGGGATTGGAAAAAAGATATACAAAACAAAAGGACGTACTGAAGCAGGTTTGTATGAATCTATAGTTTATCTTATTTTAAAAGAAATGAGGATAAATTGTATACAAACTGTTCAAAATATTTTGTATACCATAGAAATTTTTCAATTATATTTATATGGTGATTTTGATGAATTAAATTTCAAATAATATTTTCAACGTCTCATAACAGTGAGATTGTCTTAATATTTCTTCAAAGTTTAAATATTGTTGCTCGCTAAAATTTTGAAGTTATTTAATTTGAATATCATCTAGATAACTAGCATGATTAAATTTTTCTTATTTATATCACTGTTGATTTATTTTTTCATATTTGGAATAATTATAATCAGTTACATAACTAATTAATAATAATATATGTTCATCATCGCAATTATGTTGTTCAAACTAAAAGGAATTTCTTTTCATTCATATGCAGAAGAAGATACTTCACATGAATTCAAATAGTTTTACTTTACTATGCCTATAACTACTTTATTATGCCGTATTGAGGATGCCATAATCAAAAAGGTATACTAAATAATAAATATTACAAATAAAAATTTAGAAATAATTTGTAATAAATTGTAATATATTGCAATATTTTAATATATGTATAAATGTTAAATTTAATTGTAAATAAAAACTGTTTTGTATAAAATTTAATTTTTTAAAGTTTTATATAATTTGATTGTTGCAGAGGCCTAGGGGATTGGAAAAAAAGATATGCAAAACAAAGAATGTACTGAAACAGGTTTGTTTGAATTTATAGTTTTTCTTATTGTAAAAGAAATTAGGATAAATTATATACAAAAAGTAAAAAATATTTTGTATACCACTGAAATTTTTCAATTGAGTTTTTCAGGTTATTGTGATTAATTGAATATCAAATAATATTTTTTCAAACTCACAAAGTGAGATTGTCTTAATATTTTTTCAAAAGTTAAATATTGTTGTTCGCTAATATTTTGATGTTATTTAATGTAAATTTCATTTTGATAACTTGCAGGATTAAATTTTTCTTATTTATATCATTGTAGATTTTTTTTATATTTAGAATAATTTTAATCAGTTACATCACTAATTATAATAATCATATTTGTTTCAGTTGATCATCGCAATTATGCTGCTCAAACTAAAAGGAATTTCTCTTCATTCATATGCAGAAGAAGAAAATGCTTCTTATGAATTCAAATAGTTTCACTTTACTTTTTATTATGTCGTATTGTGAATAGCATAATAAAAAAGATACAGTGAATAATGAATAGTATAAATAAAAATTTAGAAATAATTTCTAAGAAATTGTAATATATTGCAACATTTTAATATATGTATGAATTTTAAATATATGTATCAATTGTAAATAAAAACTCTTGTATAACATATAATGGTTTATTTATTTCACAAAAAAAAAATAAAAATAAATTTAATTTACCTACTGAGTCTAGCAACGTTACCTGCACGTGCACGATCGTGCCTGTAATATATCGGCACTGTACGCACAATATACGCGCAGATTTCACGCTTATTACGCCGGCGCAACTATGCGCGAAATCTACGCGCTTATTGTACGGTACCTGGCAAGCAGAAACAGCGATTTCAAGCCGCTTGCAAGCGCGCAATCTGTCGATAATCTGCGCACTCAATGTTATCTGGGAACTTATAATTCTAACTTGTACATTTTCGTGTCGATAATACGTAACGTACATTTGTATTTATATTTATATTAGCGTATATAAGTATATTTCCTATAATTCTAACTTGTACATGCGAGAATATATATTGGTTATAAATGTATAACTTTTATGTTCACGAACGACTTCATAAAATTATAAGTCCAATTTACATTGCGAAGTGTAACTATATATACACGACGATAAGAAGATCTCAGGTAGCACAGCCAGACGCTGACTAGGCTGTCGCGTAAGGCAACTTTTGCAACCGACGAACTGCTCTTCGCACTTAGCAACAGAGTTTACGCCGAGTTTTTAGCCAATCATAATTTTGTACGTGGCCGCAGCGGCGGCACGAGGGAACTTCTTTCTCACCCTTTTATAAACCGGCACGAGCACGCGCCAGACAGTTCCAAGGCAGCCACGAGACTTTAAACACGTACCTATCGAGAAAATAATCGGACTTAACGTTAATTTTTATTTCCAAGTCAACTTCGAGTACACGTCGCGCTTATACACGAGTTCAATTACAACCTCCTCATAAATAGATCGCGACAAGTCTTCGCGCATATACAAGTATATTTTACGATCGATTAAAAGAGTTTTCGTTGGTTCACCTTCTCGCGACTTCAAATCGTTGCAACATAGTTCAGCCACGGAGTCGGAACTCTCGCCCTATAATTAGGTGCGATCGCGAGAAAAAGAAACCAAATTTACGTTTATAATTTCGACTCAAGATTAATACGGTTATCGTCTCTCGACTTCCAATTGCTGCAACACGGTTCGGCCACGAAGCCACGATTCGTACACCGTCATTGAAAGTGAACGCGTAGCTAATAATTTTATATCTAAATTTCGGCTTAAGCTTACTGTATCAAAGTGTTCGACGTGCAGACTGTGCTGTTATTGTGACATTATATAAAGTACGAATAAATAAGTGATTTTTATTATAAAATACAAAGGTGCTGTCTTAGTTTATTTATTGAAGGAACGAACAATTATACACAGAATATACATAAATTATACATATTCCTGCCACCCTTTTCCTTGAACCACCATCGAGAGCCAGCAGCAGTAAGTCGTATAGCACTGCGGTAGGACAGACCGCAAAAATTAAGGATCAAACGAGCCTAGCGCTTCTTTCGGAAACCCCTGCCAACCTAGAAAGACAAGGTAAGTCTTTAGGGAAAATCAAATTACACCATAAATACGCCGGTGTAAAGTTTCAATAAACTGACCTAGACGTAACAGGGTATGAGCGTCCTGGTTAACGCGGTTGGTCGGTTAACACGGACCGGCGCAGCCCTCTGTGTCTGCCGACGTTTGGAAGCATCGTCTTGGATAAAGGTAACTGTGGAGAAACGAGATGGTGCATTAGGGGGATAGTATTTTTTCATGTCCGAAACGTGTACTTTGGTTTTCTTCCTGTCGTCCATATCTTCTAGCTCGAAGATGACAGGGGATATTTTCCTGACTATTCGGCATGGAGCAATGAACTTTGGTGCTAGTTTTGCTGCGAATCTATCCGGCCTTGATGATAATACATGGTTTCTCCTGCAAACCATATCGTTTTCCTCGAACGAAGCTTCTCGTCTATTTTTGTTGTGGTGACGTGACTTTCGCGGGCCACACTAAGGTTTTTCCTGACTAATTCATGAATGGCGGGAAGCCTCTTCATTCTATTAAGCCAGTCAGCAGGTGTTAATGGCTGATGTGGTTGGTTTGCTGTGCGGATGTTTCTATACGTTTCTATATGTTTCTATTTCCTATTTCCCTAGGATTTTTACCGAAGTTTAGGAAGGCTGGCGAGGCTTGAGTACTAGCATGCACAGAGGTATTCATGGCAAAGGCTAGTTCGTGTAGGTGGATATCACAATCTTTATGATCTTCTTTTACAAAGATTGAGATCATGCCTTTGAATGTCCTATTTACCCGATCTACAGGGTTTGCCTGTGCATCATACGCTGTTATCAGCTCTTGTACTATTCCGAGTTCGTCCAGTCGCTGTTTGACTAACTTATTGGCGAACTCGGTGCCATTGTCGGAGATTAAAAACTTGGGGCAACCCCATTTGTATACAATTAGCTCTTCTAGCGCCTTTATTATCGTTGGCCTCGTTGCCTTTCGGAGTGGTCGAAGCTCCACGTATTTGGTAAATAGGTCCTCGAAAATCAATAGATATTTCTGTTGATCTTTACTGGCCGGAAATGGGCCCATTATGTCTGACAAGTGGCCACGCTCGTCCATGGCCCTTCCACATTTCTGTGTCATCAAACCTGTTGGTGCTCTCTGGGAGACTTTGTATAACTGACATTCTGGGCAGTGTTTAATATAGCTGTAAATATCTCGCCTCATCCCTGGCCAGTAATAGTTTCGAGAGACCTTGTCTAGTGTTTTATCAACACCAAAATGTCCGGATGTCGGTGTATTATGACACTCTAACATTATCCGCTCTCGGTCTTTGGAAGAGATGGTAATCTTCCAGTCGTCTTCCTCGGGGCCTAGTATGTCCGAGTAGACGTTTGGGCGATGTTTTAGTAGTATATTGTCCTTAATGCACCAGTCTGGATTTTCTCTGGGCATTTTCGGATTTCGCTTACTTTTCTTTCATACCAGCTATCTCGCTCTATAGCGGTGATGGTAGCTGCTGGTGATGATTCCATGGTAGGGGGACGTGAGAGCGCGTCTGGCACCTTGTGCAGTGAGCCTTTTCGGTGGATGATCGTCATATTATAGGCTTGCAGCGCTGCGGCCCATCTTGCCAGCCTGCCCGTGGGATTTTTTAGCGTATGCAGCCTAAATTTCTCGATGGCCCATAGTACCGCGAGGCACTCCTTCTCGGTAATCATGTAGTTCACCTCTGCCTCTTCTGGTCATTGCTTTCTCGGGCTGGACGATAGTCGCGAGAGGGGCTGGTTCATCGGGTTTTGTTACGTGGTGACGGGCTTCTAGGCTTATATCGTGGTTCATCGGTCAATTTGGATTGGGGCCGAGGGGGTGTTACCGAACGATATCTGGGAGAGGGACTACGATATTGTTTTTCCCTCGATTCTTCCCGTGGTTTTCTGGATGAAGGGCTAAGGCTACTTTCCCGGTTACGTCTACCTGGGGAGGAGCCTTTGCTCTGTTCTTTTTGATGTTACTGTTGTTGCTGGTGGTTCGACCAACGTTACATGTTTTGAATGTTCCTCGTCTAGTACTGCCAGTCTCGATCGTCTGGTCGCTCTTCCAGACTGTGGGCAGGCTGCGCTGCTCATCAGACAGGTTTCTGCTGCTGGCGGCTCTTTATAGCGATGAGTTAACTCTCTCTTGAGTTCTATTTGTTGGCCTAACACCTGCAGCTCGTCTAATGTCTTGAAATCTGCCCTATTTATCTTGTCGATAAAGGGTAGGGTTTAGATTTTGATATACTCTATCGAGTTGTGTCTCTGGTGGAAAAGGTGGCGACACTTTTCCTAATATCGCTCTCATACCGATCAGGTATGATCCTATTGATTCATTGGAAACTTGCGTTCTATCTCTGCGTTTCTCTTCTAACCGTAATGTGTAATCAATAGGTCAGAACTGTTGTCGCAGAGCTGTCTTTAGATGTTCTAGCGTTTGCCAGTGCTTGTAGATTGGCCTTGCCCATGTACGCGCAGATCTGCATAATATCCTAGGTATCAACTTCAGTAATCTGCCGCGGGAATGCTTAAACTCTCGCAAGTCTCCTCTAGCCTTTCAAGAAATTCCTCGACATCTTCTTGCGGCGTTCCCGAATACTTTACGCACCAGTGCCTAAGCAACTGACCTGCTCGCGTTTTTTTAAGATATGTACTGTCCAGTGACCTGCTTTGATGCCAGGTTTGTGTATTCGCGATTGCGTTAAGTGTGTGTGGCGGTGGTGGTGATTGTGATGGGATTCTTCTGCCTGTCTGTTGGTGTCTGGGGCTGTGACGGCAGGTATTTCTGGTGGTGATTGTTGCATGTTTGCAGCATATTGCTGCATCCATAGGTGGTAGGCGTCACACCATGGTCCTGGTAGATTATACCACGGGTGTACCATGTTTGCTGGTATTTTCTCCGCGCCCGGCAGATTTGTATTGTGGGTTGGTGGTGATTGCCATTGGCCCATATTATATCCACCGAACGGAGTATTCATAGAGAAACACCATGGCGGTGTCGTCGTGACAGATTTCGTTTGAGGGCTCTGCTGAGCGGCAGCGTTCTGCGCTTCTACGTTGACAGCTGTCGCTTTGTTAGCTTTCGTCTCCTCTATCTTATTTAGTTCTGTGGAGTTCAGAACTTTCGATATTTCCGAGATGTCTGGGTGAATTTCATCATTCAATTCATTCACTCGGCAGCATTGTTTCCGAAGAGGCGTCTCAGCTCAAACCTGACTAACCTGTTGCGGAGAGCTTCCGTATTATCCTGTGTTACGATGTTGTGCTGCCTCGCTTTTTGGGCGAGCTGCTCAGGCGTCATAGCCGTGAAAAGGCTGTGTAATCTTTTTTCCTCGTCGGCTAGTGACTGACTTGTCGACGGTTTAGCCTCCATTTGTTTAAGTAGGTATGTCCGTAATAAGAAATTAGAATTATGTAAATCTAGTTTATACAATCCTAGATTCAGAACGTGTTTTTATGACCTATTGTTGTTCGTTTGTATACACGTCTAATTAGCTGATGATCGCTGATTTACAAGGTTCGATAAAAACGTCTATCTATGTTTATTTTTATATTGACTTATACCTATCAGTCTTTTTCCTTTTATATTTTTTTATATGCTAATTAGTCTATTCATATTACAGATAAAAAAATAATTGTTAGCATAATCTGTTAAAATGTCGTTTAGTTATCCTTTATTTCTTGGCTTTATTTTTTTCTCAACCTTATTTTATTTATGTCTTATTGCATTTCTGTCTCTGGACCAAATAATCGTTGCTTGTGGTAAGTATTTGTCATGTTTCTTTCTATTTTTATTTTTGATTACTATTATTATTTTATTTGTTAATTATTAATTAACAACATTTATTAGTACTATTGTATCTATAATGCCGGTATTATTGTGATTTAGAAGTGTGAAGGTCCTTATGGTGTTTAGTGAGCTGGAGCAATATAAAAGAAAAAGTACTAGAAAAATTTCAAAAAAAAATGTTTAAGTTAAAATAGTTTAATTCGATATTCCTTTTATTTCTATAAATTTATATAATATTTGTTTTTTAAAAAAAAAATTTTAAAGTTTTTTTTTGTTTGTTTATGCAAAAATTATTTGTTTATTATTTATCAATTTCTATTATTAAGTAGTGAATTTTGTGTCCTCGTTTGTCTTCTGCTTGGTTATTTTAAAGAGGACTTCTATTGTTGAAAATTTTCCTCAAGTGGTATATTGTTTATTTATTTATTATTGTTATTATTATCCTGATTGTTATTATTTACTTTGACGTTAATTGACCCTGCTGCTGCTTCACTAACTTCCCCATTTTATGTCTTGATATTAGTTGTTTATTATTATTAAATTATTAGTTATTAAAGTATTTATTATTTATTATTTGTTATTTATTATCTAATAAATAATTGTGTGTCAGTTATTACACTGGACAATATATAGTATCCCTCGCTGGCAAAAGGAAAGAATTTAAAATTTGCTTGATGTATATATCTTTTGTATATATTGCTTAAAGACTTTGTTTATCTATAGTAAATTTATTGATGTTGTTTTTATCATTAATTGATAATGATTCTATTTATAAATCACTTCTATATATCCTCTATGGCTTCATGCTGCTAAGATTTTACAATCCTGTGTCGACGTACCTTGTTGTTACTTTACCTTGTATAAATGCAAGCTTACCATATTAGTTTTATATTTTGTAATATTCCTTATGTATTCAATTATTATTTTTCCTGTAAAAAGAAGTTGTGTAAATGGCTTACCGGTTATTTTTACTATGATCGTTGAATTTTTAAACCAAAAAAAATGAAGTTATATATCCTGATTGTGATGGTCACAGAGTTGTTTAGTTGATTATTTATTTATTCGACCTCTTTATTTATTATAAACTAATTTATATTATGCTTGATTCATATATTATGCTAACTTCTTATTACACCCTTGTTTTCTTTTTTCTTAAAACTTACCTTATGACAGAAACGCACTTTTACTTATACATAAATTTTATACAACAGACATATTAACTTCACACTGTGTAATTATTAATTCTGTGTTGATCACTTATTTAGCTTCCAATTCTGCTATTTATCGTCAATATACTTTGCAGTGAAAGCGTGGTATTTTATACTTGATTCTGTCTGGCTGTAGGTTGCATGTGACAGGAACAGCGTGTGATTTCAAAATTACTCTTAAAGTATTTTTGTAAAAATTTATAAGTATTAATGCATATTTGTTCATGTTGATATTCACTATTGCTGTAGTTGTCACAAATTTAATGCCCTTGGTTTGGTCAGAAAATTCCTTTTCTTTCCCATACTTTTGACAATTTCAAAATTTTCACCTATATGTACTTCACTTGACATATAGGTTATACGTACCATCAATACTTGATACAGCAGACAGGTATAAATTTTTGTACTTATTAAGATCACTGACACTTTCACTGATTTATATCAAATATTATAGAATGCTATAATAAGGAAGCATGTATTTGCTGGAATTTTCGCTGATCACTTTAACTTGCACAGTAATGATTTATGCAACATACATACAGACACACACTTATATTACTTATTCTTATATGTAAAAAACACTAAAATGCACATCTATTATTGAAGTTATTATGTATCGATCCTCTTCCTACTATTCAAATTTGTATCTATTAAAAGAAAATAGATTGTCTCAGCAATTTTTCAGTTTAATACCACTTGTATGGCTACTTGAGAACCTGTTTTTTTTTCATTAAGTTTTTTCTGTCGAAATTGGTTCTTCTCGCTAAATGTCTTAAAATCGATATTTTCTCCATAGGTATAGTTATACTAAACTGCATCTATCTCTCTGAATTGGGGAATTTGACTTTTTTCTAATGTTTTTATGTCTATCAAAATCCACATATGTACTGTCAACTCTATAGCGTATCAGCTGACAGCTGGTATTGCTTACTCACATAGGCTTACTATGCCAGTATGTTTTACTTAATTTTGTTGAGCAGTTTCTTTTTTTAGGGACATTTGCTACTAGCTTCTTCGAGCTGGTGAGCTGGAGCGATAGGAAAAATGACAATCGTACACTGTTCAGGGATTGAATTTATGTGCAAAATATGTATATAAGAAACGTTAAAAGAATGAATTAACATGAAATATAATACAGAAAAATAAAACAGATATAACAAATATTATAAATAATTTTATATGGATTTATGAAAAGAATTTCAATAAATATTTATATCAGTAGTAAATAGTTATATCATATATTTTATATACGACAATATGCACATATGACATAAAGAGACAACATTTAATTAAATTATTTAACTATTTAAAAATATATCATTCTAAAAGAATTTATATACAGCAATATATATTCGACGGGGACACGATTTTACTTAATATTTCTGTTTACATATCGAGAGGGAAAAATTTTCTTTTGACATGAGGGTGAGGGGGTATAGTTCATACAACGCTTGTGTCGTTTACACCGGCCGCGTCCGCTACACACAACGGCGCTGCTGCGCATATTCGTGCGCCGCTCTCCAACATGGCCGTCAGTACTTGCTACGTGGCGTATTACACGGCGCGTTCTCACTTTTTATAATCATATCACTGCTTTCGACCGCGACTCTGTTTCCGCACTTTCTATCCGGAAAAAACTTTGTTTTATATAATTTTGTCCGACGGCCCTCACTTATTGGGCGCCATTTTATAACCCGACTTTAGCGGATTACTTACCTTAGTATCTCACGTCGCATCGGCGTCGCTGGAACGAGAGAACGGAGAACTAGGAACTAGGATCGCGAAAGAACGAGTCTCATTGTTAATAATATATGATCAATTATTTATTATAACTCGCGCATCACACATTCCTTACTGTACGCGTTAGACAGTTTCCTTACTTCGCAATTTACAATTAACATTATAAGCGCGACGGCGACAGACACGACGGAGCGGGTTCCGCGGACAAGGATAGATGCGGTAGGACAGGGGGGAGAAGGGGGGACGCGGTGTAACCTACAGCTATACGCTCGCGCGCGCGCGACTACGCTACGATGGCGCGCGCTCACAGGGGGGCGCGCAATTTACTCATTATTTATAACTTGGAAGGCTACTTGCCGAAGGGTGCTCGGCGCCGCTGCTTCCTCTCGTCCGGGTGGTGCCTTCGTTCTTCCTCTCTCTCTCTCTCTCTCTCCTTCTCTCTTCTGTGCGGGGCTATCTTCCCTCCTTCCTTCCTTCTCGTTTTCTCGCTGAGCCTTCAGGCCCAGGGACGATGCTGGTTCGGGACGACCGCGGGGACCGTCGTGGATCAGGCGTTGCTGTTGAGGTCGTCGTCGACGTATGCACGGCTGGCGCGTAGGAATGATCGGAATGCGGGTGGCAACCGAAGCTGAGAAGAGCTCTATAGTTTTGGTGACAGCTCGACTCGATACGTTAGATCTCCTCGACGGCTCGGGGAAGAAGAAGAAGGTGAACTTCCTTTCTTTTCGCTTCCTTCTTCGTGGGCGAACGTCGCGCACTCTCGCGGCTCGTGCTTCGCGTTTTTTCGCCGTAACGCGCGAACACTCGGTTTTGCAACCGCGGACCGGCCATTTGGTCGGTCACAATATATATATATATATATATATATATATATATATATATATATTCAATATATATATTGAATACGGCTTTAATAATGGAGGAGATTGTACCTTCGAGTTCGTGCGGTAGAAAAAGGTGTGCAAAAAAGTGTCTCGAGATGACGTTTAAAGAGAGCATCATTTTAGGACTATAGGAAATATCTCGGGACGACTGCTATAGAGGGTTTTGTGTTGGGGAGGTAAAATACAATTTCCAGTTATCCCATGACAACTCTTACTGGGAGTGTGCCTGTTCGAATGATAGAATACTAATCTCTTCATAGAAGTCGTAATGACATACATGGACATCGTTTCCCACCAACTATACATGACACTTCCCATAGAAGTCATTCCAAATGATCGAGAAATCGTATTCTATCATCCGAACACGAAACTCCCCGTAGAAGTTGATCCGATATACCTGAACTTCGTTTACTATCAACTAAACACCATACTCCCCGTAGACATCGTCCCGTCATACCTGGACATCATCTTCTACCGTCCGAACACGTAATTCCCCGTAGAAGTCGTTCCAAGACACCTGGAAATCGCATTCTATCATCCGAACATGCAACTCCCCCTAGAAATTGCCCCGACATACCTAAACATCGTTTCCTACCAACTAAACACGGTAGTCCCAGTAGAAGTCGTACGGAAAGACCTAAATATCGTATTTTACCATTGCAACACGAATCTTCCCATAGAAGTTGTTTTCCTCATACCTGGATCTCGTTTTCCATCTAGTAAATACAATATTCCTCGTTGAAATCGCCCAGAAACACCTGGACATCGCATTCTATCATCCAAACACACAACTGCGTATAGAAATCGACTTGAGGCAACGGAATATCGTAATGAACCGCCCGTACACGCCAATACAATATTACTCAGTAGAAACAGTATTTAAAATAGGTATATATAACACGTACAATATAATATACATACAATATATATATATATATATATATATATATATATATATACTTTTTATATTTCCGTTTTCTCAATAAATACCGTGAATATATTCGTAGTGATGTTAATTAAAATTCAAGCAAAATGTTGGTATGCGCATAGTATATTTTTTAAATATTTTTTATACAGAAGTGACGATATATTTTATTTATATACACATAGTTTCAAGGTTGTTGGTAAAGAACCCTATTTTGCCAACATTTCTTTTGTTCGAACTAAAAAACCATAGTCACTTTTTACAATTCTGAAGTTAATAGAATGTATAAAAATAAAAATATAATTTGCCGTTACAAACTATATTCAGTATGATTTGGCATATAGAACCATTTTACAAGAGAAGGAGAAAAAAAGACAGACAGGGAGAGACACACAGAGAGAGAGAGAGAGAGAGAGAGAGATTTCCCACGTAAGAGAAAATAAAATTTACAAAAATCAAAAAATATCCATAAGGCGCTAGAGTAGTGTCAGATTCACCTGGAGCACAAAAAGGATAATACCGACTAACGTCACACCTTCTATAGGATACGAATCCCAAAGTTGGATATTTCACTTGAGCTGGCCTGGTATTAATACTTTAAGCCGACTACATTGGGTTTATGTTCGTGGTTCAAGACGCCACCTAGTGGCCGCTGGTGAAACTGACCACTAAGACTGTTAACTTAATCGATTGGTAAAATGATTTTCAAGAAAAAACATAGCCTATGACCTTCCCAAAATAATTTAGAATTTCTATGTCAAATTTCAGAACAATCAGTTCAGTACTTGTTCTGTTATCGCGTACAAACAAAAACACGCTTTGTCTTTATAAATTAGTGATATGATATATTACAATATAAAATGCACATACTAATTTTAAGACGAAAGATCCTAAAATTATGGGCGGGGTTCATTTACAGCCCAGATGAACGGGGAAACAATATCAGTGGATTGCCGTGAACCACATGAATCAATGGCGGACAGAATAAGGATAAGGAAAGAAAAACAAATATGCGAGCCGAATATTGATGGAATAAAATGTCGTTTAATATAAGGTATTAGAGATACGCTATAATAGGCGCAGTTCAGGAGAAACATGCCGTGCGTACTCGATAAACGTAGAGTGAACCGCGCACTCTCGCTCTCTCTTTCTCACAGGACTATTTCCGCATTGCATGCATGAATTATAAGAAATAGAAGAAAAACTTCCCATAGTTGATACCGTCCAGGTACGGGACGCAAGCACGTGGGTGCCGGCACTGAAGCATTCGCGAAGTCAAAAATCCACGTCAAGACACGTGTGAAGTTGATTAAGTATACCGTGTAGGCTGGATCTACGAAGTACACGAAAGTGAAACTCGCTAATTTTCACCGTAGCTCCCCAGCTCATCAGCTACGCGAATCTTGGCGAGAACGAACTGTCTAGGGCAAATACGTATGTGGATAAGGACGTCGAATTTTCGAGTTGGATATATATATATAAATGGAGCTTTCCTTCAAATTATTAATCACCTCTATATCTCAATTCTGTAGAACCAAATTTTTTTTTTGTTATTTAACAAATAATATAAGGAGTACCCTATATCCCCCTTCTACCAGCATGCTTAGAGGTTTAGGATCAAGCATTTTTTTTATGTTATTTAACGTCGCTCTATTTATGCTTCCAAATATTGGTGCTAATCAGCGACGGAGGTTACGATAAGTTTGTAAACAAAGCACATGTAAATTATTACAGCAGTGCATGTGTCAATCGGCCGAGACCGGAATTTGAACTCGGATCACCAAGTTACTAGTCCTTCGCTCTATAATTTTTATCATTCTGTTTACTTTTAAATTTTATGCAATATTTTAATAAATTGAAATGATGTAATAAAACGATAAAAAATTATTTTAATTTTCAGCAAATATAAAATGTGGTTTGACAAATTTTTTTTAGATTTTAACTGCTTTTTTATTTTTTTTTTACAAAATATTTGAAGCTTCGCAAAATCGACGAGTTTTTTGTCATTCAGTCATAGGTAAAAATAGTTGAATTGTAATTTCTATAAATATATTTATTAAATAACATAAAAACGGATAGTAATTAAGTTCTGAAACCTATAAAATCAGATTTACTTACAAGTATTGAAGCGTTTAAAACGGATGAAAAGGAATTAGATTAAGTATACAAGAACATATGGAAACAGACTCAAATGTTTATCAAGTTATTACATCTGAAAAGTATTAATGTATCTGAAAAGTATTAATGTATTAAGTTATATTTAAAGTATTAACACACATATCAAAAATAGTATTGATACAAATTGATTCGTACACCAATCTGTGTCAATAGGTTTCAATCAAAAATTGTAACGAGAAATGGAACACTCTGTGATTAATGATGTAATACACTAATATATGAATCCGCAATAATTAATCAGATTGTCAGTAATGAACAAAATTTGAAGCAAACATTTTCGAAATTTCTATTGATTGTATTAAATTGTGTAATGAATCAAAACGTTTCGTTTTTCATATATAATAAAATGTATTTTGTTTCAATATCACACAGCTAAAAACTGCAGAGATATCGTCTTTGGCAATAAGATTTTTCACTTTAAGCAATATAAATATTTAGTTTAAAAATATATTGTTTTGAGCAAGTTTTTTATTCTCTACCAAATGCATTTCACTGTAAAAAAATTAATTGATTGGACTGTAAGACCAATAAAAAAATATTTATTAATTTGCATTTCACTGTATTTAAAAATTCCTCTCCGTTAATAAATAGTTAATTTTCAATATAAATAATTCTAGAAGTTCACAATATTGGAAATTACAATATTTAATTACACATTGTATATTAAAAAACATTTCATGTATCATTATTATTATTTGAATGTTTTAAACAAATTTTATAGCTCTGTATATATTGTACAATTTTTCTATTTTCATTGTTTATTTCACAACAGAAAATTAAATTTTTTAACATTTTAAAGTACTTGTGTTTAAAATTATCTGTTGCACAACTTTTATATGAAACCTTTTTCAATACGAGAAATAATTTTTATAATATTGATGAAAAGTACTTTTTTTACTATATTATGCAATATATAAACATTTGAATTGTACTTCTGTCGACTGCCCATATACAAATTAATAAATATTTTTTTATTGGTCTTACAGTCCAATCAATTCCATCGAAAAATAAAATAAAATAAAAATAAAAATAAAATAAAAATAAAAAATAAAAATAATAATAAAAAATAAGAAATAAAAAATAAAAAATAATAAAAATAAAATAAAAAATAAAAATTAAAAATAAAAATTAAATTAAAAATTAAATTAAAATTATAATGACAGTCAGACTGTCCTTGTTTACATTCACCCCCGTAGACTAATCTGAAAATAAAATATTAGCTGAAAAAATTCTTTGTTAGTAAAGTGCAGTCTGACTGTCCCCAACACCCTTACCTAATTGAAGACTTGTCCAACGTTTCGAGCTCGCTACGGCTCCTCATCAGGGACTAATCTAAACCTTATATTCTAATCTATATATACCCATCCCCACCACCAAATTTGGTAAATTAAATATAAATTCCCCCTCTACACAAATTGTCCAAAACCAATCAATTTAATAAGGAATGATAAACACTGTCCAATCTACCAGACTCTAACATTAAATTCACATTATTTCGATTCTTGGAAATGTGAATACTTTCAAGACTCTCCTGTTTATACTTATTATTAATACCATGTTCCAAAATATCCACATTCACAAAATCAAAAGAATGTAAAAACTTTAAACAATGCTCTTTTAAACCAGAAGTAATATGTGAGCTACGTAAACTATATTTATGCTCATAAATTCTCTTTTTTTAAATATCTACCTGTTTGTCCAATATAGTATTTATCACAATCCATGCAATTTATCTTGTAAACAACTCCTGACTTTAAGCATAAATCATCCTTATCTTTGCAATTATTAAACAATCTACTTAAATTATTGCGATTTTTAAAGAAAATTTGAATGTTATATTTCCGAAAATTTATTTTTATTCTTTCAGATAATCCTCGAACATATGGTAAGACAATAATTTTGCCTCCGTTAAAATCAATTCCTGCACTATGTCTATTTTCGGTATTATAAATGTCAAACAATCTCTCAGCAATCAATCTATTAATAAATTGAATTGGATAGCCATTATTAATAAAAGTCTCTCTTACTATCTGTAAATTATTTTGTCTAAAATCTTTATGTGACAATTTAATTGCTCTGTCAATGACACCTTTCAATGCTCCAATTTTGTTTCCGAATTGGTGGTGTGAATTAAAATCTAAAAACCTACCTGACCAAGTAGGCTTTCTGTACCAATTAAGTTTTACCTTATTATTACTACATCTAATTACATTAATGTCCAAAAAACTTAACTGACTATTTACTTCAACCTCCCTTGTAAATTTAATTCTGTCATGTACAGAATTGAAAACATCCACCATTTCATCCACAAAAACTTCTGGAACAATTGTAAAAATATCATCAACATATCTCTTAAATATCATTGGTTCAAAAAGCAATTTTGACAAGGCTATACTTTCCAACTTTTCCATAACTAAATTAGCTATAACCGGTGACAAAGGCAACCCCATTGGACATCCGTATTTTTGTTCATAAAATTTATTATCAAATGAAAAAATTGTGTTATTAAAAACCAAATTAATTGCTTTAATAAATTCATTCATTGTCAATTTTGTATGCAAATTAATTTCATTCCACTTTTCCTGTATAATATCATTTAACAACTCTAAAGGTACATTTGTAAACAAAGATACTACATCCAATGAAATCATCCTGTAGTTTTTCGGAATAACAATATCTTTCATTTCATTGTAAAAAGACCAACTATCCTTAATGTAAGAACTAGTTCTTCCAACTATCTTAACCAATATATTAGACAAAAATCTAGCAATACTATAAGTTGGGAAACCTATGGAAGATATTATTATTCTAAATGTCAGATTTTCTTTATGAATCTTGGGAAGCCCATAACATTTTGCCACAGTTCCATTTTCACATTTTAAATACTTATATGTAGTATCATTTATATATTCATTTCTTTTCCAATTATTTAAAGAGTTATTAAAGAGTTATTAAAGAATTATTAAAGAGTTATTAAATAATTGGAAAAGAAATGAATATATAAATGATACTACATATAAGTATTTAAAATGTGAAAATGGAACTGTGGCAAAATGTTATGGGCTTCCCAAGATTCATAAAGAAAATCTGACATTTAGAATAATAATATCTTCCATAGGTTTCCCAACTTATAGTATTGCTAGATTTTTGTCTAATATATTGGTTAAGATAGTTGGAAGAACTAGTTCTTACATTAAGGATAGTTGGTCTTTTTACAATGAAATGAAAGATATTGTTATTCCGAAAAACTACAGGATGATTTCATTGGATGTAGTATCTTTGTTTACAAATGTACCTTTAGAGTTGTTAAATGATATTATACAGGAAAAGTGGAATGAAATTAATTTGCATACAAAATTGACAATGAATGAATTTATTAAAGCAATTAATTTGGTTTTTAATAACACAATTTTTTCATTTGATAATAAATTTTATGAACAAAAATACGGATGTCCAATGGGGTTGCCTTTGTCACCGGTTATAGCTAATTTAGTTATGGAAAAGTTGGAAAGTATAGCCTTGTCAAAATTGCTTTTTGAACCAATGATATTTAAGAGATATGTTGATGATATTTTTACAATTGTTCCAGAAGTTTTTGTGGATGAAATGGTGGATGTTTTCAATTCTGTACATGACAGAATTAAATTTACAAGGGAGGTTGAAGTAAATAGTCAGTTAAGTTTTTTGGACATTAATGTAATTAGATGTAGTAATAATAAGGTAAAACTTAATTGGTACAGAAAGCCTACTTGGTCAGGTAGGTTTTTAGATTTTAATTCACACCACCAATTCGGAAACAAAATTGGAGCATTGAAAGGTGTCATTGACAGAGCAATTAAATTGTCACATAAAGATTTTAGACAAAATAATTTACAGATAGTAAGAGAGACTTTTATTAATAATGGCTATCCAATTCAATTTATTAATAGATTGATTGCTGAGAGATTGTTTGACATTTATAATACCGAAAATAGACATAGTGCAGGAATTGATTTTAACGGAGGCAAAATTATTGTCTTACCATATGTTCGAGGATTATCTGAAAGAATAAAAATAAATTTTCGGAAATATAACATTCAAATTTTCTTTAAAAATCTCAATAATTTAAGTAGATTGTTTAATAATTGCAAAGATAAGGATGATTTATGCTTAAAGTCAGGAGTTGTTTACAAGATAAATTGCATGGATTGTGATAAATACTATATTGGACAAACAGGTAGATATTTAAAAAAAGAGAATTTATGAGCATAAATATAGTTTACGTAGCTCACATATTACTTCTGGTTTAAAAGAGCATTGTTTAAAGTTTTTACATTCTTTTGATTTTGTGAATGTGGATATTTTGGAACATGGTATTAATAATAAGTATAAACGGGAGAGTCTTGAAAGTATTCACATTTCCAAGAATCGAAATAATGTGAATTTAATGTTAGAGTCTGGTAGATTGGACAGTGTTTATCATTCCTTATTAAATTGATTGGTTTTGGACAATTTGTGTAGAGGGGGAATTTATATTTAATTTACCAAATTTGGTGGTGGGGATGGGTATATATAGATTAGAATATAAGGTTTAGATTAGTCCCTGATGAGGAGCCGTAGCGAGCTCGAAACGTTGGACAAGTCTTCAATTAGGTAAGGGTGTTGGGGACAGTCAGACTGCACTTTACTAACAAAGAATTTTTTCAGCTAATATTTTATTTTCAGATTAGTCTACGGGGGTGAATGTAAACAAGGACAGTCTGACTGTCATTATAATTTTAATTTAATTTTTAATTTAATTTTTATTTTTAATTTTTATTTTTTATTTTATTTTTATTATTTTTTATTTCTTATTTTTTATTTTTTATTATTATTTTTATTTTTTATTTTTATTTTATTTTTATTTTTATTTTATTTTATTTTTCGATGGAATTGATTGGACTGTAAGACCAAAAAAAAATATTTATTAATTAATATATAAACATGTTTCTAATAATTTAGGGTCTTATTTTACAACTTCTCAGTTATTATTTAGTGTAAACAAATTGCTTTTAGAAAATATGTTGATTCAAAATCCTAATTCACTTGCACTATTACTTAGACCCATCTCCTTCACATTTACTCTGTTCCACCCCTCTCTATCTCTCTCTCTCTCTCGAACGAATAACAGCAACGTTTGTGCTGTGCTTTGACCAAAATTAACTATTTTACTCCAGCCAAACTTTCCGGAATCCTTTTCCATGTGGAGTTTTTTGTTTTTTTCTGTAACTTCTCTAATTGATACTGTTAAGCGAGATAGCTGCCACAAAAAAAATGATAAATTTGAGCAACACCAAAATTCGTGACAAAAATTGTAAAATACGACATAACTTGGACCACCATTTAACTATGGATCATTACGAGCTCTCCATCATCCTCTTTAAATACAACTAATAATTATCAAAAAAAAATTTCTTAGCATATGATTTTCATAGCTGACGGTGATTATAATCTTCAATATATGCATTGAATATATTGATTTTTCTTCTTTCAAATATACTTCAGAAATACAATTTAGTTATGGTATATTTATTAAAATATAAAAAACAATTGAATTGCATAATACAGCTATAAAATAATATAATTTAAATTGGATCTTATTTGAATTTTCTAGTAATTTGTTAACAAATCTTCTAAGCAATATATACTAAAAATACATGGCTTTCAAAAGATCTTGAACAAAATTTATAAATTAAGCAATAATTATTGTAATTAGAAAATATGTCCCTTATGTTTTCTTTTCATACGAGCATAAGGACCTATGTCTGGATCAGCTATAAAATCATATAAAACAGAAATCCAAGAGTTATGTTGTGGTAAATTGTCATAAAATTCTGCAGCAATCTTTCTAACCTAAAATGTTTTGTTAATATTAGCTTATTTATACTAAAAAAGCTATATAATTTAAATATTTTATTGCCTCAGGAAGTCTAGAACCAGGTACTGCAGGGAAGTCATGATGTTCATTATGATATCCAACATTAAATGTTATAAAATTTAATGGCCCATAATAACTATAAGTTTCATACCCTTTTTTGTACATATAGTGCTCAGATATAAAATGTCCTGCAACAGGATGAAGACCCATTGCCATTAGTGCACCAACAATGAAATATATTAAAACTTTTCCACCTAAAATCCATGTTGTAAATTTGTCTTTTTATGTTATAATACAGAAAACATATTAAATATAATGTAAGAAACATTTACCAAATAAATACCATATCATAACATCAAAAAGAAGTTGGATGAATAAATTAACATATTCTAGTAGTAATGGAGATTTAGGATAGATAATAAGTGGTCTAAATGAATAAAAAAATGGTTGAAGTACAACCCAACAAAATTTACCAAAGGTTGTAGAAAATAATTTGGCCTCAAATAAAGTTGGTAAATCTGTATCTAACTTTTCATCTCCTTGATACTGAAATAAACACAATATGTATATAAAAACTATTGTAAAAAATGACTTAAATTTAAATTTTTATGCAGCTAAAATTCCAATACTCTATGATGTTCCAAATGATATTTTTTAAAACTAATTGAAATTGGAATGCCTATAGGTAAATTAGCAAAAAATCCAAATAATTTATTAGCCATTGGCCTCCCAGCTCCAAAAGCCAAATTATGTGAAATTTCATGAACAGCTGAAAAAATGAATATATTACATTTCTAAATTATACCTGTCTTATTTGGATTGTTAGATCAGTATTTTTTCCATGAATCAAATTATTGATATAATAGAATTTGTAAAAACAAAATGCTAAAATACTCCAAAGCATAATTATTTAAAAGCATTCAATAATTTACAATATGAATAAAATAAAATTTATTATGTTCATTACCAACAAAACTAGAAAATATTTTATGAGACCATTAATTTCCATTATTTACATTAATTTAGAAAATGTTTGTTAAAAAATTATGTAAAAATTTATTCAATCTTACCAAGCATTAGAGAATGATTAATTACTCCTCCAAAAGAATAAGCCACTATAAAAAGCATTGGATAGTTTAAATTTTTTATAAAAAGAATTGATGCAAACTGTATCAAGACCATACTGGTCACAATCCATTTAAAGTTAGGATCATACCCAAATAACTGTTTAATTTGTGGGTATTTTTCTAATAACGTAACATAATATATAATTTGATAATATGCATGTTTCAAAATCAAAAATATACAAACACTACCTACTTACTAAGAATAAGCTTTCGCCGACTAGCATGAGGTTCCTCGGTGTAAGTCCATTCAAAATCATTTCTAGAAACATGCTGACCCATTCTGAAAAATTCTTCACTCTACTTTTTTCTGCATAAAACGTTCCTTCAGTATAGGTAAATTAAGCAGTATTATTACATTAATTTCTCTGTACTCGCAATTTTGGACGGTAGAGATAAGGAGTGGAAACTCCTCTAAATCGTGTCAAATTACACGGTTGGACTTCGGGACAGAATTAGCCTCGAGGCGGCGGCACCCTGTGAGGTTGCTCGTTAAAGAGTGCTGCATACTTCGATCGTAGCGCCACGCTGAACTAACAGAACATAAGTAGTTTTACTTCGACGTCTCATTCTTTCAATTTTGATTGTAGACAATTTAAAAAACTTTTGTATAAATCTTTACACTTGCCTACAAGTGAAACTTTCTTAGAGTTAATATTTCATAATATTAATATTATTCATATACCATAATATTTCTCTAAGTGGAGTAAAAAAAATAAAAAAATTCGTACACATTTGTCTTCTGCTTCACTTGGTGCTAGTGCTTTCAAAGAAAGTAATTATTATTAGGAGTGTGAATAAGTCTTTCCCGTTCAATGGTTACATATGTCATAATCAAAGCTTATTCATATGTCAACAATTCCATACTAACACATTAGTTAAAATTTTTTCGCATCATAAATTTTTGATATCGTGAAAATGTCGAAATTTGAGCCGAGTCGACGTCATTTGCGGGAAGTTTCACTTTATTGGTTCAATTTGAAGAAATCTGCTGCCGAGACGCATCGATTGCTTCAGGAGGCTTATGGAGAAGGTTGTGTCGATGATTCAAGTGTTCGCGGATGGTTTCGACGCTTCAAAAGCGGTGATTTCGACGTGGAAGACAAGGAGCGTTCCGGGCGGCCGCAAATCTTTGAAGATCGAGAATTGGCGACTTTGCTTGATGAAGATTCTTGTCAAACGCAAGAAGAACTTGCTGAAGCATTGGGAGTTGACCGAACAACCATTTCCAAGCGTTTGAAAGCCATGGGAATGATCCAAAAGCAAGGAAATTGGGTGCCGTACGAACTGAAGCTGAGAGACGTCGAACGACGTTTTTTCACTTGCGAACAGCTGCTTCAGCGACATAAAAGAAAGGGTTTTCTGCATCGTATCGTGACTGGCGATGAAAAGTGGATACGTTACGATAATCCGAAGCGAAGAAAATCATGGGGACTACCCGGCCATGCATCATCATCGACGGCCAAGCCAAATATTCATGGCGCCAAGCTCATGCTCTGTATATGGCGGGACCAGCTAGGTGTGGTTTACTATGAGCTTCTGAAACCGAATGAAAGGATCACAGGCGAGGTCTATCGACGACAATTGATGCGTTTGAGCCGCGCACTGCGAGAAAAACGGCCACAATACTCCGACAGGCACGACAAAGTTATTGTGCAACATGATAATGCTCGCCCACATGTTGCACCGCCGGTGAAAACATACTTAGAAACGCTTAAATGGGAAGTCCTACCCCACCCGTCGTATAATCCAGACGTTGCTCCATCTGATTACCATCTCTTCAGATCGATGACGCATGGCCTGGCTGACCAGCACTTCCATTCCTACGAGGAAGCCAAAAAATGGGTGGATGACTGGATAGAGGCCAAACCGGTCGAATTTTTTCGCAACGGGATTCGTATGTTGCCAGAAAGATGGGAAAAAGTTGTAGCTAGCGATGGCCAATACTTTCAATAATTCATTTGTAACCATTTTTTCACAATAAAGGCTCAAAATTTGAAAAAAAACGGGAAAGACTTATTCACATACCTGATACAAATTTTAGGTATCACTTACATACATAATTCGAGTATTGCCACTTGTAGGACAAAATAATAAACCAAATAAAATTTGTTTCACCGTTCTACGTTTTGTATAAATAAAATGAGATGTTGCAGTAAATTTATAATGCATGAAATCCACTCCAACTGATAATTATTATATTGTTGATGAAAAAGAGAGAAAATTAGTTTAGTTATATTTGAAGAAATGTCGCAGTAATAGCAAGTGCCGTACATATATTATCGAAAAGGTGGAATATTAAATTTACAGAAGTTGCTAATAAGCAAGGCTTTGCAAACAGCGACTTAGATCCGTGTTTATTCGTAAAATTCAGTGATAGGATATATTAGTAATACTACTCTATGTAGACGATATTTTGATAATGGGAAATAATGAAAAAGAAATTATTAAAACCATTAGGAATCTCAGCAATTAATTTAAAGTTAAAATATCTCTTAGACATGGCAATAATCACGATAAAATTAATAAAACTATGAAATTATGTCACACCAAATTCATAAATAAATGCTCAGGAGATCCGGATTTGAAAAGACTAGGCCAATAAGAACAATGTTCATACCAAACGTTGCTACGGACAAAAAGCCTAAGAATAGGGAAGATAAAAAGAAATAGACGTTAAAAACATTTAAGTCCCAAATAGAATTACAGAGAAGCTTTAGGTTCACTATTATATTTAAGAAATTCGACGCGATTTGATATTTCATATACAGCCAATGTATTAAGGAAATACCAGTTAAGATAAAACCTACCGACTTCGAATGGCAAATGGTAAAAAGAGTATTTCAATATCTAGCAGGGATGAAAGAATTAGGTCGAATAGTGAAAGGTACGGAAAACGGGTTAACTGCTTATTCAAATGTCAGCTTATCCGACTGTAGAGGTCCGTAAACTGCGTGTGGCTATATTATAAAATTAGATGAAATTAACGCTTAAGCTTGTACAAAAAAAAACAGAAGTAGCAGATTTAGGCACATGATAGATCGGAAAGAATATATTAAAACATTATATTAAAGACTGTGTTAATTGAAACTTAGTCTATATCAAATGGATTAAATCATCTGAACAATTAGCGGATATATGTACGGAAAGGTCGAAAGTAGAAATACATGCAGTGCTAACCAACGATATACTAAATCATTAACATAATTTTTTACAGTACAGATCGCAGTGAGGGAGAATCGGGTGACTTGGAAAATTAATAATATCCATAAATAATTATAAAGATAGAAGGATTAACCAATTTCAATTTTTAAAATATAAAATTTATTCATAGCATCCGAAAAGTTATCCCGAAGTTTAAATTTCATGTTATAATAAGAAATTATATATCAAAGAATAGATATACGGTCATATATGTATATAACTACCTATCGTGATATGAAAGCATGTATGTCTGAAAGCATCATGTAAAAACGTGTGAATAAAAGTTGAGAAGCATGGATCGCTTATGCGTCTATGCTAACGAAAGAGATAGAGAGAGAGAGAGAGAGAGAGAGAGAGAGAGAGAGAGAGAGAGAGAGAGAGAGAGTCTAGGAATAAAGGGCGTTAGCGCGATGCACTTCGCTGCCCTAGTATGTATGTATGTATATACATACATGTATGTATATATGTATGTATATACATACATGTATGTATATATGTATGTATATACATACATATATATGTATATACATATATATGTATGTATGTATTTATAAATACATAGTAAATACATAGGTATAATACTATGTATTTATACCTAGTAGTATAAATACATACCTAGTATGTATTTATACTAATACATACATACAGTATATACATACATACTGCTCGGCAGCTCTACGCCGCCTCGCAGCGCGGCAGTTTGTTCTGTAGATCAGTAGAGTTCAGACGTGTATAATAAATATACGTACTTAGTATGTCTGTATATTTATAGTTGTTATTTATTGATCCTTCATCCCAACATACATACATACATATATATATATATATATATATATATATACATATATATATATATATATATATTTACATAATGTTAATCTTTTATAAAATCGTGACAAATGTACCGTAAACACCTTGTTACTTATCTCATTATCCCCTTGCGCATGACTCAGTGTTGATTGGATGGCGAAGCCTGTGATTGCTAATGTTTTAAAGTTGAAAGCGAGTTTTAGTTTTTCTCTGTTTATAAGTATATGTATACTCGAGTATACTTTATTAACTTATAACTAGAATGTTCTTATACAACTTAACATATATAAAACAACTATCATAGATATATAAATTGTCGCATTACAATGTACTGCCCATTTTCTTATATTATAAATAAATTTTACATTAGAATATCAGTGAGACACCATATACTGAAACATCACTTATTAAGCGTATCTGTTTCATCTAGAATATTGATTATTTTTGTTCAAAGTACCTTTCATTTTATCTGACACATAAAAGCCATTCACATAATTCATATATTATGTTTAGCAATAAACCAATGTTCGGAAGTATACGACTGCTATTCGTCGAAGAAGTAGACAGCTGCGCCGCAACAATTGCCTCCTCCGAGAATGAAATGGACGGTGCTTAAGCTGAAAACGGAACAAACGACTCCGTCCGAAGCATATTTGCGGAACTAGATACGGGAAACTACGAACTGCGAGACCGCCGGGGTATCCCCCACCAAGAAAAAAACGATCAGACAATGTCCCCTGAGAACAACGAAAGAAACGACGCACACTCGGCGAGTGAAGATAAAAAGAATATCGAAGGTGTGGAGAATAGAAAAATTGAAAACGCTAATTTAAATGATGAAGAAACGATGTTTAAAGAAATCAAACGAAGTGAACACGCCCTAAAGCCTGTGAACAAAAGAATGTCACGCGCAACGGCCTCTGAGTCAATTCCACTGAACAAGAATGATAATAAAATGCAACAGCGATCAACAATAGAAAAGATACCGACTCAACCACCCCCACAGAATTGAAAAGACAGAAAGATTGTGAACTGAACCACAGCGTCGGTACCGAAGAATACCCGTGCAAAAGGGATGAATTTATTAGTTTCAAAGCAAACAGTGAAAACGTGGAAATATTAAAAACGTACTTAAAAAAGGAAGAGTCTAGACGGGTTAAAGAAGTCCAAGAAACACCTGATAATAAGGCGCCGATGCTCGAGAAACATCTAATACGTTCAAAGAGATAGAAGACTACATGAAATCTATGTCCGAAAACTTAGGAGCAGAAATAAATGAAATGGAGGAAATCAATGGTTGCGACTCCAAAAAGAAACTTAAGAAAGATGATAAAAACGAACGGAAAAATAGAGCAGCAGTCTGTACGTTGAGCACCGCAAGAAGTTGCGCCAACCATATACTACGGGAAATACAGACAGACGGGTTAGAGAACGAATTGCACGATCGGCTGAAAACACTAATAAAGAGGACGCCAGAAATATATCACCTAGAACCAGAACCGCTTCAGGGAACGGCCATGATAACACACCGGATAGAAACGTATGATGAAATACCAGTCAGCATACGACAGTACTCAATCCCTCAGAAATTACAAGAAGTCGTACGAGAAACCATGAACAAGCTGCTCAACGACGGAATTATCGAGCGCAGCGAATCCCCATACAACAGCCCCTTATGAGTTGTCCCTAAACGCGAGAACAAGGACGGACAAAAACAATGGCGTGTCATCGTCGATTTTAGAAAATTCAATGAGAAAACAAAGCCATTCCCCTTTCTTATGTTTGGTATACAAAAATCACACACCTATTGGAACAGCTAGGCGACGCCAAATATTATTCAGTCATGGATTTGGCCTCGGGTTTCTACCAGATACCCCTAGAAGAAAGAGATAGCAAGAGAACTGCATTCAGCACCTCATTCGGTCATTTCCATTTCATTCGTATGCCTTTTGGTCTGAGGAACGCGCCCTCAACCTTCCAGATGCTTATAAACAACATTGCAAATCAAAGAAACGGCACATTTGCGTACATAGATGACTTAATAATTGCAGCCAAGACAGTAGAGCAACACGACCAGAAGTATTTAGAACTCGCCGGAAAATTTGAAGCACCAAGCCTCAGACTAAATCCGCCGAAATGCGAATTCTACAGGGAGAAAATAAACTTTTTGGGTAATATTATATCTCCTTTCGGTATCCGGCCGGATCCCAAAAAACTGTCGGCAGTAAACGATTTCCCGGTACCGAAGAATCAGAAAAATATTCGGCAGTTCCTGGGACTCTGAAACTACTATCGGAAATTTAACCCGGACTGCGCAAAAATCGTGAAACCCCTGACCAGCCTCCTAAAGGACAAAACACCGTTCATATGGACGAAGTCACAGGAAGAAGCATTCATCAAACTAAAATCATGCCTAACGAAGGAACCGGTCTTGAAACGCCCCGATTTCGAGCAGGAATTTTGTGTGACTACCGACGCCTCAAACTATGCCGTAGGCGGAGTCCTTTCTCAAAGAGTCGACACGGCCGATCTTCCGATCGCCTATGCTAGTCGACTTCTGAATCAAGCAGAACTCAATTATAGCACGATAGAGAAAGAGCTTTTACCAATGTTGTATTGTGCGGAGCAATTTAAATATTGTATATACGGTAGAAAATTCACTTTTATAACTGACCACAAACCACTAATGTGGATCCACAAAATAAAAGACTCGACTTCCAGATTAAAACGTT
The DNA here is from genome assembly GCA_018907035.1 of Sycobia sp. Sy_11. Lineage (NCBI taxonomy): Eukaryota > Metazoa > Arthropoda > Insecta > Hymenoptera > Epichrysomallidae > Sycobia > Sycobia sp. Sy_11. The sequence goes on from JACCIC010000232.1 coordinate 36,105, forward strand.
GGTACTTTAAACTGACCGACGTTTATAGCTTCGAAGTCTCATATTCGCCAGGCTGAACGAATTACGTGGTCGAAGCTTTCTCGCGTAACCCACCGGAACTGGAGAAAGCGGATCAGAGTTGCAAGCTACTTGTGTGTACGGCCGATAAACATAGGAGAGAAGAGACGATCTCGTCATCGTCATCAGAAATATTCACACCGAGTATCCATCGGAAAAATCGCCACAAGACACCAAGATTAACGGACGTGACAGATCTACCCAATATGCAAAACAATAACGTCCAGGCAGCTAGCAGAGCAGTCTCCACTGACCACAGCTACCCGGTACGTTAAGAAAGTCCATAACAGTTACCCCCACCTCCACCCAGCGACATCCCATCGCCAAACTCGTTATCGACTCCCGGAGTAAGTGATTTCCATGACTCCGAAATTTCCTCCGCCCAGATCCATCATGATCTTATCTCCGATCACGACCATCGATACCAAACCTTGCCTTCCGATATCGCCGAAAATCTGACGTCCGATTCGTCCACGGAAGTTATCGACCCTCCTGCGGTACTTTATGAAATCAACCGGGAAAACAATGTACACCAGAATCGCGTTGCGCACAATATAATAGAGTCACAAAGAAAAATAAACCGGTTTGTTCAGGTGCGAACGCGTTTATCACGGAAGGTCTTCTGGTACCGATTCAGGACACCATGCTAGGTAGGGCAAAGGTAACTCAGAACGAGATAACAAAAACCAAGGCGTTGGTAGCCTTAGTCGTGAAGGAGAGCCTGCGAATACGAACCGATATCGAAATTCTGAAAGATTGTATAATATCATTAAGAGACGTCTGTGACACTCTCCAACTAAAATCCATTAGGATATCGAAGACCGTGAATATCGACGCAGCAACCTAAACTATTCATTAGAGAAAATCTCTCGAAAACTACATTTTCCACGAGAAGGGAGCTCAAACCCCAAAACATATTAATCAACACCTACTTTTATACCAAAATTTCTCATCTCGAGCGCAACCTCGAGCGCCAAACCATACTGAACTCCATTCATCTGGCGAACTCGGACCCTGACCAGTTCGATATGATCATCATAAGAGGCAGAGGATATACAGCCTATAGAGCGGGAGAGGTAGCTTATTTGGTCAGGTGTAAAGAAGTGCAGTGTACGGTTCGGTAAGAAGAGAACTGCTATTACGATCTGCCCGCAAAGTGTAACAATGAGTCAGTATTCATTAAGCCGAGCACGCGTATAATAACCACTTACGGTCGAAGGAAAGAATGTTCTAGCATTCTACCAACCATGATGGAATTGGATGGCAGGTGGCTTCAACTTACACCACACGCAGTAAGGGCGTTACCTCCACAAATACTCCAACCCATGACCACGCCGACTTGGAAGTATGAGAATCTTGATGACATCTCGAATGGACGCATCTACACGGAAGAAGAGCTCGAAAAATTCCAAGAGCACATAATCTTTCCGTCCAACAAACCGGCGATCCTAGAAGACATCGCTCGAAAGATACAAGGAGGAAACGTGTACCAAAGCCAGATAAATTACTGGAATCTTATAAATATAATTGAAATAGAGGAGATAACAGAGTCCAAACTAAATGAACTGTGGAAAGGGTTTATAAAATTCGGCAATATCTCTGCCGGCGTAATGATGATAATGTTAATTTTCCAAACACTGCTAGCAATCGTTAATACAAGGAATACACGGATGCACGATCTACCATGCCTATGGATGGATCCTGAAGTTATTAGGTGCACTTTTCAGCTCAATAACGAATCTACTCCTGTACAGTAGCAAACCGAAAGCCACGGCCGATCAGGCTAAGACAAAAATCGGTATCGACGAGCCAGCAGAACGGTCCGAGCCTCGGATGACCATGAGCGAACAACCGCAGCTAAGCCGATCCACATGGTCCACGAGATCAATGCAAACCAAGCCTCACTGAAGAATTAGCGAGATAAGGGAGGATCTTCAACTTCAAGCAGCCCACGAATTACAAAAGAAGCAGGAGCATTACCCTGTGCTTCCGATTAAGGGTGGGGATGTAATATCCTGCCCTCTCCGAAAACCTTAGTTGTAAAGATTTAATAAACTATTATCTTTCATTTTTTAAATTAATAACAAATGAGAATATTTTTTATAAATATATATGTTAGGATTCTCAATGCTATGAAGACTAAAAACTATACCCAAATAGTAGGTGTAATATATATATATATATATATATATATATATATATATATATAAATATGTACCCTTACACCAATGTACTACATGATCATACGACTGCTCTTGATGAATTACCTCATGCCACACACCTTACACGTCGTTACCTACATACACACAAGACTACGGAAGATAACTTACCTATGAAATTACAGGAGATAACTTACCATACCGTAGATAACTTACCTTACGATAGCTTACCTACATACGCATAAAATTACAGATGAGAACTTACCTTATGGCAGATAACTTACCTATGGACGATCTGCCTTATCGGCGAACTTACAGATGATAACTCACCTATAAAACTATAGACAACAACCTACGGACGCATAAAAGCCACACACGGTAACTTCTTACCTGATGACGACAACCTATTCACCCACAGCCAACCTGCGTACGTAATAATAGCATTATAGTAAATTTATTTATGTAGCGCTAATAAACAATGATATGTGTACCTATATACGTAACCATGACCTGCATTTATATTGTAAGCTTTAGAAAGATGCCAGAGACTTTTCACATCACGTAAATTAGCAATAATACTATAATAATTTTATTTACCTAATATTAATTAATAAGAAATTATGCTAAACATTATAAATCGCTAAATATTGTAAGACGCCTAAATTTCTTTCCTCGCATAAATGTGTAATAATAATATTACGATGGTTATTGTTTATTATACATGAAAAAAATAATTAAGTCAATACGCCAACTATGATTGAGAAATATATATATATATATATATAGTGTAAGCTTTTGGAAAGGTGTCCAAACATTCGACATAGATTTAGAATTAGAATTTTATTTATTAATTTTACTTGTTTATCCACAAAGCGTGAATCGGTCGTATATTCGATAAATGTTATAAATTAGGTAAATAGCGATAAATATGAACATTAAGAAATATTCACATGCGCAAAATTTCGTTGTTATACGAACAAAAGAATGAATATTATAAATACTTAAGCAAATATAGAATCATGTAATTTGTCGGATTCAAGCGATATTTCATACAGTTATAAATTATATCATTTGCAACATTTTCATCTTATAAAATATTTTTGTACCTTTCAAATATAATCCGTAAAAGTAATGTGAAAGTTCAATTATAACTTATAATAATTTTTCGTTAAAATCTTATAAGCAAAGTAGATGGCGAAGTATAACTATATATACACGGTGATAAGAAGATTTCCGGTGACGACTCCAGACGCTGACGCAGCTGGCGCGCAGTAATACCGTTGCGATCGCAGAACTACATCGAGCAGTTAGCAACAAGTCACGTGCACTGTTCCGCACCCTATCAGAATACTGCAACTGGCCGCAGCGGCGGCTCGGAGACCAACTTATCTTTAGCTTTATTTGAGCGGGAGCGCAGCGCGAACTACTGTGCCACAGTAGTTCCGAGGTAAACAGCAAGTAAGAAACGTCGACGCGCGCGTACACCGACTTATAGTCCCTGCAACACGGTTCAGGTAATAAGTTCGGTCGTATTTTTCTTTATATATTAATCGGAACCGATCTTGTCTCGCGAAAGAATTAACACATTTGTAATCATTATAAATCTTCGCTCGAATTTTCATCAAATAAATAAGTTCGTTAAAAGAAATTGATACGTAGTGTTCGTGTTTTATTCTCGACACCTTCGATTCTATTATTTTATGATTTTTCCCGTGTCTTGCTGTTTTGTCTTTCGTTATCCCTGCATCCATTGACCGTCGCGCGGCGATTAGTACAGCAACATACTATGTTATATTATTCAAATTCAAGGATCTAACGACTCGTTCCCTCTCGTAGCCGGTTCGCCACCTGCTGCCAAAGGTAAGTCGAACAAATTTTATAAAAGAGGGAAAACAAATTCCAAGTTAACTCCGGTGTAGAGTTGTAAAATTGACCCAGATGTAACAAAACACGATATAGCTTCTCTCTCTACCGCTAGAATAAGAAGAGAAGTGCGCGAGAGCGGATACACCTTGAGTGGCGAGAGAGAGTCGCGCTAAGTGTGTCAGGCTGACGGCAGCTATTCCCCTCTAATACAGACATGCACACTCTTGTGCTCTCGTGCCGTGCGACACGCGCCAGCCACGAATACTTCTGGAGGGGAACGCGCGAGTCTCTGCGCTGGCTCACACATACCAGTATGTACAACGGGTGTCCCGAACACACTCACCCGTTGTATTGAATTTATCAACTATGATAATATATTTAAGGCTAATATATATATATATATATATATATATATATATATATATATATATATATATACATACGTATATATACATGAATATAGATGTATAAAATTACTTGTTATCTTATTATTACATATTTATCCTTACATTTACTTATTTTTCCGAAGTTATTAGCTTGATCGCTGTTGCGAGGCGCTCCTCAAAAGACAGACGGCTAATAATTTTACCTATTCCTGAGTGAGCGTGATCCTGGTTGCGAGATGCTCCTCAACAGACCAGCCGTTCTCTTATCCTGACTAGACACTTTTCCCCTTAACTCTTGATCCTGGTGGCGAAGCGCTCCTTAAAAGACTAGCGGAGTTATGCTCACCCTAGTATCACCTATTTTAGATTCTATCTGTCTTGTTTTCAAATTCTCCGCATGGAAAATAGTACCGGGTATCCATGCGGAAAAAAGCGCGAACATAAACTTATTATTATATATCTAGTTTACTATCTCATTATTAATTATTGTATTTTATAATTTATTTATTTCCGAAACCTTGTAGATAGAAGGAAGATTCTGTTCATATATTTTTCAATAAACTTATCTTACTTTTGTATCAAAAAAATATATTCTGTTCTAGTTCAGTATTTTCCCTGATTCACCGTCGTATCCTGAAATACTTCCTCCCTTCTCAAAGTACCCTGGAAATATACCGCGTACGCTATCCCGAGGGGGGCAGGAACGCTACAACCTTCTATAGGAGATATCCTATCTCCAATCTCTAAATTTTTTTTTGCTTTTAAAGAAATGTTTAAAGAGATATCTTATCTCTCTAAATTTCTTCCTTCTCCGTATGACTCTGCTCTCCGTTTGATCAGTTCAGCGGTCGATAGCAAAGTGTTCGCACCGCGCGTCTCCAAGTTCATGCCGGGAAAGGGAGGGAAAGAAAGTGGGGAAAGGGTATGACAACGGTCGACTGTGGTCGGGACGCACCGAACGCGACGCTCGCAGCGCGAATATAGCCTTTAATATATAAGTTGATTCGACCTTAATACATGTATATAATTAACTATACCTATAAAGTTAATAATATGATAAGAAATTCAAAATTCATAAATTTAACATAACAAAAATATTTTTCCTTTTTTTTTGAACTTATCATGGCAGGTTTAGATTAAGGGGCGCGATAACAATATATAACCTAACTTAATATATAGTAATAAGATTAATTAGAATAAGATAGGAAAACAAAAAGTTTGATTGACTTCCTTCTTAATAGAAGATATTAAGCTAATTATAAGAGAGTAGTCAATTCAAGAGGTTGAGAGTCGCCTTATAAAAATAAGGATCTGATCACAGAACTTTCGTTCCTGATCATGACTTCTGTATATAAAAATAGAAATATATAAAACTTAAAATGACTTGAGAATGGTAATACGAAGTCATGTTTAAAAGAAAAAATACGCTAAAATTTCCGGAAGATAAAGTGTTGTTCTCTGACATGCAGGGATTCCAGATTTGATTTCCAAATTTTGATTTTAAAAGAACTCAGTTTTCTGAGTTTCTAAGTTAGTGCACTTTGCACTACGTGCGTCTTTCAACCAGAATTTCCGTGGCAACAATTAACATGGGTTGAAAAAAAACAGTACTGGTTTGAACGGAATTACCATGTAATATATTGGAAATATGGCAAAACTTATCATAAACTTATCACAAACTATACTTAACCTAAACTGCAAAGAACATTGGAGATTCATTGTATTGGAATTCAGAAATTGTACCTGAAGAATCGAATGAAGAAGGTATGCTTATGAAACTTGTGTAAGTTTTCATACTTTTTCATATTTTTCATACTTGTTCATAATTTTTTCTCTAATTTCAGAAATATGCCTAATGTCGAGGAGCTATATTGTCCATAGTTGGTAAAAAACGACGTCCAGATATGAAGAAATCGATTATTATGGAAAGATTCGTATTGGGGCGATAGAATACCATACCAGGTGTTTCCGAACGACTTCTACGGGGACTTCTACTTCTACATATTGTGTTTAGTTGTTAGGAAGTGATGTCTAGCTTTCTCGGGACGACTTATTTTGGGACTATCGTGTTTAGTTGGTACGGAATGATGTTTAGCTATGTCGGGACAACTTCTACGGGAAGTTTTGTGTCGAGATAATAGAATGCGATGTCCAGGTGTCTCTGGACGATTTTTAAGGAGAGTCTTGTATTTAGTTGATAGAAAACGACTACCATATATGTAGAAATGTCTTCTATGGGAAGATTCATATTGAAATGTTAGAATACGATGTCCAGATGTTTTGGAACATCGATGTTTTGGAGTGTCTAAGAGAATTTTATGAAGAGATTCGTATTCTATCCTTCGAACGCGCGCCGTATTCATATATACTGTATATACAGAAGCGGCGATAGGTAAATTACAGTCAATTATTTATAGTAATATAGATTTGTATTTATAGAGTACTTTTTAGTTAGTTATTATTGAATTGTTTAAGAAACCGGTTGAATTAATATCTCGGGCGAAGCCGAGATGGAGGATGCTTTTTTTTTTTATAAATTCCATAATTGTTTGTACATTAATTTTACATAATAAATTTAGAACATTTACTTTCATTAAACTTCTATTTATCAGTTTCTTTTCTACATGTTTTATTTAATAACTTATATTCAAAATAAATTAACAGATATTTTTATTACTGATTATTTATGCATCTGATTAAAAAGAAAACTTATTCTTGCTTTCGTTATACCAATAAATAACAGCACCCAAAAAATTTCCTAACTGCTGGCAAAACATAATTTACAGTTCATATTGATTGCATATATATATATATGTGTGTGTGTATATATATTATGTGTATATATATCGCAATTTTCGCAAACTTGTGACTCTGCCCGTGCATGAATTCATGCCACTCGCTTCAGACGTCCGTTTATTCCAGTTGGCGGTTGTCGGGCTTACATTTTTTATTACTTCCTCTCTGTTCGTCATCTCGACTGTTGTTTCGAGACAAGAAATAAAAAACTCCTTTTTATAAAATTTTTATTATATCCGGTAACTATTTTTTTGAAAAAAATAATTTTTTTTATGATCAATAAAAGGCTTCAGTTAATTTTATTCGAAATCACAATTACTTTTGTGCGTGCTACTTCAACGCATTTTCATTTTTTTTTTCACAAAGAGGATCTAAAGAATAATTTTTTTTCCTTTTCTCAAATAAAGGAAGAATATATATAATTTTTTTTGTTTGTTCGTCTCTTTATACTTATGTAGAATTTATAAATTACCATATTACCATGAAAATAATGAGCAATTGAATTAGAATATATATTATTATATACCACAGAATACATACTTTATTTCTCATTAAGTCTCTGCAAAGCTACAAATTAAATGGTCAACGATAAATATTAAATCATTTTAATTTTTGACAAAGAATATATATAAATAAATTTATTGCACACAAAATAATTTTGCTTTTAACCATACACATTTTTCTCCATTATTTCTAACACAAACATTACTTTACCTTTGTAAACAAAACCCGATATTCTACTATTTCTAGAAAAAATTGCAATCAAATCATCTAAATATAAATACAATTCTCTTTAACTTCCAAAACGAACTAAAACACCTTTTATCTCTCTTTATAAGACTTTCCAAATTATATACGTAAAATTCGAACGTAAATGTTAATTCCCTTTTTCCCAGCGCCTAGTAGAATCATATATATAATCTATCATATAATAGCTAATAAGATTTATGACTTTTTATATTGAATTTTTAATATAAGTAAACGCTCATTTGACTTTAATTTCTCAATAATCTATACCTATAGAAGTTTAAAATCTTAAATCAGAATCTTTTTCTATGAAATAAATAGGTTATGTCAAAGCGAATTATATAAAAAGAAATGGTGTAAATTATATAACTGGTGCAATAAAATAATGAGGAGTCCCTGATGAGGAGCCGTAGCGAGCTCGAAACGTTGGACAAGTCTTCAATTAGGTAAGGGTGTTGGGGACAGTCAGACTGTACTTTACTGACAAAGAATTTTTTCAGCTAATATTTATTTTCATATTAGTCTACGGGGGTGAATGTAAACAAGGACAGTCTGACTGTAATTATAATTTTAATTTAATTTTTAATTTAATTTTTATTTTTACTTTTTTTATTATTTTTATTTATTTATTTTTATTTTTATTTTTTATTTTTAGATTGAATTGATTGGACTGTAAGACCGACAAAAAAATATTTATTAATTTGTATATGGGCAGTCGACATAAGTACAATTAAATTATTTTAAAATAAAAGTCTATTTAACTTAAATTAAGGGGGTATGTCATGATTTATTTTAGAGAAATTTATTTTAAATATGGTAATACTATTAAAGATTATTGTTCAAAATGGATAAAAATGAATTTAAAAGTTGTAATTCTTAAAGAAAAACTTACATTCCTTATTAGATGCAAGAAATCAAATATATTTCCGGTACACATTAATAATAGATTTCATGTTGAATATTTTTTGCAGGTTTATAGTAATAGTGTTTGTTATGATCTAAAGAAGAATATTTTCTTTTTCAAAAATAAATTACTTAATTTATAAATTAGAGATTTACATATTCAGATTCATTCCTTAAATAGATATTTATTAAAGATTGAATATTATTTATATCAAAATATAGAAAGAAATAAATTACATGAATTTTTTCTTGGTCAAAACAAACGTTTTATTAAGACAAAATATATTAGTAGACAAACATTAAAAAGGAAATTTGAATGTTTAAGAAATAAAAAACAATTTCAAAGCTATCAGATTAACAATGCAAAGATTTCAATAGATTCTCAATAATTCGTTTCGAACCTTGTAACGATCTGTCTCATCTCTTCTTGCGCAATATTTATATTTTTAATTTTTCGGGTTCTATGAAGGTGAAGGATCGTGTCAGGATGGGTGAACAGGCAGAATAAATAACTCTTTTTAGTACATACTTTTTTAAAAATTATTAATAACAATAGTATTTTATATTAATAATTTATAAACAAAAATAATTAATAACAATATTTTACTATTCCATTTCAATTTCTCTAGCGACTCCCTAAACAAATAAAAGAAAGAAATAATTTATTATTCCGTAAATTAAATTAAATTGTAATTCATTTATTTCAAATTTTCAAATGAAAATAATAATCTTCTTAGACGTAAAGACATATTTCCGTACGATTTTGTAGATGGGGTCGATAAATTATTAACTACAAAACTGCCGTCGAAAAATGAATTTCATGATAAATTAACACATTCAGATATTACTGAAGAAGATTAAAAGCACGCTGTTCAAGTATGGGAAAGTTTTAAAATAAGAACATTAGGGGAATATTCGGACTTATACTTAAAAACGGATGTTCTCCTCTTAGCAGATTTGTTCGAAAGTTTTTGAAATACATTTATGAAACCTACGGCTTATGTCCAGCACACTTTTACACTACTCCAGGAACATTTTCAACAGCTCTAAAAATGACAAAGGTAGAATTAGGGCTTCTGACTGATATTGACATGTTATCATTTATTGAATCATTCGGGGTGGAATAAGTCAGTGCTGCAATCGATATTCAAAGGCAAATAATCCATATATGGGATCGAGATACGTAACGTGAGAATTTTTGAATTCGCAATATTATCCATATAATAATTTAAACCTTGACATACCTAATAATCAATACATAGTACTGTATAATATGTATGCAAATTTCCAAAAAACATATATATTAAGGGATCCTCAACCACTGCCTGCAAAGAAAGAGTTTCTCGAGAATGAACCTCTCATTGTTATTAATTGCTTACGATAAAATGAATCTCTAAAGAGCGCTCCTCTAGATGTACATTTAGACATTGAGGTTCAAGAGAACTTCCCAGCCAATACTATAGCGTATTGATTGTATATTCTCATCAGTAGAGATGTGAGAAAGGTTAGTTAAATAGATTATTAAAAAAAAAAGAAAAGAATAGATGACTTTGCTATAAGCATCATAGCACATAAAGGAGAATGAATATCCCCTCTTCTCCAGATTTTGCTGAAAACACAACGAGAAAGTCTATAGGCATTCTACTGCATCTAAAGTCTACTCACCTCTAAAGTGTGCTATGTCCTCAGCATGACCTAGTTGGGGGCTTAGCATACTTTTTAAGGAGGGTGCTAGAATGCCTATAGCCTAATTACTGATACTACAGTCATCATACTACATTTGAAGAATGTAAGATAAATATAACTTAGGTTGAATTGATGCCTGTGTTATTGCTATATATAATCAAAAAAGAAAACTTTTCAATTTCATTAGCAACGATAATACTATCTCATTGTGTTATCATTCATAGGAATTATTTAAATATTTTGTTTTACAAAGCGCTAATAAATGTATTTGGACATTGAAACTTCCAATCAAATGGAAAAACCTAATTTTATCATTCTCAGCTCACAGATGAAAAAAAATCAATCAGCTGCAAATGGAAACTAAGAATAAAGTCATTTTCATTATTGTAATATTAGTAATCTCATAACATTAGTTAACGTACAGTCAGTCAAGTAACAGCGTCGTCGACTTTACTTACAGGTAGTGAAAGATTTCGCTCTAATTCCTTCGCCAGTTGATAGAGGAAAGCTTTGTCCTTGATGCATTATTGCAGATTTCGTTGATCTTTTGAAAAACAATCATCATGAGTGCTCAGTAGCATTGCGCTACGAGGTTGTGTTACTTTGCACCCACCCGAAAGGTCTCAAAATGTCGCAATCAGTGGCTGTTAAATATATGAGAAAGTCGAAAGCATTTATATAGAAGTGTGTACAGTGATATAAAGTGGCTAAAAATGTCGATGATTTACTAGAACATGGTTCGATAAGAAGAGTGGACAAAAAGATGAGGAAAGAAACTGAATTTGTTTTCGTGGAATCCTCCTTTATCACTGCGGCAAAGACAAGCAAAATTAATGAAAAAAGGTATAGCTATATCCTACAAACCCTTCTTCATACTCATGGCCTGACAAGGTGCAACACAACGAAGAAGCCTTTGTTGACTGAAAAGTACGTGACAAAGCGACTGGCTTGGGCGTATGAGAATACTGGTAGAGATTTAGAATATGTCATTTTTACTAATGAATTTTCTATATGGGCACGTTGTGTTCTCACCCGAGCCTGGTGAACTTATACCAATAGGCTTGTTCAACGGACCGTAAAAAATGAAATAAAGGTGCACCTTTGGGACTGTTTTTCAAAGCAGGTATTCGGCATTTTGCACTTCTTTATTGACAACCTAAATTCTGAGAACGTGATAAAAATCTATAAAAAGGCTTTGCTACCATCTGTCAAACGATGGTTCATCAGAAAAATGAAAATTGGATTCTGCAGGAGGACAACGATCCAAAATACCGTAGCAAGCTCTGTAATGAGTGGAAGACTCAATCTAGCATAGTAACATTGGATTGGCCTTTGCAGTCGCCTGATGCAAACTCTATCGTATGGGCAAATATTAAACAAAAGGTTCGTGGAAGATGCACACGCATTTTGAAGCAGTCTATTTTACAAATTCAGCGGATCTGGAGATCGTCGCCACTAAAATACACCGTCAAATTAGTAGAAAGCATGCCTGAGAGATAGCTGGCAATTATCGACGCCGGTGGTGACTGGACACATTATTGACCGAATTGCATCATCGTTTGTAATGTGTATATAAAACAATGTATATATAAATATGAAAGTTTCATCAAATAAATTTTTTTATAAATTAACACGACCACGCTCTTACTTGACAGATTGTTCAAAAACCATACGATGCAAGAGATCTTGAGTCACTCCTTACAAAGATACAGTTTATTTACAATGAACCACTTATAGTTTGTCCGTGAGAAAGTGAATTTCTAAAGAACACTTCCGTAGAGATTCATCTCGCAATTAAGGCGAGAAATAACTTTCAATGCTACTTCCAGCCTGCACTAGCATGTCCACATCGTTCAATATAATGCGATTAGTGGATATGTTAGAAAAATTATTTAAATATCCAATGGGTGATATTTCAAAGACATGAAATTATTTTAAATTAATAAAGTAATTATAAGTACAATTTTTCATTTTTATAAAATTATTTTATCAGTTCTATATTTATAAGGAATAAAAAATATAAACAAAACTATGAAAACCAGAAAAAAACCAATAAAAAAGAAATAAGTAGAAGTAATAGCTACATTCATAATGACACTTGAATGTTTACGTATCCACTCCTTCAATTTTTGGTTCAATTTGAAAGGCGACATTGATCTGAAGGCCATTGGTGTTTTGGTACAACTTGAAGACGTTGGAGATACATCAGAATAAATGTCAATGTTTATTGATCTCCCGATTTTATATATTCAAATATGCAGTTCTCGATATTGTATTAAAAAAGAAACTAATTATTTAGAAATAATAGCTGTAGGCATAATGGCATTTCAAACTGAACTTCTCCACTCTACCATGCTCAATTCGAATGATGAGTTCAATATCCTTGGCGTTCTGACACAATGTAGGTGGAGGGTCTGACAGTACACTTATAGAATATATACTTATACGCAAATTCCTTAAATAAATAAGATAAATATGAAAAAAATGTTGTGAAGTACCTGCTTATTAATATGTCTCTCTGAATTCTATATTGCTATTAATGAACACATTTCAGTTTTGCGTTATTGTTATACAGTATACCTGTTTAGACTTGTATAATTGCGTGCTCCTTGTACAACCGTCATTTACCATTGTACTGATGTACCCTAATTATACCTGCATAGCGGTCAGTGAGAAATTCCTCATGGCACCCGTAAGACTGTAGCGGTGCTTACTCCCGCGCAAGACAAAATGTGTATAATTCGTCAACCAATCAAAATTGCATATTTATTTTACCACGCTTACACCTACATATTCTGTAAAGCGAAATATTCTGTTTAAATCAGATCAGTTCTGACCATCAATCGATCAAGTTTATCTTTAATATATTTGTGGTATTATTCTATGTTGAATAAATTATCATTTTATTTGAACCAGTCTTATCTTTAATAGCAATCTGTTAAAATCTAGTAATCTACATATAAACAACTGAATAATTCAATATAATTTAAAACAAATTGAAACGTTTATGATAACAATTAACTCTTTTACTCTAGAGGTTTATAACATACCTTTAGATACGTATACTATGAACATTTATCTGTCTTACGTACACAGTTGTTTGTTCTGTACACGTTGATGCATCTTATAAAAAAAGCTTTCATACTTTACTACTAAATATAGACTTAAAAGATAAGTATTTCAATTGTGTTGTACATATAAGTATATATTATATGCTAATGCTCCTTTAAACGGGTAAAATTTTTTTCAGAAATTATTCTTTATTTTTACGTATTAATGCATTACCTATATATTTATTAATGTATTGTATTCACGTATAATTATATTAACAACTATATTTATTGTTAAAAAATACGGGTATGAACTTACAGGCACATTTTCATAAACATTCTAGGTAAAATGTTACTTTTAACATACATATTCATCAAAATATTATTAGTTGGATAAACAATCTTAATAAAAATTGTTTAATTTAATTTAAATGCAAATTTTGTAATTGTGACATACATTATATTCTAGCTATCAATTCAATTTCCTTGAGAACACATAATTCATTTGTTCAAAAAAGATTTCAGATTGTTGATTCTGAGGTGTTGTTCATTGAAGGCTATTTACTCCTCTCATAAAATTAAATTTTTGTTTTTATACCATTTTAAATATGATGTGAATATTTCTAAAATCTTTTATTTATACTACTAGCAGAATTTTTGAAAAATTATATACTAATTTCAATAAAATTCAATTATCTATAATTTCTATGAAAGAGACATGCATTCAAACGCGCGCATACACACAGGCACACACACACACACACACACACACACGCGCGCGCGCACGCTCGCAGAGGCACACATATACATGCGTACATAGATATATAATATTATATATTATATTTTTAGTGTACGCGCAAGATAATTTCAAACGTAAGCAAAAAACTCGCCTTTTAAATGAGTAGTTCTCTAATTTCAAGAGTTCAAATAAAAATGATTTGAAATTTTAAAAGATACTTATTTTATATATGGTTAATTCTGCTTCATTTTAAGAAATCTAATTAAATATATCTAAATACAGAATTATTAAAGCTAGACAATGTTTTCAAACATTATATTTCTGATTTATTTGTATGTATATTTCTAAACACAATATTTTATGATTTATTTTATCATCTTTTAAAGTAGATAGTTTTTGAACATTCTTCAATAGCAAGACGATGATCTTGTATGTACACGATTAGACGAGAATAGCAGGGAGAAGATGTGTGCGTGTGCTTGTGCGAGTGCATGTGCTTGTGCGAGTGCATGTGCTTGTGCGCGTGCATGGATCTGTGCGTATTTCTATAAGCACTTTGATGCACGATAATATACTGTTATAATGTACTCTATTCTTATAATTCTATGGTAGTAATAAAAGAAAGTTTTTTTTCTCGTTATGGTGTGCTGTTATTTGGTAAAGGGTATTGATTAATAAAAATATTTTTCCCAATAGATTTTTGTTTTATTAGGAGTTTAACGCAAACAAATATTGTCAGTGTTATTTATGACAGTGCAATATTATCTAATGTTATAAATTAATAAATAGAATTCTTCGAAACAATTCTATTTCATGCTCTGATTAGTGACATAAAATTAGAGGACGGATTTTGGCTCATGATCTTTCTTTCATGTGATATATCGGCCTATAGAATTTGGTGTTACATTCATTTACGAGATAATAGAAGAGAAAATAACTAGAAAATGAAGATGGAATGCCATAGGTAGCAGAAGCGGTTCATATAGCAGCGTGCAAAGCGTTTTTTAAGTTCTGTTAAAATACGAGATAGGGGTAAGTCCTTATTTCTAATCATGACAGTAGTCTTATTATCTTATTTATTCATATACAAAGTTCTTAAAATTTATTATTTTTCTATTTAATTGTACTAAAAACATGAAAAATCTTAGTTTATTAGCAATCTTAATTTATTATTAAATAATAATAATAGTAATCTTAATTTATTCGTTGATTTGTGCTATCACTTTTAAAGATTATAAATAAGGTGAAACTAAAAAAGCAAAAAGCTACGTATCAATTTGTATTCGAAAAGTAAAATAGAGAGAGAGAGAGAGAGAGAGAGAGAGAGAAAGTGGGGGCGAGTACCGAGGAAATAAAGGGAAGAAGAGAGACAGCCACAGGCAAACATACATACAGATAAACAGCGAAAGAATATCGATGTATATTTTAGCTTGTCATTATGTCATTATATCTTTAGTTTAACTAAAGCCACGTAGATCTTTCTCATAAGCATTCATTTGTCCCAATCCGTTGGAAGAATAAATAAATAAACGTAATTTTAAATTTCAAGAAGCTTTAAAATTTCATTCCAGTAATAGCATTTTTATTGTAACAGAGTCTTTTATAAAAATTTAATCAATAAATCGTATTTTATTAAATATATTTGATTATGCTCTCATCAAGAAAAGCCTGTATCAAATTGAAATTGTAAAACTGGGCTTCAAAACTTCAGTATAAATTTTTACAACAGCATTATCTTTCAGTGCATTCAGTATTATCTTCAAATTACGAAAACATCAGGGATATTGGACTTTTTTATGTTTTCTTTTTACAATTGTCATCGGTTGCATTATTGTCAGCAACAGAAAAGAATGACTAAAATAGTAATAGTAAATAGTAACATGGAGCGTACATGAGGAGATCAGAATATTTTGATATTATATTGTTATATATTTGACTTTCCTATGTTATTTTTAAAAATGTTAAAATTAGTAATGGTTATTTTCATTCTGCATAGTTTAATGTTTGTATCCCAGCTTTTTTGAGTAAATATGCATGCAATGAAAATTATACTGGAGTTTATTAATATATTTTTAATGGAGTCCGAAATTTTATTAGCAAATTTTGCAGTGTAGGGAGAAGTCACTTTTTGAGTAAATATATTGTAAATATTTAACAAAAATTTAATTATATTAAGAAATTTTAGGCATTTCATTATTTCGTAACTATTTTCTATTGCAATATTTTATATAAGTTATTTGATCGAATTTAATGATAAATATCTTATTTATTGTTTTTATAAGAGAATTAATTATACAGAAACGTGTCTACAAGATGCTTCGTTAGTTTAGATTAACTTACATTATTAATAAATATTTTTTTATTAGTCTTACAGTCCAATCAAATCATTCGAAAACAATACGTAACAATATCAATACATATGTACATTAATATATCAATACACAAAAATAATAAAAATAAAAATAAAAATTAAATTATAAATTATAATGACAGTCAGACTGTCCTAGTTTACAGTAAGCCCCGTAGAATAATCTGAAAATAAAATATTAGCTGAAAAAAAATTTTTTGTTAGTAAAGTGCAGTCTGACTGTCCCCAAGACCCTTACCTAATTATTTTTTTCGAATGATTTGATTGGACTTTAAGACCAATGAAAAAATATTTATTAATTTGTATATAAGCAGTCGACAAAAGTACAGTTAAATTATTTTAATTTACATTATATATAATTATTATATTAGTTCATATTAAGTTATAATTCATATTAAATACCAGTATGTCAAAAAATATTTTGGAAAAAATACCAAAAAAGAATCCATGAAAGATATTTTAAAGGATATCAAAACATTACGAAATATATTAGCTAGTTAATGCAAAAAACAATATTATGGATTAATGTTTCAAAAATTTTAAATCTCCATAAATATCTGAAAAAACTGCATTAAAATCAAGTATGGTTTTACCAAAGTTTTTAAAAATTAGTTTAAATTACATAGATGTTTTTATGAAAGATATGTATGTATGTAATCTTGACACAAAATATTACAAGATTATTACAATTATATATTTTACATACAATTACACTTTATTTTTATCCCAAATTTTACAAAAATTATTTTTTTACATATATATTTATGAATTCAGCGAGTAATGTACAGTTTTCTCCATCTGTTTTACGGAAAAATACGACGTGAGAAATTCCCCTGTACGGAGTAAAATAACACGATGCCAAACTATTAATGAGTGAACTAGAAAGATAAAAAAAGAACGTTGTATGATTATATTGTTGTCGCGCATCTGTGGAACATTTTGAATTTATGATTTTTGGGTCCGGGTGCTGCATAACATCGCGCTTGACCTTTTTGTAATTTTAGGTAGGCAGTGGGTATTTAAAAAGAAAAATACGATTCTTTTTTCTTTGATACATTGTATAAAAATTCTTAAATTATATTAAAATTTTTAAGTTTTAAAATTTATTTCTCTCTCTCTCTCTCTCTCTCTCTATATATATATATATATATATATATATATATATATACGCGCGCGTGTGTGTGTGTTTTATAATTTGCTTTTAAATTTAAAGTTTATTTTTTATTATATTAAAAATATTCATTTTATTTTAGCAATCTATTATGAGTAAACTTATAATTTGAAGTTAACTTTTCTTTTTGTTTTAAACAGCCAGGCGCTTCAAATTCGTCACCCCTACCATCCAGTCTCACTTCTCTCCTTAAATTAATATATTGATGCTGATTTTTTAAATGGTACTATTAATCTTAAAAATAATTCTATCAATTAGTTTTCGTTTATCAGATGCCTTATTTTATGCGGGGTGACATAGGTTATGTTTTTTGTTAAAATTAATCGTATTTTATTTATAAATTATGAGCGCATTGAGCAGGCAGAGTAGCGTAGTAATTCCAAGAATAGCCAGTAGATGGGAGCCGAATATGAAGCAACTAATTTAAACTATTACTATCAGGCAACTTATTTCAGAAGGCACAAGCAACTCGGGGGTAATATTTCAAAGAAAATATTAATAAGTATAGCAAAAAACTAAAAACTTTACAATTTTTTTATTCAAATGGGTCTGATTCCCATTAGTTTTAAGTAAATATTGTACCGAAATAATAAATTTCTACTTTATTATTATATCTATAGTTAGTCATGAATATGAACATTTTATGATTTTTCGCTTCTTCAAATAACTTTTTCATAGCTGAAGAGCATAACATTCATGTTGTTTCTAACTGCTCTGTTCCTGTTTGAAATTAGAGATCTGATATTTTCGTTGGGATGCTCGTACTCGTGTAATTATTTACTTAATTATGGTAATATTCATTTTCACGTATACTTTCATAAATATGTTATATATTAAGTAATATAAAAGTATCAGAAGCGAGAGTCTTCTATTATTTAATTAAAACAGGCTACCCGAAATGCATTTGCTAGCACTTTAACTGCATTCTTAATTCGTTGGCGCGGGGAGCGCGAGAGCGCTGCACATCGTTTCCACGCTGGTTACTTTGGCTGTATTGACTATACAGCCTGATCATCGTAATATATAAGGTTCATGAAAACATTGATGTAAATTTGAATACATTTTTGCAAATTTTATTCGCTAATTATTGTTGAGGTAAGAATGACGTACAAGTTTTGTCAATCTCACACCGAGCTAAATTGTTAATTTAATGCGGCTAATCAAATAATTTTAGTACACATGTATAATTAGAATTATTTTGATTTAATTCTTACACTGTCAAATGTAACCCACGAACTTACAAATAAATACGATTTATGTTTAGCATTCGGACAATTTTCCAAGTGTCTCGCGCGGAGGTCGAGAGAAATTTGGTCTTGTTGGTAAACTTTCATTATAGGCAAGCTGGAATATAGAAAAGTGGTAGGAGAAGGGATTACAATAATTTCTCAAGCTGCAAAACGGGGGGTCTCGATTGGGGAAAAACGTTGCATGTTTATTTCACTAGAAACAAGACTATGGGGTTGGGTTTATGATGAAGGGACGGATCTATTGAGGCGCGTACAGGAAGAGAGCACATCCTAGGTAAAAGGAGGCGCCCGTTAGACAGGCTTAACCCGCCAGCTGCAAACAGTAAACCTTCAGAGCGGGATGGCTAGCCCAGCATTAACAGTTTTCTTAAGTTTCTACAATAGTCATAAACACATAATCGCGCTTAAGTGTCATAGCAGTTTTCAAAATGTATAAAATCGCGCCAGATGTGTATAAATATGATTTAAATAGCTGACAGAATTTTCTTTAGTGCATCAATATATCAGAAAAGATTCAATTATACTGCAAAACGGACGAGTGCCTGAGAACCAAATATATGTAAAATTAAGAATATATAAAATAAACGCTATACAATTCAAAACGCCATTGCGTCGTAACATACCGCCCGCCATTGATCGGTCGCGATCAATTTACAAAACTTAATTAGATTCACTTATAATTTCTATAGGTAATATAGATCCTTTTAACAGATCTTTTGTAAACACCATTCATTGTTTTTACACTAACAACTCTAACAACACCATAATCACCAGGAAAAATCTCAACAATGCGCCCAATAGGCCAGTGGAGTGGCGGCAAATTATTTTCCTTGAGCATTACCATTGAACCTATTTTAACGTCATTCTGCCCATGAGTGTGCCACTTGCTTCTGACATTAAGCTGATTTAAGTATTCCTTTTGCCACCTTTTCCAGAAATGTTGTTTAAGCTTTTGCAAATGCTGCCAGTTAGACAGTCTAGTCGTTAGAGTACTTGTAAAATCGGTTTCAGGAACGCTCAATAATTTATCACCTATTAAAAGATGGGCAGGAGTGAGGACAGTTAGGTCGTTGGGATCGGAAGAAATGGATGTCAATGGGCGCGAATTAAGAATGGCTTCGATTTCCGTTACGTGCGTGGTAAATTCTTCAAAAGTCAATAACGTGTTCCCGACGGTTCGTAAAAAATTCGTCTTAAATGATTTTACCGCAGATTCCCATAATCCGCCAAAATGTGGCGATCTAGGGGGAATAAAGTGCCAAGTGATGCCGTCGTTGGCTAAATAATCGCATATTGTGTCGCGAACATTTTTGTTTAGCATTGTTTCATATAAAATTTTCGGTTCGTTATTTGCACCGACGAAGTTTGCGCCGTTGTCTGAATTATGTTTTTACTTTTACCCCTACGTGAAAAAAATCTTTTCAAACTAGCCAAGAAAGCATCAGTCGTGAGGTCACTTGCTACCTCCAAAAGAACGGCTTCTGTCGAAAAACACACAAATATCACAACATACACTTTTATTTTGTTACGATTGCGATGCTTCTCCTTGATGTAGAAGGGACCGCAGTAGTCTATTCCAGTATTTGTAAATGGCCTGACCTGCACTACTCTATTTTCAGGCAAGTTGCGCATTACATAATTCAATTGCTGTTTTTGAGATCGGAAGCATGTCAAACACGAACGAATTATTCGTCGAGTCATGTTTTGACCATCTATCGGCCAATACTGGGTTCGAAGTTGATAAGGGGTGCCCTGGACACCGGAGTGCTTTGTTTTTTCGTGTATATGCTTCACGATTAAATCGGTGACCCAACTGCGATGCGGCAACACGATTGGGTGCTTTTCATCGTACGATAGGTGATACTTAATCCTACTCTGATTAAGCGATTCTCATCCATGAGCGGATTCAAAGACTTGAGACGACTTTTATTATTAACCCTTTGTTTATCAATCAACGCATTGAACTCATGAGGAAATGACTGGATTTGTATTATACGTATGATTAGTTTTTTAGCCGACTCCAACTCATTTACCGATAACAAGCTTGTACGTTTAACCTTAGTTTTTGATAAATTGTTTAAAAAACGGTTACAATAGGCTATGCCTCGAATTAATTTTGGAAAAGTTGACGATTTTGGCAAATCAAATTCTTCACAAATGCGCACATTTAGAATGTTTGTTTTTCTGACCTCTAACAAGGGTTCAGGTTTTAATGCTAAGCACGGCCAATCCTCTTCATACTTAGATAACCAACTCGGTCCGTTCCTCCAAACGCCATTCGATAAAAATTCAACTACAGTTTGACCTCTGGATATATAATCCGCAGGATTGTCTCCAGTAGGAACTTGTCTCCAATGAGAGCTGTTAGTCACGGATTTAATCTCTGAAACTTGAGTTGCTACAAATGTTTTTAAAATGCTAGGTTGTGCATTTATCCAATTTAAAACAATCGTCGAATCAGACGAAAAATGAATGCTGTGAAATTCTATAGGCAACGTTTTCAATAAAGATTTGTATAACTTAGATAGCAATAGAGCGGCACAAAGTTCTAATTTAAGTATTGATATCCGTGATTTAAGTGGGGCTACCTTGGATTTAGCGCATAAAAGCCGTACAGCACATTGTTTATCCTTGTTTATTGATCTTATATACAAGCAAGCACCATAGGCTACCTCGCTACTATCGCAAAATCCATGTAGCTGTATTTTTATCGGTTTGTCGATTAAAACACATCGCGCAAAAGCGCGTTAGCTAATAGTGGCAATTGATTTTCATACGCTAACCACTTCGTGTGTATATCAAGTGGCACTGAGGCGTCCCAGTCGAGCTTTTCTTTCCAAATTGCTTGCATTATTAGTTTCGCCTTAATCACGATCGGACCCAACAATCCAACGGGATCGAATAATTGCGACACCCTTGATAGAATGGTTCTGTTCATGACGGGCTTAACTATACTTTTGTTTGGCGTTATTGTATAAAATAATTGATCCTTTGTAGGACTCCAATTTATACCCAAAGTTTTAACCGATCCGCTCAGATCCTCAAATAATTTTATGTTTTTCAAATCCGTCGGTAAGGATTCTATAAGCCTACTATCATTCGACGACCATTTTTGTAATTGGAAGCACGCAGATGTTAATAAATCATTAATTTGATTTCTTAGGATTACGCATTTTCGAGGGTGTCTGATCCGGTCATCAAATCATCCACGTAAAAATCGCGTTTGATTATTTCGGAGGCCAACGGGTATTTATCCTTCCCGTCGTCTGCTATTTTATGTAGTGTGCGAATAGCTAAATATGAAGCTGCTGCTGTGCCATAAGTGAGCGTGTTGAGTTCATATATTTTGATCGGTTCGTCGGGATTGTCACGCCAAATAATTTTTTGAAATTTTCGATCTTCTCTGTCTACCAATACTTGGCGATACATCTTAGCAATATCAGCGACTAACAATATTCTATGAATTCTAGAGCTAGTCAGTATTGAAAATATATCGTCTTGATTAGTTGGTCCTATTTTTTGCGCCTGATTTCAGGATAGACCGTTTAGCATAGAAGATGCATTAAAAACTACTCGAATATTTTTTTCTTTAAAAATCGTATGATGAGGAATAAAGTTTTCTTGCTCTTCGCGTCCCGAAATTGACATGTGCTTCAGTGATTTGTACTCATTCATAAAATGGACGTACTGCTTCTTTAACTCAGGATTTCTGCAGAATTTGTGCTCAGTAGAGTAAAATTGCTTCAAAGCAATCGAATAATTTGACGCAAGCTTATGTATCTTATCATTGAATGGAATTTTCACAACGCATCGGCCATTACGATCGTGCCTAAAATTCTCCAAGAAATGCTGTTTAACTTCAGATTCTTCGCACGATAAATACTTTATTTCAGGAATTTCTTCCAGTTCCCAGAACCTTGAAATATCTTGAGAAACGGAACTAATCGAGTAGTTGCAAGAAACGCTAGCAGCTTGCTGGCAATCATCAATACGGCCGCCTACAATTCATCCGACCTTGGTTTTCAACAACACAGCGTCGGTGTTGTCAATGCATATTTTTCCGGCGCAATCTATCTTGAAATACACTTCAGCACCAATAAGTGCATCAATTTCCGACGTTTGATAAAAGGTGGGATCTGCGAGCGGTAAGTTTCCAGGTATATTTAACTGTTTAACATCAATTGGATATGGTGGTAAGGGACTCGTTATGTTTGACACGACTAATAAGGAAATTTCCTTTTCATAATTTCCTAAGCGCGACGAAATTTTTGTTTTCACACTGTGACAAACATTAGTTTTCGATTCGTTCAATGTACTAACCGGGATATTGACGTTATTTCTTGGCAATTTTAATAACTTAGCAAACCTCTCTGTTATAAAATGCGCTTGAGTGCCGCTATCCAATAAAACGCGCGCCGTATGTTGATTTCGGAATTTATCGTAAAAATGAACCTTGGCGTTGGCTAATAACACCTGAGCAGGGCAATTAACCTGCATATCATGTAGCAAATTCACGGTACTAGGAAGTTCGTCTGAATCTTTACGATCAAAATGTAACAGCGTATGATGCTTTTTGCCGCATTTTTTGCATGGACCACAAGTGCATTTATCAGCAACATGATTTTTACGCATACAGTTAAAGCAAAGCCTTTCCGTTTTAACAAACGTAAATTTATCATTTTGCGACAATTTTAAGAACTTATCGCAGTTATAAATCTTGTGTTCCCCTTTACAAAAATTACAATAGTCCTTTCTAGTGGTGATGCTTAACACATTTCGTTTGCCTCCATGCGTCGGATTCTTTAAACTATTGGCAGTTGGGCCTGATTGACCTTGAATTTGTGTAGCTTCTAATACTAAGCAACGTGTCTTTAGAAATTCAATGAAATCTGTTAATTTTGGCAATTCCCTACCGGTGTTGCTCTTTTCCAATTCCTGATGTGTAATTTTATCCAGTTTGTTAGTCATACAATAAATGAGAATGGCGTTCCACGAATCTACCGAGAGACCGAGTGTTTTAAGGGCTCTCGTATGAGTATTTAAATTATCGAGCATGTCCCTTAAACTAACATGACTCTCCATTGTGAGAGCTGGCAGTTCTAACAGGCTTTTCAAATGATTGTGCACAATAACTCTTTTATTATCGTACCGATCGATTAATAAGGACCATGCGATGCCATAATTATTTTCCGTTATTTCTAAAGACTGAATGACTGTTGCCGCCTCTTCTTTTAAGCAAGACCGTAAATAATAAAATTTCTCGATTATTGCAATATTGGTCTTTTCATGCACCATTGATTTGAAAGTATCATGGAAGCATGTCTACGCGTCATATTTACCGGTAAATGTAGGTAAATCGATTTTAGGTAATCGCACATTATTTTGCGCAGCATTCTGTGCAATGAGCGGCGTAACTGTGGTATTATACGCGTTAGGATGGTTGTCCTTCAAAAATTTACGCGCATCCTTCATCGCGGCATAATATTTTTGCTCAAATTCCAGTTGATATATATCATTTTCTGGCTTGCTTTCTAACGTTAAAATTGACAGGTGAACGTCATCAAATTGATCCAAAAGACGATCTAATAATTTCATACGAAATTCTACATCATCATAATCATCTACTGTAGCCGTTGTGACAAACGAATGAAAAACGGTAATTTTTCTTTTAAGGTTTCCACACTTTTGTTTAAGGTCCTTGCACTCTTCTGCCATTTTTTGAATTCTAATCAGAGGATGGTTAAAAGGGAAGACGAGAGAAACTGGAGCGGTGATAAAAAATTTAGAGCTTACTTTTACGCTGCTGCTCGATGTTCGTCGATGATTATATTGAACATCTGGGTACTTTAGTCGAGATTTCCAATATGTATCGTCTGTTTGATAGGTTCCGTTTTTGAGAGTGGAAGTGAAACTCCGTTTGTCTTTAAGATTTTGCGACGTGCACGTCAAGAACCAATGAGTGCTCCAAAACGGGTAATTCCGCTTCAATGAGTTGTTCTCCGTAGTAATTAGACCACTATGAAGATGCTGGAAGAACAATTGCTTCGTGTGCGTATGAGAATCACACCTTGATTGATCGAGCACATGTATATGTTATTACGCACAAACTTCTTTATAAATTCGTGATTGACGATAGCAGATATTCATGTTTATCCGGCTCGAAGGACCATGTTGAGGTAAGAATATCGTACAAGTTTTGTCAATCTCACACCGAATTAAATTGTTAATTTAATGTGGCTAATCAAAGAATTTTAGTACACATGTATAATTAGAATTATTTTTATTTAATTCTTACACTGTCAAATGTAACACACGAACTTACAAATAAATACGATTTATGTTTAGCATTCGGACAATTTTCCAAGT
Source organism: Sycobia sp. Sy_11 (assembly GCA_018907035.1). Lineage (NCBI taxonomy): Eukaryota > Metazoa > Arthropoda > Insecta > Hymenoptera > Epichrysomallidae > Sycobia > Sycobia sp. Sy_11. Next base: position 61,649 of record JACCIC010000232.1, read on the forward strand.
GTCTCGCGCGGAGGTCCGAGAGCTGTTGCACCCGCCAGCTGCAAACAATAAACCTTCAGAGCGGGATGGCTAGCCCGGCATTAACAGTTTTCTTAAGTTTCTACAATAGTCATAAACACATAAACGCGTTTAAGTGTCATAGCAGTTTTCAAAATGTATAAAATCGCGCCGGATGTGTATAAATATGATTTAAATAGCTGACAGAATTTTCTTTAGTGCATCAATATATCAGAAACGATTCAATTATACTGCAAAACGGACGAGTGCCTGAGAACCAAATATATGTAAAATTAAGAATATATAAAATAAATGCTATACAATTAAAAACGCCATTGCGGCGTAACAATTATTTCGATTTAATAGTTTAAATTATTCTATATATACGTATAGAATTACAAATAGATTCTACAAATAGATAGAATCAAAAATAATAAATATATATATATATATATATATATATATATATATATATATACATATATACACACGCGGTAATAAACAAACGCAGACATAGAGTAAATTAGATACATAAACTAACTATGTATTATATATAATATTAATTTAATTTAATTTAAATATTAAACAACAGAAATAATATAAATATAATTAATTTAAACGTTAACAAATCAAATTTTTGTTAACGTACTTTCACAATGTATAAAATTGCGTTTCTTTTTGCCAAAAGTACGGTCCATATTTGGCACCCGTTGAGGAAAGATACCTCTCGAGTGACGAAACGAACCGACACACTCCGACCGATTTTCCTTTTCCCTGGGGCAGATTCGATTTCGGTGTTCGTTAAGGAAGGATACCTCTCGAGTAAGGAAATGAATCAAATTTCTACAAACCGATCTTCCCTTTTAGGAACGATTTACTTTCGGTACTCATTGAGGAAGGATACCTGTCGAATAACGAAATAAATCGATACTCTTCTGGCCGACCAATCCTTTCCCTTTTCTAGTGAAAAAAAACTCTTGTGCGAGGCAAAAGGAAGGCATCTTCACTCATACAAAAGAGTCATAAACTTATTTGCTCAGATGAACGGGTACTTTCAACTTTTGAAAAAGAAATTTTTATTTTTTTCAACTAGAAAAATATAAGGAAAATTCAGCGGAATAAAAGCGATTAATTTCGAAACGGAATATATAATAATTTATTCGGAGAAAATACGCCCCTTTTCTCCGAACTAAATTATTATAATATTAAGGCAAATCTCTATTGGACAGACGTCTAAAAATTGCAAGTCATGTCAATAGAAGAATGACTATTTAATCATAGAAATTATTTAATTTATGTTAGGTGCGCATGGTAGCGATAATTTTGAAAGAATTAGATTTATTCTTATTCAAAATTTTGATCTTTTTCTATTATTGATTAAGGCACAACTTAGAGTGATATAAAAACGAACAAGTGTTGTTCCGAAATAAAAGTGTTAGAAGCACTCGTTTTTCTGTAAGTAGATGAAAGGAGCCATGTGAGTAAATATTTGTAAATAATGAAATAATAGAAAGTGAAAGAATGTTGGTGAAGGCCGTGTGAAATCCGGGAATTCGAAATAATTGGATTAGACCGCGATACTTTGTAAATATATATATATATATATATAAATAAATATATATATATATATATATATATATATATATGCGAAAAGCGTAATAATAATTTAATTTTTTTCTTGTTCTATTATATGTTGCAGGAAATCTATCTTGAAATCCCGATTAATAGACACATGATTTATTTAGTTTATAATTTCCATTCTATTTAAATGAATATACTATTTGTTTCTGTTATAACTTACAAAGCGAGTTAAGAGTTATTCACCTAAATTTCTGACTACTAATCCCGATACGTTTCTCCTTCTTCAATCAAACCCTGATATAAAATTAAGAATACCGAAAACAAAATTAACCTAAAGAGGTGAGTCGGATCATTACAAGCTATTGGATTTTCAACAGCGGATTTGTCCAGCAGATGCTACGCAGAATTCTGAATTACCGGTGACTATTTAAAAGCTGAATTCATTGTGAATAGATTGCAACATTGTAAGTGGTGCACAGCAATCCCGCAAACACACAAGCAAGCACGCAACCACACAGTGAGTTCCCACAGCTTCAAGACTGGTGTATAAAAAATGTATAAAATATTTTCAAAAACCTTTTTATTCAAAATAGTCTTCATTAGAATAAACAAGTAGAAATGATCTTCCAGTCGCTTCATGCCTTTTAAAAACTCCTTTTTAAGAACACTTTTAAATTTCGTTGTCAGAGTTTCTTGTATCTCGTGTATCAACGCAAAACAGTTCCCTTTAAAATCGATTTTTAGTTTTGGAGACAGTATACTGGTGGATATGGATGGATGGCTCAGTACAGAAATCATTTTTGGCAAAAAATTGCGTTTTACTTGCCACATTGTTTGCTGGTGCATTATCTAGCAAAAGATGCATTATCTAGCACACCTTCTTTTCTCAAATCGTTCGTTATAATACGTGCAACGATGAATTCTGGCATTCCAATAAACAATCTGCAACGAGACTGGCGGTTATCCTTTAACGCATTTCCGTCTTTCTCGATCTGCTTGTCACTGTTTGTAGCCTCTGGCACCCTTTCCTTTACTTGTCTTCAATCGACTCTATCTGTCGCAAAGAGGTTATACCATGGAAAAATATTAGTATGAAACATAATATATTCAGCAATAGCCACTATTAATATTTTCTTTATTTCCGTTGCACTTTTACCAACTTCAAAGCAAAATTTAATTGCACCACCTTATTCGATATTTTTATTCATCTTAAACAATGAGAGCGACCACTTTAATACTCCTACGTAAACTGCTCCTGAATAGCTGTATATAGTCCGATAAATTTGTAACATCGTATACAGGAAAGTTGTAGTAACTAGTTAACCAAAAAATTCTTACATGAAGAGCCACCAGGATTTAATGTATATGAAGTACCTTCAGATATTATTTACGTTCCAGTCGTCGTCAAGTACATCGATCAAGTACTGCATCGTCAGTCAACACGGAGGTTTAACGCATTTCCGAGGGAAGATGATAACTATCAGATTACAGATTAAACAAGTAGTTGGAAGAGCGATGATAATTATTTAAAAAGCTTCTGGATATATTAGTAGTCAGTCATGATGTCAAACAAGCAGTCTATCGTCGACATTTAAATAAGTTTGTCATCCAAGCCAAGGAAAAGAAAAATTAAAGTATCGTCATCCTCGTGAGAACACAGCTCTGAATCGCAAGCCACAAGTTAAAGCACTAATATCTCCAAACATTCCTACATCATATAAGTTTAAAAGTTATCGCTTCTGGTCGAAAAGAAATTGTATTTTCTTCAACTGTATACGTTGAAATAGCGGATATACTAACTATATAATCTACTGTTGCATTTGATGAATTACGTGTACAATAAGGTTCATACTTACCAGCCATAGACAACTAATGTCAGTAACAGTGGTCGAATTTTTATATCTTTTCAACAACAAGATTTGTACCTTCTATCTTCACGTAGTTCGTTAGATGCATACGAAAAGCTTACTAACAATGACGGTATAACGTTGCCAAATCCAAAATTTGTAAACAATGCCATCTGTCACTTGTTGAAGAATATTCGATATGAATTCAATGCAATAACAATTGATAGGTTTAAAAACACTGGAATCAGAAGTATTATAAAACGTTGGGCACATATATTAATAATGATAAAAAAATTCATTAGCAAATAAAATAAAATAAAAAAAATTAATTTATACATAAGATAAATTATTAATTAAAAACACTTGAATAGTTTCAAAATTTTAAGAATATGTAAATGTAGGTAATGGTAAGTTAAATATAACAGTTGCAGTGGTCAAATCTTCTTACCGAGATTATATATATATATATATATATATATATATATATATATTATAACCCAGCCTTTGTGGGTTACTTACCTTGATATCTCACGTGGCCTCGACATCGCTGGAACGAGAGAACGGGGAACGGGGAACTGGGAAAGCGAATGAATGAATCAAATTGTTTAACAATATATAATCAACTATTGATTATTAATCGCGTATCATAACGTTCCTTACTCTACGCGCTACAAATCGCTTCGCGAATTAAATCTAAGATTCTACGCGCGACGGCGACAAACACGATGGAGCGGGTAGGATAGATGCGGTAGGACAGGGGGGAAAGGGGGGGGCGCGCAGTAAGTCTATAGCTAGACGCTCGCGCGCGCGCGTCTACGCATAGATGGCGCGCGCTCACAGTGCTGGCAAGACAACAATTTTGCCTCCGTTAACATCAATTCCTGCACTATGTCTATTTTCGGTATTATTATTTAAGAGATATGTTGATGATATCTTTACAATTGTTCCGGAAGTTTTTGTGGATGAAATGGTGGATGTTTTCAATTCTGTACATGACAGAATTAAATTTACAAGGGAGGTTGAAGTAAATAGTCAGTTAAGTTTTTTGGACATTAATGTAATTAGATGTAGTAATAATAAGGTAAAACTTAATTGGTACAGAAAGCCTACTTGGTCAGGTAGGTTTTTAGATTTTAATTCACACCACCAATTCGGAAACAAAATTGGAGCATTGAAAGGTGTCATTGACAGAGAAATTTAATTGTCACATAAAGATTTTAGACAAAATAATTTACAGATAGTAAGAGAGACTTTTATTAATAATGGCTATCCAATTCAATTTATTAATAGATTGATTGCTGAGAGATTGTTTGACATTTATAATACCGAAAATAGACATAGTGCAGGAATTGATGTTAACGGAGGCAAAATTATTGTCTTGCCATATGTTAGAGGATTGTCTGAAAAAATTAAAAGAAATTTTCGGAAATATGACATTCAAATCTTCTTTAAAAATAGCAATAATTTGAGTAAATTGTTTAATAATTGCAAAGATAAGGATGATTTATGCTTAAAATCAGGAGTTGTTTACAAAATTAATTGCATGGATTGTGATAAATACTATATTGGACAAACAAGTAAGAATTTATTCTTACTGCACGGCTCTCAGTTTTACCCTTGACAATTGATTTTATAATATTATAAAAAATTTTGATCTGTTTTTAGTAAAATATTTTCTTGATAAGCTATTTATAAAAACACAATTTTTATACCAAGGGTACAACAGACGCGTCCGGGTCTGAAAATCACTTCAAAATATTTATAATTTTATTATTTTTTATATAAGGAAATGGGAATTAATTGGTTAATAATTCTTTTCCAACAAACAAATATTTATAAAAAAAGCAATAAATAATTATTTATTATTAAGAAAAAATAATTATATTTAATTACAAAATCTATTAGTTTTATAAATGAACTAACCTTATTTTATAACTATGTGTGCACCCGCTATCTCTTATTGGTTCGATTGAATCGAAGTTTTATTTTAATATTATGAGTAATACAAAAATTATCACGAATGAATAAAATACAAATTATTTCTCATTAGAAATATAATATGAACGTATATATATGGTAACACTATATATATAACTATTTGATCAGTCTGCTTGTATGCATTAACAATGTGCGCTGTATTGCCAATGTAGCAGACCAGCGAGTGTATGAATAAATGAGAGGAAACCATGAAGGGGATGATCGAGCACAACACCGTATTACAAGAGCGCCATTTATACTACTTGGCGAGGTGGCTCTCATCTGAATGGATCGAATCGGCTGTCATGACTCTGGCTAAAAAATTAGTCCCAGTAATCATGGAGGTAGCTGCTGCTCAGCCTGCCTTATCATCGGCAAATCAGCAGGAGCCGACACCAACTATCACGCCGTTGGAGCCAGAGGTCGAGATTCTCAATAGCTCTCGAGAGTCTCGCCGAGAGGATGTTGCACCAGCTGGAGGGAAGATTCACCAGTCGTTAAACGATAAAGATTTCAACCCGTACGAGGACGTGACGGACGAAAAGTTCAAAGACCATATGGAGACTGAATCAACGTCGCGACCGAAGGAGAAGGAGGTTCGACCATCCCTGGACCACCGTGATTATGACTATAATCCTGGAACAGTCTCAGAGGAAGATTTGGGACACACCTTCAGACTATCAGACTCTAATAGTAATGATAATTCTAATATTTCTGAATCTGTGATATATACTAATAAATCTAACGATAACCTGCATAGCTCGAGAACAGAGTCGAGCAGTCGTCAAGCAAAAGCTCTCCTGATAATCACAGTGTGAGCTTAGCTGATGATCGTATCGGTTCTGGTGACTGATAATCTAACTGAAAAGATTGATAATTTGAACATTGATAATATTAATTCTGCATGTAATGATTCAAATACTCATTTGCTTGAAAAAGTTATTGATAAACTTGTTAATTATTCTAATAAAGAAAACAGCTCTTTCAGAAGATATAGACTCACGAATGATATGCGCTTCGATATCTTTGAGGATTATCTTAAATCGGAATTAAGGTTGGATCATGTTCTGACGATAGGTTCTCCCCTGTCGTTACGAGATGTCGTTGACGAGAAAGCTCGTGGCGACATGTTCAAAGCCCGAGATATAATCATCAATCATCTTGATTATTACGTATTATCAAATGATTGTAGATAAGTCTCCTAGAAAGATACTTGAGAGATTAAAGGAGCATAAAAGGCTCGAGACTAAGACTACGCGTATATCAGCTCGGAGATCTTTATATACGATAATGTACAATCCTTCTAAGGAGCGTGCTTTAGAGTTCTGGGATAAATTCGACGACAGAGTCCGAATTTATGAAAGTGTGCCAACGCTGATAAATTGTCTGAAAGAGAGAAAATAGATATGTTTGTGCAAGCAATCATAGACGCAGTGCCTGAAGTGACTTTCGCTGAGGTCATAAGCCTCGAGTCAACAGGCAAAGAAATGAATTATGAGGCACTAAAACATTTTATTTTACAGAAAGAAGCAACGAAGCCTACAGCCGAGCTGATCGCTGAACATGGAGTAAAACGAAGTCACCGGACACAGTTCAACCACAACCGCAGGAGTGGAGGACGTACCGGTCGTAGGGACGACCGTGCTCTCAAGTGCCGCACATGCGGCAAATATGGACATGCTTTGAAAGACTGCCCCACTCCTACGCTCGTACAGTACTATAACTGTAATGAGTTGGGCAATCACATTGTTCGAGATTATTCCAACAAACACGACAAGCGAACTAAGCAACCGTTCGATCAAGGTCAATCTGATGGAAAACTTGACAATCTATTTAACTCCAAGAAAAGAAATCGCATGGCTTATAACATAGAGAAAGAGGTCGGTAGCGAAGAAAATCGCGCAGCAGAGGGTGAGTTTATCAATTACTCAAATATAATAATTTATTACTGTGCAACTTTATAGATTATTTGATTCAGGTGCTACGGAGCACATCGCCGGATCTAAATTTATTCGAACGAACGTCAAGCCGATTGATTGTCGAATGCGATGCGCGAATAAAAATGTCTAAATATCAATACCGAAGGGACAGTTGAAACGCGCGCTTTAAACTGCTAAAATATTAAGTTACCTGAGACCTTATATTCGAAGGACGTCGCGAGAAATTTATTGTCGCTTAGGAAGTTTGTAGAGAGCGGAATGGAGATTTATCTGAATAACAAACGTGTCGACGTAATAGACAGAAAAACTAAAGAGAAAATTCTCATTCGTAATTATAAATCTCTTTTTTGGATTATTTCATTAGAAATACCGAAGTTAAAAACCGGCAACGGATTAATAGCGGATAACTCTAGTGTATCACGGAATACGCGAAGTAAAACAGGGTTAGGGATACCGAATGTATCTGAGTCGATCGCTATATCGGAAACTGAGCCTGTCGAAACCGAGCTAGGAAACAAACTGATCACGGTGATTCCGAAAGACAGAGAATGTAAGTTGTTCGGAAGAACCGGAAGTTGCTTATACACAGCGCAATATATCGAATGCTAAGGCACTATCTAAAGCCATGCTGTGGCATACGAGACTAAGCCATGTTTCAATTACGTACCTCAAACAGTTCGCGAAAATAAACAAAAATCTAACGAAAAGGATTTGATAGATACATCAGAAGTAGATAACTGAGCGGTTGATCACTAAACCAAAAACGTGAAGTTATCGTTTAATAAAACGCGAACGCATGCAGACAGACCATTGCAAATACTGCATGGTGATACTGTGGGGTCTATTAAACCGGCATCATATCCAGGAGGACATAAATTCGTAATCGTCCTGATAGACGACTATTAGAGGGTAGCGTACGCAGTTAAAAGCAAGACCTAAGCAGGGAACTGCAGAGAATCATGCGTTAGAAAGCTGAGAAACGCAATAGGGTCGGACGCAAAATTCTGCTATCTTCGCACAGATCAAGGTACGGAATTTACGAGTAGGGAGCCCATAACTTAACTCACGGAATTAGGTGCGGAATTGCAACTCGCGTGTGCAGACATTCCGAAACATAACGGTGTTTGTTTGGTGTAGATGCAGGAGTCTATACATATAATAGGAGTCCGCACAAAGCATTAGATATTAATATATCGCTAACCAAGTGGCGAAGTAGCTTTAGCTTAGACCTGGGACAGCTTAAGAGGTTTTAAAACGCGAAATTCAGACCATAAGTTCGGCTTACAGGGAATTCGAGGTGTAATTGTAGGTAATACATCAACCGGTTATAAGATACTCGCACCGGAGGAAAGGAAAATGTATGAGACTAGACATCCAAAATCACTTGAAAATACCGTCTACGGAGATGTGTTCGACAAAGAAAAGAATAGGCTATCCTTTGCGAAAAATCCGACCGAATTGCAAGATTCAGAGGGAGAGGAAAACAGCAGCTCTCAAATTAAACATAATCCGATAGCTAGGGGCGGTCTAAGAAAACGAGATCAGAGATTAGATATCATGTACTTTAATAATTATGATAGGATAGAGTTACGTGACGAGGCTAGGTACTAAGATCCGATTAATCATCGTGAAGCCGTTAGCTCTGCGAATCGCAAGGAGTGGATAGAAGCGATAGAAAGTGAAATAAAATCACTCGTAGATAAAAACGTGTTTGAAACCATAAATAAAATGGTGTTTATGTCTAATGACAAAAAGCTCAAAATCTTAGCTTCGAGGTAGGTCTTTACAACCAAACTAAATGATAAAAACGAGATAAGTTACAAAGCACGTCTTGTGATGCGAGGTTTTAAAGACAGAAACGAGTACTCAGTTAGCGAAATTTATGCGCCGGTCTCTAGGTTTCCACTAGTTAGAGCGTGTCTAGCAATAGCGACCTATCATAAGTGGCAAATTCGTCAGCTCGATGTAGAAACCGTTTTCCTGTACGGGGAAGTTGAGGAGGATATTTACATGCATATACTACAGGGAGTAGTAAGGTCAGATGAACATAATAATCAACTCTGGTTCGAGTATATTCTAATTTTCGAAGACCTTTTTACGCGGTTGATCGAGTGTGTACCGATTCGAACCGCGAACACGCGTGCAATAATTCGAGAGTTGAGTGAGAGGATTGTCTTGCGTTACGCGCAAGCCCGCAAGTACTGTTCGCGGAGTTCCGCGCGCAGAAGCAGGCCGCGAGAGCTTCTGTCACGAAGGAAGCGCCGAGCTGCTACATCTGCGGACATCCCGGGGTGCGTAAGTCCCGGAACTGCCCGCAAGTAAGGGAGCATCGGCGAATCGAATGTACTTCGTTAGTGTCGCGGTTTCGTGGCAGAGCTGCACACTAAGATAAGTAGCGTCTGGACGGGGGTTTCACGAGGCCGCATTCGAAATGCGACTCGCTAGCTGCGGCCGGTCGGCGGAGGAGAGCAAAGCGGGGAGAGCAGGAGCCAAGATTCGTCGCGGAGAGGCGCGTAGTACAGGCAGTTTGTCTCGTGCTATAATATGGGAACCACGTGCGCACAAGTCGCGTAAAAAGAAAAAAAGCTAGACTTATACACGCGGTTTGGACAGTTCTCGGAGGAGGAAACATCGCTACAGGTTCCGGGCCGTCTGCAGCGGCGCATCTTGAGTCCACGAAGGGGAGCAGTGCGCGAGACCGAGCGGAATGCCTGTGAGAGCCGACGACAGCTGGTGTCGCCGAGATCGGAAAGGAGGCCCTGCAACTCCCGCCGTCGCCCAGCGCTAGTGCACGCGTCCGTATCGAATCTGCGCAGACTGTGTAGGCGGATCTCTGCCGTCTGCTGCCCGCGTGTGTTCGCGTGTGCCGCCCTGCGCCTACGTCCGTACTGCTGGGGGACGCCCCGCCGTGGGTACGAAAAAATTAGCCCACGTGAGAGCGCCCTTGTGGGGCGTTCCGCCGGCGAACGAACGAGAGCGTGATGTGAAAGAGTGCGAGAGTGAGTGAGAGAGCGTGCGCGCGTATTGCGGCCTGGGAGATTTCGCGGTCGTTACTGCAAGCGCGCAAGTCTTGCGTCTCTTAATTGGTCATCCGGTAGTTTGTAGCGCTGATAATAAACTTTGTAACTTAAAAGTACATTCGCGCTGATTTCATTGTTCTTCGTCGCAGTCTATCTCCACCTTCCCTGTTTATCCCGCATGGCGTTAATATCGTGCGTAGGATCCACCCGCCTCTGTGGGCACGGCGAAGTCCTTCCGCCGTGCTATCTGAGCTGGCTGCGGACCTCCTTGGGGAAGAAGTCGCCTTGCTGCGGACGTGGTGCTCGTTGCCAGAGCACCGCGCACGAGACACGTGAGTAGGCTCGCGTATTCGCGAGCCGATTTTTGTAACGGGCCGGCGCGTCGTAGCGCGCCGAGACTCCGCCGCCGATGGGCGCTTATTCCCCGTACGGCGAGAAGAAGGATGGACGTGGGTTGCGCGCTGGCCGTTCGGGAGCGGCCGTACGTCGACATTCAAACTGGAGTTCGCCTGATCGAATCCACCCTGTTAAAATATATATATATATATTTATATATCATAAATTTCCGTTTTTTCATTATTGCCTTTTTATGCAAAAGTGACGATATTATATATATATATATATATATATATATATATATATATATATGTGACAATCAGGCTATATTCCTGATAGAGCCTAATACGCGCAAAACATTCATTTGCAATAATTAAAGTTTCAAATTAAAATAATCGGGAAATGCTCGCATTAGTGGTCAAACGCGCGAGGATCAAAACAATATGATTGCGAATATTAAATATACCAGCGTCCCGAGCGTCAGCCAAGGGAGAGCAGAAGGAGGGAACTTGCACACGTCGCGAGAGAGAGCCGCAGACGCGCGGCAGCCTTTCGTTCCCCGCGCCTACGAACTCGGAGACAATGAAAGCCTTAGTTGCTACATTTCAGGCGCTCCATTTGTTATTAAATAATTTAGAAGTGTTGTTTTTGACACTTTTATGATATTTAATCTATAGTAGACATATATAAACATGCATGCAAATAACTATTATAATGAATACATAAATAATTAAATGTGTGCGAACGTACTAAAGGGCAAAAGGATATAATTCAATATTATTTACAATTTAGTTATTGCCATTATAATTGGTTATAATAATTATTGTGGCTATTCCGAGCATAATCAAATATTACCTTGAAACTGTAATAAATTATTATTAAATTATTAATTTATCAATGCTATTATTATTTTAAATAAATACTAAGCCGATAGAAAAAATATGATTAATTATTTTTAATATAATCGTAATTGTTGAGCGCAATAATAATAATAATTATTATTATTATTATAATTAAATATTCAGAGCCGGAAAGAATTAAATACTAAAGTAGTTATTATTTGATTCTTATTATAACTTGTTATAATAGCTATTATTGTTGATTATTATGATAATTATTATTATTCTAATTATTATTATTTTCTAAATATTATTTAAATACGAGAGCAATAAATTTTAACAAACAGCGCCAGAATTATTATAATATAATTTATATTATAGTACACGAGCGTTGTCAGGGACGCAAATTTCAATTTAATTATTATTATCACAATTATTACTATTATTATAATTTATTATTATTATTATTATTATTATTATTATTATTATTATTAGTATTATTGTAATAAATAAATATCCGAGAGAAGTAATTTACACCGAAATGATTATAAGAATACGAGCGTTCTCAAGGGTAATTATTATAATTATAATGCGATTAGTATTATTTGAATATTGCAAAATTATTATTATTATTTTGCGTCGGCTCAATAGGAACTTAGTCGAACGGTGGCATAAACACCCAATCGACTAATTTTTTGTGTATAAAAGGGCAAGTTTTCTGCCTCAAAAGCAGTTCTATTGGTGATACGGCCAAAAGAATCTCCCTAGAGCTATCCCGACTCCAGAGCTCTAGTAATCCTGTCTCCGTTCGAAAATCCTGAATAGTAGAGTGGTGATCCTAGTTGCTTGGCACTCCATTAAAGGCCGTCAGGTTCTAGTATCTCGACCGAATCCGAGTGAAGCTTGATCATAGTTGCGTGGCGCTCCATTAAAAACCAGCGGTCTCACTCCTAGCCCCGAACAAAGTCGTGACCTTAAGTGCACAAGCCCCGACATGTTTTAGTGCTTGAGAAAAGAATCTGGTGGCGTGTTGAGCAACCGGTCGCCGAGGCCACGAAGTAGCAAGCATGAGACAGCTGTCACTTTTCGGTCCATAGAAAAATTTTGAAACATTGACCCAAACAGTTGGAAGTTCCAGAAACACATTTTCGAGACAGTAAGGGTTGCGGAATGTCATGATTCTTCCATATTAATAAATATTTTTTTATTAGTCTTACAGTCCCATCAATTCAATCTAAAAATAAAATAAAAATTAAAAATAAAAATAAAAAAAAATAAAAAAAAAAATAAAAAAATAAAATAAAAATTAAAAATAAAAATAAAAAAAAATAAAAAAAAAAAATAAAAAAATAAAATAAAAATTAAAAATAAAAATTAAATTAAAAATTAAATTAAAATTATAATGACAGTCAGACTGTCCTTGTTTACATTCACCCCCGTAGACTAATCTGAAAATAAAATATTAGCTGAAAAAATTCTTTGTTAATAAAGTGCAGTCTGACTGTCCCCAACACCCTTACCTAATTGAAGACTTGTCCAACGTTTCGAGCTCGCTACGGCTCCTCATCACGGACTAATCTAAACCTTCTATTCGATATATACCCATCCCCACCACCAAATTTAGTAAATTAAGTATATGGGCAGTCGACAAAAGTACAATTCAATTGTTTTAAAATAAAAGGTCTATTTCACTTCAATTAAGGGGTCATGATTTATTTTAAAGAAATTTATTGTAAATATCGTAGTACTATTAAAGATTATTGTTCAAAATGGATTAAAATGAATTTAGTTTAAATGTCAATAGTAATTTTATACATGATTTAATTATCGCGAAGAATTTTTTGAGAAATAAGTCTAATATAATTTTCCAAAAGGCCGACAAAGGTAATGTAACTGTAGCTTCCAATAAAATTGATTACATAAATTGTATAAATAATATATTAAATGATGATAGTATTTATTTGAAGATTGGTAAGCCACATTTCATTAAGCTACAAAATAATTTGAAAGAGTTATTAAATAATTGGAAAAGAAATGAATATATAAATGATACTACATATAAGTATTTAAAATGTGAAAATGGAACTGTAGCAAAATGTTATGGGCTTCCCAAGATTCATAAAGAAAATCTGACATTTAGAATAATAATATCTTCCATAGGTTTCCCAACAAGATGATTTCATTGGATGTAGTATCTTTGTTTACAAATGTACCTTTAGAGTTGTTAAATGATATTATACAGGAAAAGTGGAATCAAATTAATTTGCATACAAAATTAACAATGAATGAATTTATTAAAGCAATTAATTTGGTTTTTAATAACACAATTTTTTCATTTGATAATAAATTTTATGAACAAAAATACGGATGTCCAATGGGGTCGCCTTTGTCACCGGTTATAACTAATTTGGTTATGCAAAAGTTGGATAGCCTTGTCAAAGTTACTTTTTGAACCAATGATATTTAAGAGATATGTTGATGATATCTTTACAATTGTTCCAGAAGTTTTTGTGGATGAAATGATGGATGTTTTCAATTCTATACATGACAGAATTAAATTTACAAGGGAGGTTGAAGTTAATAGTCAGTTAAGTTTTCTGGACATTAATGTCATTAGATGAAGTAATAATAAGGTGAAACTTAATTGGTACAGAAAGCCTACTTGGTCAGGTAGGTTTTTAGATTTTAATTCACACCACCAATTCGGAAACAAAATTGGAGCATTAAAAGTTGTCATTGATAGAGCAATTAAATTGTCACATAAAGATTTTAGAAAAAATAATTTACAGATAGTAAGAGAATCTTTCATTAATAATAGTTATACAATTCAATTTATTAATAGATTAATTGCTGAGAGATTGTTTGACATTTATAATACCGAAAATAGACATAGTGCAGGAATTGATGTTAACGGAGGAAAAATTATTGTCTTTCCATATGTTAGAGGATTGTCTGAAAGAATTAAAACAAATTTTCGGAAATATAACATTCAAATTTTCTTTAAAAATAGCAATAATTCGAATAGATTGTTTAATAGTTGCAAAGATAGTGATGATTTATGCTTAAAATCAGGAGTTGTTTACAAAATTAATTGCATGGATTGTGATAAATACTATATTGGACAAACAAGTAGATATTTAAAAAAGAGAATTTATGAGCATAAACATAGTTTACGTAGCTCACATATTACTTCCGGTTTAAAGGAGCATTGTTTAAAGTTTTTACATTTTTTTGATTTTGTGAATGTGGATATTTTGGAACATGGTATTCATAATAAGTATAAACGGGAGAGTCTTGAAAGTATTCACATTTCCAGGAATCGAAATAATGTGAATTTAATGTTAGAGTCTGGTAGATTGGCCAGTGTTTATCATTCCTTATTAAATTGATTGGTTTTGGACAATTTGTCTAGAGGGGAAATTTATATTTAATTCACTAAATTTGGTGGTGGGGATGGGTATATATAGATTAGAATATAAGGTTTAGATTAGTTCGTGATGAGGAGCCGTAGCGAGCCCGAAACGTTGGACAAGTCTTCAATTAGGTAAGGGTGTTGGGGAGAGTTAGACTGCATTTTACTAACAAAGAATTTTTTCAGCTAATATTTTATTTTCAGATTAGTCTACGGGGGTGAATGTAACCAAGGACAGTCTGACTGTCATTATAATTTTAATTTAATTTTTAATTTAAAACAATTGAATTGTACTTCTGTCGACTGCCCATATACAAATTAATAAATATTTTTTATTGGTCTTACAGTCCAATCAATTTCAACCAAAAATAAAATAAAATAAAAATAAAAATAAAAATAAAATAAAAATAAAAACTAAAAAATTATAAATAAAAATAATAATAAAAAATAAAAAATAAGAAATACAAATAATAAATAATAAAAATAAAAAATAAAAATTAAAAATAAAAATTAAATTAAAAATTAAATTAAAATGATAATGACAGTCAGACTGTCCTTGTTTATATTCACCCCCGTAGACTAATCTGAAAATAAAATATTAGCTGAAAAAATTCTTTGTTAGTAAAGTGCAGTCTGACTGTCCCCAACACCCTTACCTAATTGAAGACTTGTCCAACGTTTCGAGCTCGCTACGGCTCCTCATCAGGGACTCTTACCAAAAAGATTACTTTCAACCTCCGCGATGATTTCTTTGATCGGGAGATTACTTTTACAATATAATATTCCATGTTTGGCACCTTTAGACATGATGTTTATTACTTCATTTGGTATCTCCTTGTCAGTTAGATTCCTAAACCAATTTTTATTGTTTGCATTGTTAAATTGATAGCTTTGAAATTGTTTTTTATTTCTTAAACATTCAAATTTCCTTTTTAGTGTTTGTCTATTAATATATTTTGTCTTAATAAAATGTTTGTTTTGACCAAGAAAAAATTCATGTAATTCATTTCTTTCTATATTTTGATATAAATAATGTTTAATCTTTAATAAATATCTATTTAAGGAATGAATCTGAATATGTAAATCTCTAATTTCTAAATTAAGTAATTTATTTTTGAAAAAGAAAATATTTTTCTTTAGATCATAACAAACATTATTACTATAAACCTGCAAAAAATATTCATCATGAAATCTATTATTAATGTGTACCGGAAATATATTTGATTTCTTGCATCTAATAAGGAATGTAAGTTTTTCTTTAAGAATTACAACTAATATAATTACATCAGTCCCTGATGAGGAGCCGTAGCGAGCTCGAAACGTTGGACAAGTCTTCAATTAGGTAAGGGTGTTGGGGACAGTCAGACTGCACTTTACTAACAAAGAATTTTTTCAGCTAATATTTTATTTTCAGATTAGTCTACGGGGGTGAATATAAACAAGGACAGTCTGACTGTCATTATCATTTTAATTTAATTTTTAATTTAATTTTTATTTTTAATTTTTATTTTTTATTTTTATTATTTATTATTTGTATTTCTTATTTTTTATTTTTTATTATTATTTTTATTTTTTATTTTTTAGTTTTTATTTTTATTTTATTTTTATTTTTATTTTTATTTTATTTTATTTTTGGTTGAAATTGATTGGACTGTAAGACCAATAAAAAATATTTATTAATTTTTAATTTAATTTTTATTTTTAATTTTTATTGTATTTTATTTTTAGATTGAATTGATTGGACTGTAAGACCAATAAAAAAATATTTATTAATTTGTATATGGGCAGTCGACAAAAGTACAATTCAAATTTTTCTTCCATTTTTGATCATTAGAGAATTTAAGGATAATCGTCTCCAATTGTTGAATATTGCAGAGACACCTTTTGGCGAGATGTGGAGTCGAGGAATGTCACATTTTTCTCTATATCGTACCTTACAAATGTCGAAAATTTGTACTAAACCGTGGGAAGTTTCAGAGAGACTCTTTCGCGAAAGGAATAATCAGGGAATGTCGCATTCGTCACTCTTTCGGTCATTAGAACAATTTCTATAATGTGACCCCTATAGTTGAAAGGTCAAGGAAAGACTTTTTTGTGAGAATGAGTCGCCGAATTTCAAATTTATTAGTTTTTCGGTCTTTAGAAAATTGTTCCAAAAGTGTCCCAAATATTTGTAAGTTCCACAAAATACTTAGTCAATACCGTTAGAGTCAAGGAATATCATAGTTGTTGCTTTGTCGGTCTTTAGAGTAATTTCGAATATTTGTTCCAAACAGTTGAAAGTTCCATAAAACACTTTTACCAGACAGTAAGTTTCGCGGAATGACATATAATACTTTTTCAAATAGTTGAAAGGAAACACTATTAAGTCTCAGCACACTGAGAGCGGGACTCGATCGCGTAATATAAATGTAGGATTAAATAATATTAGAAATTGTAATACGCTCACGCGGAGAGCTAAATTTAAGTAATTTTGCACATTTAAATATTTTTTTCTTTTGATAAATCATAAAAGAAATATTTTTATGATTTATTGTTATAGCGGACCACGGCGCACGGCGAAACAACAAAGAGGCCGAAACGGCAGCTGGCGCAGCGGTGCCGAAAGATTTTAATTGTTGTTAAATATTAATATTTATTAATAATAAAGATTTTCATAGTTTCTTTTGTAAGTCAGAAATAATTATTTGCCGTCCCAATCCCAGTAACGTCGTGAAAAGAAAATTCGAATAACGGGAAGAAATTCAATTGAAACTCTGGCGGGTTGAGCATTGGCCAAAATACAGTGCACAGTGAGAAGAATTAAAATAAGAATTAATAAAAGAGCTTGCACGAGCGTACCTAGTGACGCGTTGAGCGACTAGGGGCCGGGTTGAGCCGGAGCATGAACTAGCTCTCACCAAAGCACTATGCTACAGCGGGCTATCTTTCTCCCAGTATCTCTTTTCCTGAAGGCTGTAGAACGAAGTTACACTTCGGTCAATTTCTAAATACTACACCTTGATGTGTTTGAAATACTATACAACGATAGCAATAATATTTTTTGCAGCGATGGCAATAATATTTTAATTTGCGGACATATCAATGTCAGATGACCGAATTTTTGACACACAAAGTACAATGTTTGACGGCAAGTTATCACTGTATGACCTGGGTTTTTACATCTATAACAAATTATTTGCTATAATTGTTTGAGATAAATCCTGAGTTTGCGGGACAGCCAACGACGTTAAAAACTGCTATGACTACTGAACCAGTATGTTGGGATCGAGTTCGACGTATTTCTAGCAAAAGCACGGCGCCATAAACAGATGAGCTAACCATCGTATTTGGTTGTTCGAAGTGTGAGTCAGCTAATTACAGCTCATGGATGTGGTCCCAATGTCCAGAAACGATTTTGTCTCTTGGCAGAAAATTGGGACACGCTTCACTACTAGGCTATGGAATTAAGAGAAAGTTGTGAATTTATTAGAAATGTCAATGTAAGCTTCACTTCAGCACAAACGATTGCATTGATCGTACCGTTAAAACGAGATACGAAAATGTTTACTGGATTAATGTTTAAAGATACAATTTTAGCCATATTTTCAGATATGAAAGATTTTTCGGCGTACGAATCTAATACGGCTCGAGCTGTAGTATAAGCACTTATATACACACCTTTTAAGGATTCAAGAATAATTAGTTAACAATGATGCTTTCTATCTGAAGCCATAAAGTGATTCGAAGTTGATGGACAAGCTTACGTTTCGCAAAATGAAGCTTCTTAAGGTGTTTATTACCGCTAACATACTAGCTAGCTTTTGATGGTCAGTCTTCAGCTCTATGCTTAGAGCTCAGACATTTGAAACAGAGCTTGCATTGTGCTACATGTTCTTTTTTCTTGGCTCGTACAAAATCTGTGAACTGCTTACAATAGTCCACAAAATGCCGTCCTTGATAAAAAAAATAAAACGTAACATTAATTCTTCTGTAATTTAAAGTGGCGGCGTATATTAACGTATTTTTATGAAATGAACTAGATTTTTTGGTAGTTCTGGCACTATTTTTAATGCGAATTTTCTAACTGTAGCTATGTTAAGATCTGACAAACTCAACCAAACCTTCGACGTTATCCAAGCTTTGAATCCTAGCTTCTAAGAATTTTTCAATGTTTTAAAATTTTGGGAGGTCATTGTCTTTTTTAATTAAAAGTATCCCTTCTAGTCGTGTCGCCGATGGCAATTTGAGACTGACGATACATCGGCATTTTCCGGGGATTCCGGCCAAAATTTAAAAATGCCGTCGACGTCTGGGTGCTAGCGTGCGCCGCTGTGTTTACTGCAAATGCAAACTCTGGGAGGTGGATGTCCCAGTTTTTATGGTCGTTTTGTACAAAAATCGCAATCATGGTTTTGATGACCCTGTTTACTCTTTCTACAGGGTTTGCCTGTGCGTGGTACAGCGCGATGAATTGGTGTACAATACCTAATTCCGCGAGTTTGGTCTTGAGCCAGTTGTTGGCAAACTCGGTACCATTATCTGAAATTAGGTATTTCTGGCAACCCCACTTAAAGATGAACTGCTCTTCAAGTGCCCGCGTGATGGCTTGGCCATTTGCTTTGCGTAATGGGCGTATCTCGATGTACTTGGTGAAGAGTTCTTGGAACACCAAGAGATACTTATGTTGTCCCTTGCTGGTCGGGAACGGCCCATAATGTCTGCGGCTACGCTGCTCCAGGGACCTTCGATGTTTCGTTGTGACATCAAGCCCGTGGGTCCTCTCTACGACACTTTGTGTATTTGACACTCTGGGCAGTGCTTGCCATGTTTGTGTATGCCCCTTTTCATACCTGGCCAGTAGAACTGCTGGCCGACTCTGTGAGTGGTTTTATCCACTCCAAAGTGCCCTGACGTCAGAGTGTTATGACACTGATGGAGGACGCGCTCTCTGTCGTTAAAGGGTACCACGAGCTTCCAGGCATCCTGGTCGTGACCTAGCGCTTTCGCAATTTCATTTGGCCGATGTCTATACAAATGTCCATCCCTGATCGACCAATCGGAATATAATTCCGGGTGTTTTTGGATTTCGGCACTTAGAAAGGCACGATGCTTTCAGTTTACTCTTTTTTGTATGGGGGATGGCTCGAAAAAATGCAAAAGGGTATTTGCCACCAACTTCTAAAAGCTAGTGAGCTGTACGACATGGGGGAAGGGCCATATGTACATCATTCAGACACATAACTATTGATTTGCAATATAAATTTATATAAGGTTCAATAAAATGTTGTATGATAATAAAAAAGTATATAATTAATAAAAATGTTATTCTGAATAATAATTAAATATATATATATATATATATATATATATATATATATATATATATATATATAAATAAAATATATGATGTAAACACATTAGTGTAAATTTTATAATGATAATAGAAAATAATATAGAAACATGTACACAATTTTATATATGGTACATATGCATGGCATAATACAATATACTGACATATATATACAACGATATTACGCGAACCCGAAGGAGTTGATTTACATTACTTAGATTATTAATTATATCATAATCAAGTCATTGACAAGGGGGGGAAATCATTTAATTTGCGAAGGGAGAAATTTCCTACATGTATTTACTGTATGCTACACGCGGTGGTGGTACTGCGCATTTTCGTGTGCAGCTCATCAACGTGGCCGCACTTCGCACTTCGCCACGTGCGCATGCATTTCACAATTTCAACTTTTTTTTTCACTTCAACTGGCCGATATTTCTAAACTCACGCGGGGAAAAAACTGCGGGGAACGGTGTATTACCTACATATATATTTTCGCGTATAATTTACCGTGGTTGCGCGGGGCGATACATATATTTCGGCGTGTATTTTAACGCATCCGCGCGGAGCGATACATCACTGTCCGTAAATCAGTTCGACCGCGACATACCGTTTATGCCCGCGGGCCACACTGTTTGGGCGCAATTTGTATCCGCGTACTTATGCGCGGATACGTGTTACTTACTTGTTCGGGTCGGCTGCGCTGGACCTAGAATGGGGAAACGCGGGTACGCGAAGTAACACGAAAGGGCTTATGAAATTATTAGACATTTATTTATTACGCATTCATTCAACAATAATTATAACAACAGTTCCGACGACGGAGTACACATTATTTTCATAGCGCGGGCACGACGTATTAATTAGAGAGCGGATTCCGCGGGCGCCGGGGAATATCGAACGGCAGGGAGTGGGACGGGGAACGAGCACGGTGCATACCGTGTAGGTAGCAGGGAAGTGGAGCAGCCGTACGATCATGGCGCGCTTAGTCTCGGGGACACGAACTCTTTCACGCATAGTTATACAGACGGTACTTGCCGGGATGACGCTCCGCAGTTGCTTCCTCTCGATCCGGGTGGTTTTCTTTCTCGTTCTTTCTTCCTTCCTTCCTTCTCTCTCTTACTGGGCCTCTACTTTTTCAGGTCGCAACAGCTTCCTTCCTTCCTTTCTTCTTTCGCTTTCTTTCTCACACGGGCGATGGCACCGCGACCGGGTGACTACGGAATTTGCACTCGAAAGTATACTTAAACTATCCGAATCACCGAGAAGCTGGTGATCACCGCCGGGAAATAGGGAAATAGATGGAGGTAATAATTTGGATGGTGCTCGCTCTCTCTATTCTTCGTACTTCCTCCTTCTTCGCGACGATCGCGCACTCTCGCGGTTCGAGCTTCGCGCGTTTTTGCTGTTGCGCGCGAACAGTCGGTTTTCACCGAGAACCGGCAATTCGGCCGGTTACAATATATATATATATATATATATATATATATATATATATATATGCATATTACATACGATTGCTATGGATTAAAAAAATGTACTTTTAAGTTCGAGCGGCAGAAAACAATGTCCAAGTGTCAAGAAACGACGTTTACGTAGAATATCATGTTTGGACAAGTACTATAGAGAGTCTTGGGGAGATAGAATTCGATGTCTTCCCCAGAAAGCTAGATATCGTGTTTACCGCCTAAATACAATACTCGCTATAGAAATTGTTCCAAAACACCTGGATCGTATTCTATCATCCGAACACGAAACTACCTGTAGAAATTGTCGTCAGGCACTAGGATATCATATTTAACAGCCCTATGGGATCCTTTCTCGCCAACAAAAATAGGAACAACAAAAATAGGAACAACAAAAATACTATTTGATATTCAAAGATTTATTCACCATGTACACAGCGATACATCGATTAACAATAATAATAACTATTGAAGAACTACTCTTTTTCAAATGGGGATGTCCGAAACACTTGATCACGGATAATAACACCGAGTTGGCCAAGAAAATAATGAAAGAAAGACTTATCCAATTGGAAATCCTGCAACTGCTGGCACCCAATCATGCGTAGGAAAAACCCCTAGAACGAGTTAATCCAGCATTTAAAATAATGATATCGATTTTCATCAAAGAAGTCTACAAGGATTGGGATATTCTTCAGACCGAACTGCAATTCGCCATGAATACATCGGTAGAGGCAAGTAACTTCACCACGAACAATACGAACTTCACCAGCGTTCCTGAATTTCAGTAGAAACTCCAGAGAAATTCTGATACTAAAACGAATTAAAAATTACCAAATATTTACAAATTAGTGAAAAGAAACTTGTGCAGTACGAAGAAGAAATAAGCGCGTTATTACAACAAAAATAGAAGAGAAGAAATTTTTGAGGTTAATGACATGATTTGTCGACGAAATCATGTATTCTTATCGGGTCCTGAGAAATTTTCGGCCAAGTTGGCACCAAAATTTATAGCCCCATGTCTTATAGTTAGGAAAATAATTACGAATTCGAGAATAAGCGACGGTAATTTATGAATTAGAAAATAAGCGACAGTAGGAGGACAAGAATACGTATCTCTGATATGGAAAAATACCACCTTCGTAACAGTGCTCAAACTCCACTTACAGATTCGAGCAAATATCATGAACTAAGCAGTACGAAGAGGACTGTATCGATTGACAAGTCTTCACTAAATACTCGGCGACACTCAGATCCCCGCGAGTCCAACCTCTGATAGCGGAGAAGTGTGTGGCCTAGTTCCTTTAAACGTAACTGCGCTAATAGCATAAATATGCACGAGCAACCCCGCCAAATCGACACAACTCCTCGACGTAATGAAATTGGTCGAAGACTTAGAGAAAATAGAGGCAGAATGGTCGCAACCACACTTGATAGAATTTTATCCGGCACCGCATTGGCCCTCTTGGACATAGAGGTAATCTCCCTTAAAGTCACAAATACATACACACGCTCCCACCTATAACCTACCGAATTAAACCTTTTACCCAACCCTGAACTACAACGCCCTTCGATAAAAATTCCAAGTGAAACGGATTTAAATTACAATCCGTTAATGCAAAGATACATGGCTCTAGGAAACTAGATCACTGTGGACTACGTGTTTGACAGTGAAACTTCCCATCCGATAGGATTGCTTGCAGCATACCGTTGGACAATTGTCTACCCCTTACACATCGTGATGTAAGGTGAGGTTCATGAGTCTCCTCTCATATTGGTTTGTTCCTAAATTCTGTTAGAGATCGCTCTTTGAAAGGAAGCCCATTAAAGAAAACGCGGAGCCGATAAGATATATAATCAAATCGGTAGACGGTGGTCTCCGCTTATATCGCAGCGACCGCTGAGCTTTTATGCGTTCCATCGACAACTGAATCAAAAACTCCGGGTAGTCGTCACAAAAAAAAACCAAAGAAAATTATAATCCCTATAAAAAAATATAAAACTAACGAAATCGTCCCTGAAGACGAGGAAATCCGAAACGACGAATGTCCTGCAACAGCCTTTCCGCGCCTACAATAATTACTACTAACAAGACACATGTGAATTGGAATATAGAATTATATTTAACCCATTCAAAATACCAGTAGAGCCGAGCCCTGTTGCTTGCATGGACGAATCGGTCTACAGACAAAACAGTACAATAGCGACGACATTGTTTCCGGCCGATTCCGCCACAAATAAACCTAAAATACGAGTAATGACCTACAGGCCAACCAACCTCTCGACAATAGCAAGTTCTGCTAGGCGTGGCAGAGCGGTCCGTGACGTGCATCCGCGGTCGAATGGAGAGAAGTCAATGCACCAGCCGTCCAGTAATACGGCAGTAGAGGAGGAAACAGCGTATGCCAGAGCTGAAGAGCAAGTCAACAGCTTCACTGTCGCACGAACGATACAGAAGGTCGCTGAAAAAAAATTTTCTAATATACATGGTTTATAAAACATATGATTCAATTTATAAATTTTGAAGTTCATAATATGCGGATAACATAAAACTCGCCTAAATATTTTTTTACTTTTATTAAAGTTATTTTTTAGAGATAGACTATTATACTTGTATTTATGTCTTAATATATTACTGAATTTAGAAAAAGATTTAGAAAAAGGCGAGAAGGTATTTTGACAGCCCTTTGCTAGCCGAATAGGGCCTCATTATATCTGCTGCAACGCTGGTCCACGGTCCTTCTATGTTTCTTTCGGGTATGGACAACAGTTCGCCGTTGCTGGAGGAATACCATTGTTCCCATGTCGATGCTGTTTCCCAGCGGTAGCATCCAAGGTCCGAAAGGATAGCCGGGATAGTTTTTCGCGTTATGCTGTACCTGTCAGTGCGAGATTGTGGAGGCAGTGGATAGTTGTTCCGTCTGAAATGTGTTTTCTTCATTGGTTTTCGGCTGCGTTGGGAGGCTACTGGCATCTGCTTCGAGTGACCTGCTTCGATTTCTGTTGAGATTAAGACTTCCGAAATTTCTGTGATTTCGAGGTGGTTCTTTTCGGGGCTCTTCTCGTTCCTACATGGCATCGCTCGTTAGCACAATTGATGTTCCATGCTGTGTGCATGTTGGAGTTAAACTGACATGTGCTATCTGAATTAGACGCGTATAATTCACTTCTTGCATCTATAGTTGCTCGTCTATTTTATTTCACTGCGAATATTGCTTCAATTTTATTTCCGTATTAGAAAAGGAAATATTAAAAAAAGGAAAAAAAGTACAATTACTTATTTACAATTATTATTAATTTTTTATCGTCTATATTGTTTACTAGTACTATTTATTTATATTGTTTATTTTTGTAGTAAGTATATTATTTATTATATTAATATAAATAATAAAAAAAATATATATCCCCCATTAGTTCGAAATTCTTCATCTCCTACTATCCTCTCGGTTCTGGGTAGATCTCCCTCTCTAAAGTTTCCCAGTTCAGACAAGTGATGTACACCCGTATTGCACTCGTACATTTTGTTACACTTGTACAGTGTTACACTCCGCATCGTTAACTCCCGGTAATACATCCGGTTTAGCCCCCTGATTGATTAAGGTGAATGATAAAGGGAATGGAAGACACTGACGAGTACAAGGCGCGATGGTGCGCACGCGAGCGCCTAGAGGTGTCTCACACCGTGGGATTGCGCGCGTGTCGTTTTCGTTCTCTTAGATGAGTCGGCGTGGCCGCCTTGTGATCCCGTCACAATATATATATATATATATATATATCGTTGGAAAGAAGCACCAACCATGCTGCATATACATAGTATGTGTGACATCTATACGAGAAGTACAGATGCTGTATGAGTGAGCGGCGCTGCGCGAGTGCCCTTTAGAGAGAAGGACCGTTAGTCGGTTGCTATAGTTTGTAGAGATTAGACGCTAGTTAATAAAGAAATTTACGTGTGAAGTCGAATCCTTTTTCTTGTCATTTATTATATCCACTCTGCTATATATATTCATCAGTTATTCCAACAGGTTATGGGACCCGCCCAGGTCCACTGAGCTTTTCAGTGTAATTTTCGCGAGCTTTTTAGTTTTTAAAAATTCGCCAAAAATTAAAAACAATTTTGAAAGCGACTGCTTGTGAAAAGTTCTTTGTGCAATAGTAATAGGTTGAGCACGTGTTGCTCCCTGTTGCAAAACCAAAGATAGACATTTTCCAGTTTTTGAAGGAAGATAGATAAATCTACGAGGAGATTTAATCAATTGAATTTTTGGAAACCTTCAAAGAGAGAATTTTGATTATTTTATTGAAATGGATTTCAATAAAAATGCATCTTCGAGTGTAAACGCTGTAAAGCGTAAGTTGGATTTTGGACTTTGTTCAAAATCTTAAGTATAAGGCTGAGTAAAATTTAATTTATTTATAATTGAATTTATTACTAAAGTGCGTAGAATACTGAAACATTTAAAATGGGAAATCAGATTTGAATATATGAATTATAGTGTTATCACCACTATGGTTTGAATTGAAAATCTGAAATAGCGATTTTGATGTTTTATAAGTTGAAAATTTATCCAAGTTAAAGTTAATTAATACTTTTTCATTGGATAATAAAGTAAACTAATTATTGAAATTTTGAGTGAATAATCTGCTTCAGTACAAATTTTTAATATAATAAAATTTGAATTTGAGAGAGATACATTTTGAAAAGTTTTAAAATTGCAATTTGTTTATTTAATAATTTAAACAAATAATAATTATTTATTAAAAATTGTTTCAGATAATGTTAAATTGATATTGATAATTATTGATTGATAGAATTCTGGGATAAATTCGAGGACAAAGTCCGAATTTATGAGAGTGTACCTAATGCAGAAAAATTGTCTGACAAAGACAAGAGAGATATGTTTGTGCAAGCAATCACAGACGCAGTACCTGAAATGACTCTCGCAGAGGTTATAAGCCTCAAGTCAACAGGTAAAGAAATGACATACGAGGCGCTAAAGCATTTTATTTTACAGAAGGAAGCTACGAAGCCAACAGTTGAGCGGAGGGGCGATCAACTCATTGCCGAAAGCGGACACAAGAGACATTTCCGTAATCCTTACAACAATACCCGCAGGAGCGGAGACAGCACAGGTCGTAGGGACGACCGTGCTCTGAAATGTAGAGCGTGTGGAAAGTATGGGCACATGTTGAAAGACTGTCCAGCTCCTACGCTTATACAATGTTACAATTGTAATGAATTGGGTAATCACATCGCCCGGGATTGCCCCAGCAAACAGGCCAAGACGACCAAACGGCCGTATGAACAACATCGAAATGATGGGGGAAAGGATAGCCCCTTCAGCAGCAAGAAAAGAGGACGCACGACCTATAACGTAGACAAAGAGGTCGGTAGCGACAAATCGCGGAACAGAGGGTGAGTCAACCAAACACACAAAATATAATGATTTGCTTTTGTGCGATTTTATAGCCGACTCTGGTGCTACCGAGCACATAGCTGGGTCTTAAATTGATTAAATCTTAAGTTGATCTTAACAAATGTTAAGCCGATCAACTGCCAAATGCGTTGCGCGAATAAAAATAAATTTCTATATATTGACACCGAAGGGACGGTTGACACGCGAGCGAATAAATGGTAAAATAATTAAACTGCCTGAAACATTACATTCGAACGAAGTCGCGAGAAATTTTTTATCATTTAGAAAATTCGTAGAAAACGGTATGGAAATTTATCTTAACGACGAACGCATTGACGTAAAGATAGGAAAACGAAAGAGAAAATACTTACCGGAAACTATAAATCTCCTTTTTGGACCATTTCGTTAGAAATTCCGAGATTAAAAACAGGCAGCGGCTTAGCAGCAGAAAATTCAACTGTATCCATGAATACACGCAGCAAAACGGGTTTAGCGAATTTAAATACATCCGATACGCCCGCAACATCGGAAGCGAGTTCAGATAACCAACTAGTCAGGGTTATTCCGAAAGAGGGAGAAGGTTAATGGTTCGGAAGAACCGGAAGTTGTTTAGAGGAATCGTAATGTATTAAAATCTAAAACGTTATCTGCAGCCATACTATGGCATACGCGCTTAGGTCATGTATCAATTGTGTATCTTAAACAGTTCGCGAAAATAAATAAAAACTTAATTAACGAAAAGGATTTAATAGATACTTCAGAAATAGATAATTGCGAAGTTTGTCATCTAACTAAAATAGTAAAGCTACCATTTAATAAAACGCGAACGCGAGCAGATAGACCGTTGCAAATATTACATGGAGATACTATGGGGCCTATTAAATAGGCGTCACATCCAGGAGGATATAAATTCATAATCGTCTTGATAGATGACTATTCGAGGGTAGCATGCGCGTATCCAGTTAGAAGCAAGACCGAAGCAGACAACTGCATAGACTCGTATGTGCGAAAATTAAGAAATGCAATAGAGTCGGTGAAAAATGCTGTTATCTGCGTACCGATCAAGGCACAGAATTCACCAGCAGAGAAAGAATAGCTAGGCTAGCGGAATTAGGTGCAGAATTGCAACTCGCGTGTCCAGATACTCCGGAACACAACGGCGTTGCAGAAAGGTTCAATAGGACGCTTGAAATGAAAGTACGCGCGATGATGTGCGATTCAGGTCTGCCTCTGAACAATTGGGATCTCGCGGTAGATGCTGCAGTTTATACTTACAATAGGAGTCCGCACAAAGCGTTAGACATGAACATACCGCTGTTTAAATTGCGTAACAGCTTTAGCTTAGATCTAGGACAGCTTAGAAGATTCGGCAGCGTAGGCTTCTTCAATAAACTGCGAAACTTAGACCATAAGTTTGGCTTACAAGGGATTCGAGGTGTAATCGTAGGATATACTCAAACTGGTTATAAATTACTTGTACCCGAAGAAAGAAAAATGTACGAAACTAAGCATCTCAAATCACTTGAACATATTGTCTACGGAGACATATTCGATAAAGAAAAGTACAAACTATCGTTTGCGAAAAATCAGGTAGAATCACAAGATTCAGAGGGAGAGGAGAATAGCGACTCTCAAATCGAACATAATCCGATAGCGAAACGCGGTAGGCCGAAGAAAATTAGATCAACGATAGATATTATGTACGTCAATGATGACAATGGAGTAGAGTTACGCGACGAAGCTAGGGACATACTCATAGCATCAATAAACAAAGATCCCGTTAATTATCGCGAAGTCGTTAGCTCACCGAATAATAAAAACTGGATAGAAGCGATAGAGAATCAAATCAAATCACTAATAGATAAAAATGTATTCGAAACCGTGAACAAAAGGGTGGTAATGGTCAGGGATAGCAATTCGAATATTCTAGACTCCAGGTGGGTGTTTAAAACTAAACTAAACGACAAAAACGAGATTAGATATAAGGCTCGTCTAGTAATTAGGGGTTTTAAAGACAAAAAGGAGTACTCGATTAGCGAAATCTATGCGCCAGTCTCTAGATTGTCATTAGTCCGAGCGTGCTTAGCGATAACGAATTATTACAAATGGGAAATTCGTCAACTCGATGTAGAGACCGCGTTCTTGTACGGAGAGGTCGAGGAGGATATATACATGCATATACCAGAGGGAGTAAAATCAGATGAAAACGACAAATAGCTTTGGAAATTAAAACGCTCGTTATATGGCTTAAAAATCAGCCCGAAAAGATGGAACGTCAAATTTACTGAGACTATCAATAAATTTGGATACACATCTGATTCTATAGATCCGTGCCTATTTGTAAAAAGAGCAGACGACGTCGTCTGTTACGTACTCTTGTATGTGGATGATATCCTCGTCTCCAGCAACGGCAATAAGGAAATCAAAGATATAACCGAAAAACTTGGCGCTGAATTTAAAGTCAAAGATTTCGGTGAACCGCGCGAATTTCTGGGAATTAGGATAGATCGCGATCGGGCGAAGAAAACACTTAAATTATCTGAGGGAAAGTTCGTGCGTAGTCTGTTGATTAAATTCGGATTCGAAAGAACGCACCCAGTGGATACTCCGCTCCCGAAGCATACGCAAATGACCGAGCGCGCAAAAGCAGAGAAAATGAAAAGTTGCGCAGTAGAAGCGTCTCCCGATAGAACGTTTCGTGAACTAGTAGGATCGTTGCTATATCTGGCCAATTCTACGAGACCAGATATAACGTACGCCGTGAATATTCTATGTAGACACCAGATAAGTCCTACACAGGAAGACTGGAAGATGGCTTCCCGTGTATGCAAATATCTGTCAGGGACAATCGACAAAGGTCTTGTATACAAAGGCTTGTCTGCTAGAATGACGGCCTACTCGGACGCAAGTCTTTCAGACTGTAAAAACGCCCTTACTACAAGCGGTCTTGTAGTGCGACTGTTCGGCGATGCAATAGTGTGGAAAACAAAAAGACAGCGGAGTATTGCTCTGTCCACGTGCCAATCGGAGTACGTAGCCATGAGCGATGCATGTCAGGAAATTCTCGCTCTACACGACTCGATTAAGTTCGTGATATCTAAAAGCTTAATGCCTGTTATACTGTACTGCGATAACTTGGCTGCCAAATCGTGCGCGGAAACCGATGGCAGCAATAAATCTATTGTCGTGTGTTTTAATCAAAACACACGATAGAGAGAAAAGAGCACTTTATTAAAGAGTGCGTTAAACGAAATTACATACAGATAGAATGGATCTGCTCGAAAAATCAACTAGCAGATATATTCACCAAAGCATTGTGTGCTCAGTTGCATGATAATCTGAGCTCTAGAATAATGCTGGGAGATTAACAGATTTCTCTATTTGCAGGTTCGGAACCAGAAAACTGGGACTGAAGCCTGTCTGCAAAGCATGTCAAGCTGGCTCTTGTTAACACCTGAGAGATCAACACGAAAGAGTCTGCGGAAACACCAGCGAAAACTAAAGAGCTTGCTGTGCAACACTAAGAGAAATCAGCCTGAGCGAGTAGCATGGTGGTGAGAGGGAGTGTTGGAAAGAAGCACCAACCATGCTGCATATACGTAGTGTGTGTGACATCTATACGAGAAGTACAGATGCTGTATGAGTGAGCGGCGCTGCGCGAGCGCCCTTTAGAGAGAAGGACCGTTAGTCGGTTGTTATAGCTTGTAGAGATTAGACGCTAGTTAATAAATCTTTTACGTGTGAAGTCGAATCCTTTGTCTTGTCATTTATTATATCCACGGTGCTATATATAATCATCAGTTATTCCAACATATATATATATATATATATATATATATATATATATATATATATATATATAAATGAAATGTTTTTAAGCATTAGCTATATTCATACACAGAGTTTTACATTAAAAATTTTTTTAACCAAAAATTCTAGTGGCACATGGTTCTTTAGGTCAGCAATAGTAAATATGCTATGGAAAATTATCGATGAAGAACTGATAAATAATTTATTTCATTAATTGAATATTCGAAATACAAATATAGTAATAATTAGTGTAGCAAACAAATTCGCCTTCGTGGCGCTACCGGGCTACTTGATATTTATAATAATAATTATATGTCGCAATAAATATTTATTTTTTATTCTATAAATTATTATATTCTATTTTATTCTATTCTATTATGCTATACATATGATTATCAAATTCGTTACATAATAAATTTTTATTTATTCCTGTGCATACTCTATTCTTATATATAATAAATAATGGTTATATTTCGCATGGAGACTATATTGAATTCATATTAATTTTTATTAGAAATATATTCAGTTTTACTGATTAAATTAGTAATATGTACTGTAACGTAGTAGTTCCATTAAATTATATCACGCAAGCTTCTTTAAAATTATGTAGTAGGTAATGAAAAACAAACAAAATTATTATAGCTAAGTAGAATGTACAATACGTCTATCCGCTCAAACACATCAATCTATATAATCGTATTCTGTATCAAATTTTATATGCCAGCAAGCTTGCTTTTTCTTCTTTCTCTACGGATTTGTACATAATAATATGATCATATAGATAACATGATTTCAATTATATAATTATATTCCGCAAGAAAGAAGAATATATCAATGTAATTAATAATATAAATTATTATTATGTAATTAATAATATAATTATAATTAATATTATAAATGTATATAAAAATGTATAGTATATAAAATTTTTTTCAATATAATATAAACTAGAAAGCACACATAATTTTAGAAATATATATATCCTTATATATAAATATATATATCCTTTTATTTCTGTATCAGGTAAGGATTTGTTCGTTACATTATACCGAAAATACTGTGAATGTAACAAATCGAAATTTATTTAGGTGACAATTACATTGCATAATTTATTAAGTCAAATAGTCATTCATCTATTGATATGCCTTTAAATTCGGCGATCTATCTGATAGAAATTTTGCCGGAGTATTATAATAATTTAATTCAGAGAAAAATAGCGCATTTTCTCATAATATATTGTATTTGGTCTTGGATTTCATCGCTATTATTCTGCTGATTTTTAAATTTTAATTTTCTAGATGAAATAAAAATTACCTTTTCAAAAGTCGAGCGTGCCCGTTAATCTGAGCTAGTATATTTATGGCTCTTTTTTACAAGTAAAGATGTCTTCCTTTTACCTCCTGAAGAGTTTTTCACTAGAAAAGGGAAAGAATTGGTCAATCGGTAGAGTATCGAGTTTTTTTGAGAACTCGAGAGGTATCCTTCCTCAAATAGTACTGAAAATGAACCGCGCTCCTGGTAAAAATTAACGCACTATTATATATATAAAAGTACGTTAACAATTTTTTGATTGGTTGGATTTAAATTTTATTAAATTAATATTATCTACAACACATATTTCATTTATTATATTAAATATTATGTACTTAATTTATTCTATAGTCGTATTTATTTACTAACGCGTCTGTTATATATTTATAGTATAAATTAACGCGCTTATTAATCCTAACTAAATAATTTAAATAATTATATTTTCATTTTCATTTGTAACTCATGTTACAAAGTTGAGAATGTGACGTCTCAGCGACAACACCCGAGAGAGTAAATGGTTGATCCTACTATAGCGCGTTAGTATTTCACTAAGAAGCCAGAAGGGTCTGATTCTGCTGGTGAGGGTCCAACAAAACCATCACAATAATATCAATCAAATGCACATTTGTTTCATGAAAACTTCACAGCTTCATCGTACAGATCCATCTGAACGTACAAGTTAAAAATATACAAAAATATAAAAAAATAATAAAAATACAAACAGGATTACTGAAAACTACAGCTAGGGGCCGAAAAAAGCAATAAAAATTTTTGTTTTCTAATATAAATGAAACCCCTTTGTACAAAAATAAAATTAACATATAATTCTAATTTATTTTCATACACTAATTATAAATATTGTGTTTCAAATAAGCTCTGAATTTATTATCTTGTTGAAAACCAAAGGAAACGCCTTTTTCAATACCGTAACATGGTTTTTATCAGATTTATCTTGGAACAAACGATGAATTTGGATAAAAAAAACATATTTTTTGTATTTTGTTGATCTAAATGAATTAAATCATATTATAATTATTTTGCAATAATTTCAAGATAAATAATATATCAGGTATGTGAATAAGTCTTACCCGTTTTTTTTCAAATTTTGAGCCTTTATTGTGAAAAAATGGTTACAAATGAATTATTGAAAGTATTGGCCATCGCTAGCTACAACTTTTTCCCATCTTTCTGGCAACATACGAATCCCGTTGCGAAAAAATTCGACCGGTTTGGCCTCTATCCAGTCATTCACCCATTTTTTGGCTTCCTCGTAGGAATGGAAGTGCTGGTCAGCCAGGCCATGCGTCATCGATCTGAAGAGATGGTAATCAGACAGAGCAACGTCTGGACTATACGGCGGGTGGGGTAGGACTTCCCATTTGAGCGTTTCTAAGTATGTTTTCACCGGCGGTGCAACATGTGGGCGAGCATTGTCATGTTGCAAAACAACTTTGTCGTGCCTGTCGGAGTATTGTGGCCGTTTTTCTCGCAGTGCGCGGCTCAAACGCATCAATTGTCGTCGATAGACCTCGCCTGTAATCCTTTCATTCGGTTTCAGAAGCTCATAGTAAACCACACCTAGCTGGTCCCACCATATACAGAGCATGAGCTTGGCGCCATGAATATTTGGCTTGGCCGTCGATGATGATGCATGGCCGGGTAGTCCCCATGATTTTCTTCGCTTCGGATTGTCGTAACGTATCCACTTTTCATCGCCAGTCACGATACGATGCAGAAAACCCTTTCTTTTATGTCGCTGAAGCAGCTGTTCGCAAGTGAAAAAACGCCGTTCGACGTCTCTCAACTTCAGTTCGTACGGCACCCAATTTCCTTACTTTTGGATCATTCCCATGGCTTTCAAACGCTTGGAAATGGTTGTTCGGTCAACTCCCAATGCTTCAGCAAGTTCTTCTTGCGTTTGACAAGAATCTTCATCAAGCAAAGTCGCCAATTCTCGATCTTCAAAGATTTGCGGCCGCCCGGAACGCTCCTTGTCTTCCACGTCGAAATCACCGCTTTTGAAGCGTCGAAACCATCCGCGAACACTTGAATCATCGACACAGCCTTCTCCATAAGCCTCCTGAAGCAATCGATGCGTCGCGGCAGCAGATTTCTTCAAATTAAACCAATAAAGTGAAACTTCCCGCAAATGACGTCGACTCGGCTCAAATTTCGACATTTTCACGATATCAAAAATTTATGATGCGAAAAAATTTTAACTAATGTGTTAGTATGGAATTGTTGACATATGAATATGCTTTGATTATGACATATGTAACCATTGAATACTCGCACAGTATTGGTGGCGCCATCTCTTACAAAAAACGGGAAAGACTTATTCACACTCCTAATAGAATAAAAAAGACATATTTTTATATGATCTGCATAATCTATAATTTTGGATTTGAAATAGTGCTAGTGATTGCTACATAAATCACGATCACAGATAGTTGAAAATATATTATTATTATTAAAAATAGTAGCATAGGAAAATCGTTAAGTAAATCATAACAATTGTATTAATGAAGTATAAAGATCAAAATATAACAGAAAAGTAGTCAATCTTTCAATGAACGAGGTGAAAATAAATACAAAATACAATTACTCCTTCGATTCAAGTACTTCATTTACTTATCCGAAGAAATTATTTACTGGAAACAGTATAACCTTTTAATACCTCTCACTATTTTCTAGCATCACTTTGTAACGTTCCTATCCCCCTCGGGATAGCCTACGCGGTATCTTCCCAGGGTAGTTTTGAGAGGGGAGGAAGTTTTTCAGGATTGGACGGCGGTTTCAGGAAAATAATATTACACGAACACAGTATATAATTTTTTATAACAAAAAATATAAATTTATTTGCGAAAAAATAAATCAGCTCCTCTATCTACAGGATTCTGAAACAAATCAATATAAACACAAAAAATAATTAATAAAGGTAAACTATAGCTAGATCTATATATTTATTTGTATAAATTTTGCGCTATTTTCCGCAATGCCTCTAATATTCGGCGCTAGTTTCCGCACGAATACCCGGTGTTATTTTCCACGCGGGGATTTAATGAACCGAGACAGGTTGATTTGAAATAGAATAAAAATAAGGAAAAAACTTAACTCCGCTGGTCTTTTGAGGAGCGCCTCTCAACCAGGATCACGTTTACTTAAGGATAGGTAAAGTTATTAGCCGTCTGTCTTTTGAGGAGCGCCTCGCAACAGAGATCAAGCTAATAACTTCGGAGAAATTGGTAAATGTAAGGATAAGTAAACTGCTGGTCTTTTGAGGAGCGCCTCGCAACCAGGATCACGTTTACTTCGGAAAGGTAAATTATTAACCGTCTGTCTTTTGAGGAGCGCCTCGCAACAGAGATCAAGTTAATAATTTCGGAAAGGAAAAAAGTCAGGATTAAATCGAGCTCTGGAAATGGTTTTAGCTCCGGGAGGAGTTCGTGTGAAACAACTTCGGGGCAGTTGGTTCACCGGGCGAACTGCCGATTTTGCCTTTTGCGGGCCCTTTTATAGTAAAATAATCGGATAATTCCGTCGCCGCTCGTTTAATTTCGGACGAGGCGCCGAATTATAATAATTATATTAATAATAACAATAATTATAATAATAACAATAATAATCAATAATAATTATAATATTCAATAATAATTATAACAATTATTATTTTGTATTTCGTTATTATTAGCAGCCTGTGTGCTGCGCACAATAATAATACACATATACACAAGTTTAAATATTTATATACATATATTTATACATTATGTGTACATTAAATCATTTGTTTTAGTTAATTTAATTAAATACAGCGGGTGCATTCGTTTTCGGACACCCGTTGTATATGCTGGTATTCGCGCGTTCGCTACATTCGTTGCGGCTCAGGCTGCTCAGTGAGAGCGTGTAATAGTGTGCGTGCGGCATGTATTAGAGGGGATAGCGGCCGCCGGTCTAATACATTGAACGCGCGTTCTCTTGCCGCGCGCAGTGTATCCCCTCTACGGCATACGCTGTACTTAACTTAGTGGTAGAGAGAGAGACTAGATATCGCGTTCTCTCTCTACTTGTTC
Source organism: Sycobia sp. Sy_11 (assembly GCA_018907035.1). NCBI lineage: Eukaryota > Metazoa > Arthropoda > Insecta > Hymenoptera > Epichrysomallidae > Sycobia > Sycobia sp. Sy_11. The sequence continues at coordinate 98,004 of JACCIC010000232.1, forward strand.
GAGTTTCGGCAGTTGCGACGACTACCTTCTTCAGTAGTCGTCGCGACCTTTGCCCGGTTTTCGGTGTTTATTTGGTATATACGCGAGTCTTAATTTAATAATTATAGAAATAATATGTTTAATATATTACTTCTAATAATATTCGATATTCTTTCTTTTGAAGTTTATACATCTAATTCCGTGTATGTATTGTAAAATACATCCACCAAATTAGATGTAATACTATCTTAAATTTTAACGTGTAAAATGAGTCCTTTGTTCGAAGTAAATTTGCGCGGCCATGTTTTTGGCCGTCGCATCTCCCTCCTTTTTCGGGAGCGCGGCGCGTGTGCATAGTGTATAATTTTTTATCTTGGAAAATATAAAAGAGCAGAATCTCTTTACAACAAGAAAAAATATCATTACAATTTCGCAAATGCACGGTGTGCGAATTTCCTCGAGAGTGTCGCAATGTAATATATATACATATACACACACATATATATATATATATATATATATATATATATATATATATACATACATATATATATATAGTGAAGTGCGGGATATCGAAATAATTTTATTTCGTACATATTATTGCATCTAAATATATTGCAGGCTAGAGAATGTTTGTACTGTTCGCAATAATGTTATGTGTGTATAAAAAATGTGTCTTAAAAAAAATAATGTGTGTGTGTTTTTTTTTTTTTTGTTTTTTTTTTTTTTTAAAATAAAAGTGTAAAAAATACAGATTTTTTTCTCGGAGCATGTGACACATCTCACATGCCCCGTTTTTGCGTCCATACGCATGTGGAACCTCCGGTTCCCGATGCGCTGACGATGCCGCACGGCTCCCAGACGGAAAAACAACGTGGCCTCCTCATCGTAGATGAACGCACGCCAAGGGCGCGCGTCGTCCGTCGGGGCCGAACCGTGAGGTTTATATTCGGGAGCCGGTAACGACGGCATCCCCAGCGGAACGGTCTGCTCAGGTGGCAGTAGTGGTGGCGCAGGTCGTGGTGGCCCGGGCGTTCGTGCATTACTCGGTAGGGCGGGCTGCTCGCCGTCGGCTGGAGGCACGTCCGCCTCGCTGACCCGTGGTGTCGTCGGGACGGCTGCAGGTTTCGGCCCGACGTGTTTTACGTTGGACGAGCATCGGCCTTCCACCTGCAGACGAGGCGGTCGTGCTGGCGGTACGACCAAACGCGGACGTACCGGTATTCTTAAACTATTATTTAACTCCTGCTGGGCGACGAGCAGGTCGCGCTGCGCCCGGGTAAGTAAATTTTTGGACATAGTGTTCGCTAGTAAGTATTAACGAGTACTGAACAATAATTTTAAATTTAATTTTAAATTTAAAATTATTATTCAGTTTAAAATTTTTATTTAACCTTTCTCGGGTTAAATTTTTATTTTTCTCGAGAGAGCATCAACCCTTGTTCGTTCTTAATATATAAACATTATAAATATAAATGATTAAAATTTTTTCATTTAAATATAAACGCTTTTATTTCGGTTAAAATTATTTATATATTTTTTTTTTTTTTTAAATAATTTTTTTTTTTAATTTTTTTTTTTTTTTTTTTTTAATCATTTATATCAAATTTTCCTAATTTTACAAATGCGAATTAAATTTCAACGGGTTATAATTTAACATAATTAAATTTTCACCGCTAATATTTCTAATTGAATTGAATTTTAATATAATATAATTTCTTACAGTCTTATTCGCTGTCGTTGTTGGGATCTTCAGAGTCGGTGGCGGTGTAAATACCCTCGTCTTCTAATCTGGCAGCAACTCTCCTGGCGGCTCTTCGATGTAGTCGCCTATTTTCTCGACGACGTTCCTGGGCTGCTGGACTTCTTTGGTTCCATAGAACGCGAAATCCGATTTTGTTGATTTCTGCCATACCAAAAATGATGTCCACGGGCTGGTCTGGGACTATGGCGAAATTACTCATCCTGGTTTTCTCTTTGCAGGAGTATTCCACCTCCAGCGTATATGTAGACACAATGTTGACGGGATCAATGGTGTATAACGGGTCCCGGTTAAGATGGAGAACCGCTTCCCCGTATACACGCCGAGCACCACGTCGCTCAAGTATCCTGCCGATTTCTGCTGACGCCGTGGTCATCAGTGTCCCAGTGTTAATTAGTGCATGGAATGACAGTCCATAACACTTGATAGGAACACTGAGTTCCAGGAATTGACGGCAGAGTTCTTGTTCGACAGGGTGCTGCATTTTCACTATACACTTGGGCCTCTGGTCGGCCCTTATATAGTGAATTCACGGTGGCATCTTATCTAGATTGTTATATCTTTTACGAAGATCCTTGATATGAATATGTTTAATAATTTGACCTTTATTATCTTTCAGGTCGTATATAACTGGCGATACCTTCCTGAAAATAGTATACGGACCCAGATATTTTGGAGCTAATTTTGCGTTAAACGCGTCTAATTTATTAGATAATTCGTGTGAACGTTTATATACATAATCGCCGATTTCCGGGTTCCATTTTCGACGGTTTTGATCATAGTAATGTTTTTGTTTTTGGAAGCTCCGAGCTAATTGACTTTGTACAAGTTCTATTGTCTCTTGTATTTTTTTATCCGATTCTCGGCTGTAATATTACAAGTTTGACCAAATTTTTTTTTTGGACAAGAGACCCGGGTGCTCTTAATTCTCTTCCAAAATTTATGTAAGCGGGTGTAAATCCCATTGTTTCGGATGTAGCGGTATTATATGCGAATTGTAGCTCGAGTAAATAGCAATCCCATGTTCGATGATTTTTCTCTATGTATTGAGAAATCATGGTTTTTATTACTTTATTTGCTCGCTCTACTGGATTACACTGCGGCGTATATGGTGGTGTTTTTCTGTGAGTTATTCCAGATTTTGATAGCATTTCCGTAAATTCTTTTGACACGAATTGTCGTCCATTATCGGAAATTATAATTTTCGGGCATCCAAAACGTAGAATGACTTGCTGTTTAACTGCCAGCGTTATAGCTTCGGCAGTCGCTTTTCGTAAGGGTTTTAATTCTACCCACTTTGTTAATTTATCCTGCATGACTAACAGCCAGGTGTTCAATCTTGATGATCATGGGAGTGGTCCTATAAGATCAACGGCCACGATATTCCAAGGCTGTTTGACTAACGTCGCATGCAATTTTCCAGCCGGTGATTGTTGTTGAGAATTATATTGATGACAATTCTCGCAGTTTCTTACATAGTTTGTTGTCATCCGGAGTATTCCAGGCCAGTAATAACTTTTGGATATCTTCACCAGAGTTTTCGAAATTCCTAGATGACCGGCAGTAGGATCGTTATGTACTTCGTTTAGTACTCTATGTTGCTCGGATTTCGGTACACAGATCTTCCATTGCAAATTTTCACTCGTATCATTAAAGTCTAATGTGTGTAAAATATGCTTATATAATCTGCCATTAATGATACAAAAATCGGGGTAGTTTTCAGGATCACTCTCCACATTTTTGTATATTTTTTCGTACCAATCTGCTATTTTAATTGTAGTTGCTTCGACGGCTAGCGGCTGTCGAGATATAATAAATTATATTAAGATATAATAAATTATAATACTTATAATAAATTATAAGTATCGGCTAATAAGTTATCTTTACCGGACGATATTTAATTTCGAAATCGTACTGGCTTAATTCAAGTGCCCAGCGGGCTAATCGACCGGAAGGATTCTCTATGTTATTAAGCCATTTCAGCGATTGATGGTCGGTGAGTACAATAAAATGATATCCTTCAAGATAATCTCGAAATTTCCACATACCCCATTTAATTGCTAGACATTCTAGCTCAGTGGCGGAATAGTTTTTTTCGGCTGGGGAGAGTGTTCGACTTGCAAAGGCGATGAGTCGTTCGTTGTTCTCATACGCTTGAGTAAGCGCAGCTCCCAATCCTTCTTTACTGGCATCCGTTTGCAGGATAAACGGACGGCTCCAGTCTGGACAGGAAAGGATGGGTGCGTTTGTGAGAAGCTGCTTGATTTTGTCAAATGCATCTTGCTCGGTTTCTCCCCAGGTCCACTTAGCTTTTTTTCTAGTAAGTCGATGTAGTGGTGCGGCAACATTCGAGATATCTTTAAGAAATCGTCTGTACCATGATATTAGACCCATAAATCGCTGAATTTCTTTCATGTTTTTCGGTGGTGCTAAATTTAGTACAGCAGCCACTTTTTCCGGATCGGTTTGTAGACCGTTTTTGTCTACTATATGTCCTAAATATTTTAGACTTGAGCGGTCGAAATGGCATTTATCCGGATTAGGTTTTAATTTCGCTATTCTTAACCGGTTGAAAACTTCTTTTAATTTTTGTAGATGTTCCTCAAACGTAGACGAGACTACTACGATGTCGTCTAGATATGCGAAAGCATACGGAGCCATTTCTGGAGTAATCACTCTGTCTAAGAGTCGTTGGAAGGTAGCCGGTGCTGAGTGTAAGCCAAACGGCATTACATTGAATTCATATAGGCCTTTTCCGGCGACGGTGAAGGCAGTGACAGAACGGCTTTCCGGTGTTAGAGCTACTTGCCAATATCCATTTTTCAAATCTAATGTGGATAGATATCGGGCTCCTCTTAGCTTGTCTAGTGTCGCATTAATTTGTGGAAGAGGATAAGCGTCTTTCTTTGTAACTTTATTTACTTTTCTGAAATCCACACAGAATCGTGCTTTTCCGTCCTTCTTTTTTACAATAACGACTGGTGAACTCCACGGACTGTTTGACGGTTGAATTACGTTTTCGTTTAGCATTTTATCAACTTCCTGATTGATGATTTCTTGCATGGCCGGATTTCTGGGCCGATATTTCTATTTAATAGGTGTTTTTTCTTCCACGACGATTTCGTGTTGCAGGAGCGGAGTAGGACCTTTGATAAAGTTAAATTTATCCATCTCTGTTTTTAAAAATTTTTCTAATCTCTGACGTTCGGTGGGACTTAAATTCTGTAGTCCGTACGGTGTATCAATTATACATACCTGATGTATTTGATTGTTTACTGATTTATTTATTTCACAGTTGTTTAATATTATACGGATTTCAAGTTTTTTTAGAGTATCCATACCTAAGAGCATAGGATGGCTCAATCCATTCATTACTAAAAATTTTTGTTGGAATCTTTTTCCCTGTAAATATATTGGTCCATAAATATTTCTTCCAAGGCTTATTTCTGAGCCATTTGCCAAGACTGCAATTCGATTACTTGGCTCAGTATGCCATCCGAATTTCATACAGATTTCACTCAGTTGTTCACTCACATAGGAACTTACAGATCCCGTATCCAAAAGGGCTGACACTTCGTAATCGCCGATCATTACTCTTACAAAATGTCTGTTGTCGGTTTCTATTTCTAATGGTTGTTGTTGTTGGGCCGAGCTAGGTTCGGTGTGGGCTCGGCCCTCCTGGCGTTTCCCGACGGGTGCACTTGCAATCACGAGTGTATACATTATCACGACCACAATATGAACAAAAGATCTTTTGCTGGTTTGTGCACTTAAAACGATCGTGGCCCGTTTGTTTGCACTTCCAGCAACACTTAGTTCGGTCGTATAGTGAAGCAATTTTATTGTTAAAATTATTTACTCGGATCTCCGGTTTTCTTGTTTTATATTCTGGTGTGGAGGTGTGATTTTTCGTAATTTTCTGTCTCTCACACTGTTTTTTGGTTTCCAGATACTCTTCTACTTGTTGGACGATATCTGACGTTGTTGTGACGTCATCACGACGAATATGTAATCTATATTCGGCGAGCATATTGTAGTATATCGTTTCGGTTTTCTGTTCCTCCGAAAAACCTCCTCGACGTCTCATTAGAGTAATTAATGAATTATCGATTGCACGGATGTCTTCATTAGGTTCTTGTACACGATTATGGATCTGTCGATCAAGATTTCGACGTTCGCTAGGTGACAAGTAGAATTTTCTCAACCCTTCTTCTAATTCCGAGAACGTTTTAAAATTTGAGGCATAATTTCTATGCCATAATTGTGCATCACCTCGCAATAGTTCCGGGAATCCATTCAAAATTTGTTGTTCGGATAAATTATATGCTCTTTTCAACTCATGGATCCTTTCGAGGAAAGAGTGTAGGTTTTTGCCATCAATGTGACAATTCCACTTTCTCATTTGGTCCATCACTTTGGCGTTTTCTTGTGCAGCCGACGGTTGCTGCACGTATACAGTAGCAGGCGGAGTGCTAAAAGGTGTGTTCGCAGCTTGGTGTGCCACGACTGGACTGGACGTTGATGCAACTGCTTGTTGGTTCAATAGTTGTATACGTAATTGACGAAATTCTTCCTCAATTTCTTCAAGATCTTGAGTTCGATTTACATCTTCGTTGAAGTCTTTTTCGTCTTCTGGTTTGTCGAAAAAGAGCTCCGGGTGAGCTCGTACATATGAAATTAAATTTTGTCGCAAATACGCTTTTGTACCTTCTATTGGTAAATTGTTTTTAACGAGTTCTCTTTCAATTTGCTCTTTCGTTAGTTTATAGATCCAGCTTACGCGTGGTTTTGCCATTTTAGCAAGATTTGAAATTTATATATATATAAAAAAAATATACTGTGTAATATTTTAATTCTTTCTGAGATGGAAAAAATAATTCCTTTTTATTTTATTTATAAGAAAACTATTATCTTAGTTTTCTATTTTCAAAACGATAAAATTTTAAATAAATTTCGATTTGTATTACTTCGTGCTTCGGCTCAACCCGCCTTAGCACCTGGTCGCTCAGCCCGCCACTAGGCTCTTTTCACACAAATCGAAATACGGTTTTTTATAAACAATTAAAAAATTTCCGCTTAAAGAAATTATTCTGTAATTTCAGAAATAATAAACTTATTCAAATTAAATTTTTTTCGGATTTATACTAGTCCCTGTTCGGGCGCCATGTAACGTTCCTATCCCCCTCGGGATAGCCTACGCGGTATCTTCCCAGGGTAGTTTTGAGAGGGGAGGAAGTTTTTCAGGATTGGACGGCGGTTTCAGGAAAATAATATTACACGAACACAGTATATAATTTTTTATAACAAAAAATATAAATTTATTTGCGAAAAAATAAATCAGCTCCTCTATCTACAGGATTCTGAAACAAATCAATATAAACACAAAAAATAATTAATAAAGGTAAACTATAGCTAGATCTATATATTTATTTGTATAAATTTTGCGCTATTTTCCGCAATGCCTCTAATATTCGGCGCTAGTTTCCGCACGAATACCCGGTGTTATTTTCCACGCGGGGATTTAATGAACCGAGACAGGTTGATTTGAAATGGAATAAAAATAAGGAAAAAACTTAACTCCGCTGGTCTTTTGAGGAGCGCCTCGCAACCAGGATCACGTTTACTTAAGGATAGGTAAAGTTATTAGCCGTCTGTCTTTTGAGGAGCGCCTCGCAACAGAGATCAAGCTAATAACTTCGGAGAAATTGGTAAATGTAAGGATAAGTAAACTGCTGGTCTTTTGAGGAGCGCCTCGCAACCAGGATCACGTTTACTTCGGAAAGGTAAATTATTAACCGTCTGTCTTTTGAGGAGCGCCTCGCAACAGAGATCAAGTTAATAATTTCGGAAAGGAAAAAAGGCAGGATTAAATCGAGCTCTGGAAATGGTTTTAGCTCCGGGAGGAGTTCGTGTGAAACAACTTCGGGGCAGTTGGTTCACCGGGCGAACTGCCGATTTTGCCTTTTGCGGGCCCTTTTATAGTAAAATAATCGGATAATTCCGTTGCCGCTCGTTTAATTTCGGACGAGGCGCCGAATTATAATAATTATATTAATAATAACAATAATTATAATAATAACAATAATAATCAATAATAATTATAATATTCAATAATAATTATAACAATTATTATTTTGTATTTCGTTATTATTAGCAGCCTGTGTGCTGCGCACAATAATAATACACATATACACAAGTTTAAATATTTATATACATATATTTATACATTATGTGTACATTAAATCATTTGTTTTAGTTAATTTAATTAAATACAGCGGGTGCATTCGTTTTCGGACACCCGTTGTATATGCTGGTATTCGCGCGTTCGCTACATTCGTTGCGGCTCAGGCTGCTCAGTGAGAGCGTGTAATAGTGTGCGTGCGGCATGTATTAGAGGGGATAGCGGCCGCCGGTCTAATACATTGAACGCGCGTTCTCTTGCCGCGCGCAGTGTATCCCCTCTACGGCATACGCTGTACTTAACTTAGTGGTAGAGAGAGAGACTAGATATCGCGTTCTCTCTCTACTTGTTCGAGTTGCGGCAGTTGCGACGACTACCTTCTTCAGTAGTCGTCGCGACCTTTGCCCGGTTTTCGGTGTTTATTTGGTATATACGCGAGTCTTAATTTAATAATTATAGAAATAATATGTTTAATATATTACTTCTAATAATATTCGATATTCTTTCTTTTGAAGTTTATACATCTAATTCCGTGTATGTATTGTAAAATACATCCACCAAATTAGATGTAATACTATCTTAAATTTTAACGTGTAAAATGAGTCCTTTGTTCGAAGTAAATTTGCGCGGCCATGTTTTTGGCCGTCGCATCTTAGTTTTCATCGTGTTAAGATGTCCAGTTTTGAGCCAAGTAAGCGTCATTTGTGGGAATTACTAATTTACTTCTTTCATTTAAAGCAATCTATAGCTGATGCACATCGGCTACTGGTAGAAGCATATGGTGATGTTAAAGTGGTGAATTAGAAGTGGTGGCCAAAAGGCGCAGTGGAAGGTCCAAAGTGTATAGTGACACACAATTGCAAGCTTTACTGGAGAAAAATCCGTGCCAAATGCAAGAACTTACACAAGAGTTAGGAGTGACTCAAAACCATGGATCTGGTCCAAAAGTAAGGAAATTGAATTCCTTACGAACTGAAGCTAAGAGAAGTTGAGCGTTGCTTATTCGCTTGTGAACAATTACTCAAAAGTCAAAATTGCAAATGATTTCTACATCGAATTGTGACCGGAGACGAAAAGTCGATTTACTACGACAACCCTAAGCGTAGGAAGTCATGGGGTAAGCCCAGGCATGCTTCTACTTCGATGGCCAAGCCAAAAATTCATGGCAAGAAGCTAACGCTGTGCATTTTGTGGGATAAGCTATTTCGAACTTTTCCAACACAAGCAAACCGTCTCCGGGAAACGTTACCAGCAACAGCTAATGCAATTGCTTCGAGCATTGCATTGGATGTGTCGGATCTAGTACTTATTTTTTAGTTTTAGCATTTATCAATAAAATTCAGTTAACAGGCACGATCATTTATAATTTTTTCATCAATGAAAAATGAATCGTGATAAGCAGTATTTTTCGACATGTCCTTTTGATTGGAAAAAAGGGTAGCAGAAACTTGGGATTGCTTCAAGAATTTTATGGCGAACAAGCTCCATCGCTTAATATGGAAAGAGTGGTTTCAGCGGTTTAGAAGTAGAGATACTGACATTAATGAAAAAGAACGTTCTGGATAAACAAAAATGTTTGAAGATAGTGAACTGCAAGCACTATTGGACGAAAACTCAGCTCAAAGTCAGAAGGAACTCTCTAATATTAAAGAATCACTAACAGAGTAGTTGGCAAATGATCACATGCGATGGGACAAATTCATAAAGAAGGAAAATTGATGCTACACGATTTGACCGTGAATTATAAACCGATACAATATTGCACTGTCTTGGCTTGGCAGGCAAAAAAGGAAGAGTTTTCTATCGCGTTTTGTGACTGGTGATGAAAAGTGGAAATACTATGACAATCCTGAGCGCTAGAATTCATGGGTGAACTCAGGCCAACCGTCCACATCGACCCCAAAACGAATACCGACGGCCATTTAGACGTAATATCACGTGCTTCAACTGGAACACCCACGGTCAGAATGTATTGCTGTGGATTTAACGGGACCAACAAGGTGTTTTGTGCTACGAATTCCTAAAACCGAATAAAACCGTCATTCCCGAGGTATACAAATACCAACCGAATGATTTGCAACTGAAATTGATTGAATATAGATCAACAATCGCGAGCAATAGACGCAAAGTCAGTCTCTTGCTTGACAACTCTCGGCCAGATATTGCGAAAGCCGTCAAAAACAGCCTGTTGGAACTCGAATAGAAAGTGCTGCCGCACATAGTGTACTCGCCAGACGTAGCACTTTCTGATTACCAACTATGTAGATCGATGCAGTATGACCATTTGGCATGAACCTCCTATATGCTCAAGAAGTGCGAGAATCTATGAATGATTGGATCGCCTCGAAACCGCCATCGTTCTTAATATACGAAAAATAGTAGAAAATGACGGAAAATATTTTGATCTTAATATACGAAAAATAGTAGAAAATGACGGAAAATATTTTGATTAAGCTTAGGTTTATCCATTTTCCATCATAAACGTTCTTTTTCCGTTAAGGAACTTCAGAAATTTAGTTCGCCTCCTTATGGCTTACGAAGCATAATTGTACATCCGGACTAAAGGAATATAGCTCAGACTTGTTACATTTTTTGAATGTTGAAAATGTACTTATTTTAGAATAAGCATGAATAGCAGATATAAAATAGATAATAAAAATTAATAATTATACTTATATAATAGATAATATAATATATTAAACTAAAATAATAACAGTCAGACTGTCCTCCAAACTGCATATTAATGCATCTTGAACATGAAAAGATTTGTTCAGTATTATAAAGGTAGGATTGGTAGGTGAAAACTATTTTATTACACATCTACAGAATTTTCTGGGCAAACATTTAGAAAAGAAGACGTAAATATTCCGACAGATATATGAGAATAATTTCATACAGTATTATGGTATTAACATAGTTTCTCTTAGAATCAATATTTATTCAACTTAATAACATCCGAAAGGACATGATATATTCATTACGCCAAATGTTCCTAACGCACCATGCATAAGAATTTTGAAAATCTTGAAGTGTTTTTTTAAAGGCAGACAGTAATAGCATGATACAATAATCAAAATAAAGAAATCATAACTTATACTTCTCCTAGATGATGGTAGTAGATCTCAGCGAAAATTTGCACGCAATCAGAACATAGAATGTGCTATGTATACAACGGATCAAGCACATGACATAAGTCATTAATGTGCAAGCAGCAAAATAATGGACCGAAAATTGATTTCCGTCGAATATTGAGATTACATCAAAATATGTTCTGAATGAGTAACAGACTGATTTTTACATAAAAATTGTAGTATATTAAAACATATAGATTTTTCAGTATTATATTTTGTATAACATAATATATTTATTATAATACATTAATATTTAATAATATATATTTTGTTAAAATATATTACATAAAATATATTTTGTTCTTATAAGAAGAGTGAAATAAATGTGTATGAAATTTTTTTATCTACTATATCACTATAATCTGATGATAATTCTAGTCATTTTCTATTTTTAATAATAATTTTGCGATATATATTCAGCGAAAATATTTTTACATTCTTTCTTTTATTTTATTGCCGTATACCAGAAATGGATCAGACCGAATCAAAATTCCGACCGAATCAAAAATCTATTATAAATATTATTAGATTGTCATGGCGTTCATTTTATCCATCAAATTTTGATTTCAATAATCTGCAAACGATTAGACAAAATCGTCTAATACACGAATCAGAAATTCAAAATAATACGTGAAATTAAAATAATCGGGTAATGATTCCGATGATTAGTTGAATGCGTGAAAATCAAAATAATACGAACTCGAATCTTTAATATACCTGCCCCCGATCTTAGGCTAAGAATGAGCAGTGGCGGACTCGCGCGCATCGCGATCACGGAATGTAGGTATCCTATTTTAATTACATAATATAAAACTCTTGCTTATGATACTGTTATAATATTTAATATATAGAATATTTATATGAAAGCGTACGTATAAATGAATATTACTAATAATGTAAATAATTGTGCAGATTAATTATTATTTACATAATAATAATTATAATAATAATTCGTTATAATATTTAATAAATATTTTTTATTGGTCTTACAGTCCAATCAATTCAATCTAAAAATAAAATAAAAATAAAAATAAAAAATAAAAATCAGTCCCTGATGAGGAGCCGTAGCGAGCTCGAAACGTTGGACAAGTCTTCAATCAGGTAAGGGTGTTGGGGACAGTCAGACTGCACTTTAGTAACAAAGAATTTTTTCAGCTAATATTTTATTTTCAGATTAGTCTACGGGGTGAATGTAAACAAGGACAGTCTGACTCTCATTATAATTTTAATTTAATTTTTATTTTTAATTTTTATTTTATTTTTATTTATTTATTTTTTTTTTATTTTTATTTTTTATTTTTATTTTTATTTTATTTTTTGATTGAATTGATTGGACTGTAAGACCAATAAGAAATATTTATTAATTTGTATATGGGCAGTCGACAAAAGTATAAGTCAATCGTTATAATATTTATCATTTTATTATTGTAATAACTAAATATTATTTAGAACATGGAAGACGTACATATTAAATTATTATATTATTATAATACAGCGCCGAAATTCGTATAAGTATAATTTTTTTTTTTATGTTATTTAATTTGGCTCTATTTATGCTTCCAAATAGCGGTGCTAATCAGCGACGGAGGTTTACGATTTGTTTGTAAACAAAGCACATATAAATTATTACAGCGATGCCTGTGTCAATCGGTTGAGACTTGGATTCGAATTCGGATCACTAAGTTACTAGTCCTTCGCTCTAACGATCGAGCCATCCGTAGGCCTCTTAATTTATAATATAATTATACAAGTATAATTTATAATATAGGAGTCCTAAATAGCAAGCTCATAAATTATCATTCTAATTATTATAATAATGCGATGATTATTATTATATTATTATAAAATTAGAAGCTCAATGAGAAATTAATCGAACGGTGGCGTAAACACCCGATCGACTATTTTTCGTATATAAATTCGTATATAATTTCGTATATAAATATATAAAAGGCGAGTTTATCTCCCCCAAATCAGTTTTCTCGGAAATCAGGCCCAGAGATCTTTAGAGCTGTACTGACTCCAGAACCCTAGTCATCTTGCCTTCGGCTGAAAATCCTGTATGGTAGAGTCGTGATCCTGATTGTGCGGTGATCTATTAAAGATCAACGGCTTGACTAAAGTATCCTCTTTATTGGTGAAAGGTGATCCTTGTTGCACAGGGCTTCGTTAAACATGAGCGGCCTCACCAAACAACTCCCTACACCCTAGTAAGGCTTGATCCTGGGTGCGTGATGCCTTGTTAAAGCCGAGCGTACTAACAAAAACCCCCCCCTGCACCCTAGGAAGAATTCATCCTGGTTGCGAAACCCTCCATTAAAGGGCTCCATTGAAAGACCAACGCCCATTATGATCCTCAAGAGACTTGATCCTGGGTGCGTGCTGCTTCATTCAAACCCAGCGGTTTTATTCCTAGTTTCGAACGTAGTCATAATCCTGGCTGCACGGTGCTTCGTTGAAGGCCACCAGATTTCGTTCTTTTCAACATTTTCTCCAGTCCTAGTAAAACTATATATATATATATATAGCTCGCGAATCTAGTATAATAAATATATACAAAAAAAAAAAATTGTAACATTAAATGGTAAAAATCGGATAAAATGATCTTATAAGGCTTATACAATACCTTCGTAATTATTTTATACGATTTTATATGTAATTCGAGCCCACACCATCCAATTTTTACCATTCAAACTTCCTTCCAATCAGTATTTTTACCAGTTTTCAATGTGATTATCAAATATCTATTTTTCAATTTTTGTAGAATTTTGGAAATTCAGTTGGACATTTGCTTTTATAAAACACCGCAAATCTATAACCGCAAAGCCATTTTTTGTGGTTAGGAAACAGATAATAGTCCCTCGGAGCTAGTTCTGGAGAGTAGGGAAGGTGAGGCATCAGTTCAAACATCAGATCGTTGATTTTAGCCATCACAATGATTGACGTGCGCTGGTGCGTTATCGTGATGAAACAAGATTTTTTTCTTCGCCAGATGAGGTCGCTTAATCTTCACTTCGTGGCTCAAACGTTGCAATAAGTCTGCGTAGTGTTGACCAGTGATAGTTTTACCCTTTTCAAGGTATTAAACAATGTTTATATACCTCTTCCACTCCAAAAAACAGTAGCCATAATCTTGCTCGCCGAAAAAATTGTTTTTGCCTTCTTTGGAGTTGGTTCCCCTGGTTCAATTCACTGTTTAGACTGTTGTTTGGTTTCATGAGTGTAGTGGTGGATCCAAGTTTCGTCAACGGTTACAAATCGACGCAAAAATTCGCTTGGATTACACTTATACAACGACAAATTGGCATCCATCTTGCACAGAGCTTTTTTATGAAAAACACAGAGGCGTCTTGTTCAACATGATCTCAAACCGAAACTAATATGGCGATCGAATTGAAGCTGTAGCTACAAGCTGTCTAAGGATGGTACTATAGAACGCCATCTGAAGGTAGGCCTAGTGGCGCCATCTCTTGGTCAGGCCGGAATCTTATCAATCCGCCCTCGTATATCTCCCTGCCGCCTTTTTGTCTTATGAATTTCGCGGCTATGTACAAAGCGCTACAGAGCTCGTATTTGGCAGTACTATACATCATTTGAAAGGTCTTGACATAACGTACAAAACAACGTTATGCATGATTAGTTTGGATATTGCGTTCAAAAGTCATAGACGTATAAACATGGAGTTCACTAACGCCAAAATTCGCGCTATTTTAAAGTTTTCCTTCGTCAAAGGTAAATTCGCTAGAGAAACGTTCCGTGAGATTAATAGTCTGTTGGGGATCGTACGCTATCACTTCGAACTGCAGAGGAATGATTTCGACGATTCAGAGCCGGTGAAAACGACACCATGCATAAGCCAGCCGACGAAAGACCTGTGACGACGAATACTGATCAAATCATGGAATTTATCGAGTTAGACCGGTATCTGTCATCTCGTCACATCGCCCGCAAAAAAACCTTCTGGACCGAATCAACGCTTGCGATGTGCTGTTGAAACGGAGCGAACTCGACCCATTTTGGAAGCGGATGATGACTGGCGACGAAAAATGAATCACATACAATAATATCAAGTAAAAACGGTCGTGGTCCAAGGCCGATGGACCGTCCCAAACAGTCGCCAAGCCGAGCGTTGACGGCCAGGAAGGTTTTGCTGTGTGTTTGGTGGAATTGAAAGGGAATCATCCACTATTAGCTGCTTTCATATTGGAAGGCGTTTAATTCTATCATTTAATTCTATTGTGATTATCGTTTAATTGTATTGTGAACAACTGGATCGCTTGAAGCAGGCTATCGACCAGAAGCGTCCTTTATTGGCCAACAGGAAGGGTGCAACACTACCAGTTCAACGCCAGACCACACACTTCGCTGCTGACTCGTTAAAAGCTACGGGAGTTTGGATGGGACGTTTGATCGCATCCACCATATAGCCCGGACATAGCGCCAAGTGATTATCACCTGTTTCTGTCCATGTCGAACGCCCTAGGTGATGTAAATTTGGACTCAAAAGAGGCTTGTGAAAAGTGGCTGTCCGAGTTCTTCGCAAATAAGAAGACGGGTTTCTACGAGAGGGGTATTATGAAGTCGCCATCTAGACGAAAACAGAAGAGCAAAAAATCGGAAGGAAGATATTTGACAATCTAATAGATTAGAATATAAGGTTTAGATTAGTTCCTAATGAGGAACCGTAGCGAGCTCGAAACGTTGGACTATGTCTTCAATTACGTAAGGGTCGTGGGGACAGTCAGATTGCACTTTACTAGATTGTACTTTAGTCAGATTTTGCTTTAGTCAAATGGTACTTTAATTTTTTTCAGCTAATATTTTATTTTCAGATTAGTCTACGGAGGGGATTGTATACAAGGATAGTCTGACTGTCATTATAATTTTTAATTTTAATTTTAATTTTTATTATTTTTGTATATTGATGTATCAATATCAATATAAATATATATTGATATTATTACGTATTATTTTCGATTGATTTCATTGGACTGTGAGACCAATGAAAATATTTATTAATTAGTATTTAAGCAGTCGATAGAAGCAAAATTAATGTATTTTATTATAAGATTGTATGAACTACATATAAACTTTGTATGATTTTAAGTAAATATTTGTTGTATTATTTTAGTAAACTCTTATACATGATTCTATTAGTTACAATTTCTTATTTATTTCAGACATAAATTATTTTCATTCGGCGTGACTCGCTACAGTTAAATTTGCCGAAACGTTGCGCCTTTTTATGAATAATATGAATGATAAACATAAATAAAACAAAATGAGTAAAAAGAATAAAATAAGCAAAACGTATGTATATACCAAAATTAATAAAAATCTACATAGGAAACTTAATATCAAGTTTAAACATTAGGCGCAAGTAATAACAAATATTTAATACTAAGAATTATTTCTCTTTTTAAATAAAGTGAGAATAATGAAAAATGCTATATTGCAAAAATACTCCCTGCTCGCAGAAGAGCAGAAGAAACAGAAGGATTCGAAAGAAAAAGATCAACGTCTCATTGTCTTACTAAAAAGTAAGGAAGCGAATGAAATGAGTTTACAAATAATAGTAGCTATATAAATCACCACAGATGAAAGGCGCAGAAGCTGTAAACAGCTCAGAAGAGTCATTTAAACGGATTTCTTCGTCTGAAAAAAGACTCATGACATTAACAAGAAGTAAAACTTTAGAGGAACATTGAAAATCTGAAGAAATGAAAAAAAAGAAGATACAGAACGAAGGCTCCTTGAGCAGAAAAACGAAACTGTATTTTCATATGCCAATCGATTAAAGAATATAGCCTCACAGATCTACGAAATCTATAAACGCGCTACTCTCGTGCAGCTCCCACGCCCGCTTTCGGGTTATATATGTTGTTGCTTTCGGGCAGGATTGAAATCAATCCTACCCCTTTGCGTGAAGCAAACCGTAATACTCGACGAACTCTTAAAAAACGCAATAGTCGCAGAGAAAGAGTTACCGAAAGCAAGATATGAAATGAGAGTGTAGCTCCTTTATTTAAGCCAACTATTAAGAAACGACCGATGCAAGTTTACAGATGACTGAGCAATCTATCCCTAGAAATTCCCCCTGTACTTATTGTGGAATAATGGATCATAGCGTCGATATGACGTAAGACGATTATCACAGAAAATGTCAACTTTGTAATATAACGAACCATACTGCTGTCCAGTGCCGTTATTGATTAAATGTCAAACCTGCAATAAACCAGAACATACCGCCCGAACGTTGATACCATTAGAAGAGGCGTAATACCAAAGTGAGCCTACATAGATAAAAGTAAGATATATACCCTTATCGGTGTAGGAAATACTACGGAAGTTATGTTAGGGGTAGTATACATCGCTGGTCAGCCGGCCGAATTTTTAATTATTCCAGATGATTTTCCAATCCCACACTACGGAATAATATGTTCATAATATTTATTAGAGAACAACGCAAAAATTGATTTTCGAGTTCAAAAACTGATTGTAGGCTATCAAACAATCGAATTAAGTTTAGCCAACTAATTGTTACAGAAGCCTGAATTCCTCACTAATGTACAGAATCGAAAAGAACAAAGAATTATTCCCGACATTAGAATCCCATCAGAAATTAGAACCCATCAGAATCCCGATCGGAGGATTCTGTAGATTCTTAATCGATACGGGATCAGATAGAAACTTAGTAAAGAGGGGAACGATACTGTCACAATTTGCAATCAAAGAAACACAAAAGACACATTTGACGGGCGTGGGCGAACAATAATTTGCGAAATTAGGAACCGCAAAAATCGAACAAAAGTAAGTAACAAAAAAAAATACTAGTTCTAAATTTTTTCTTTTTTCCTTACTTTCACTTTCCTATCATCCTTTTCTGGTCCATGAGCGGTCCCTTCCAAGATGGGATGACCTAAAGCCTAATTTCCATCAATATATTCTTTTCTTATAGAATTAAAAATGCACTTATGTTGACTGTTCTGAATTCAATTAATAAATATTTTTATCGGTTTTACAGTCCTTATAATATAATATATTAGCTAAAATAATGACAGTCAGACTGTCCTTATTTATGTTCACCGTCATAGAATCTAAAATAAAACTACAGTAAATTATATTAATGTATAACCTGACTACTCCCACCATCTTAAATTTAGAATTACCTTGGTGTCCGACGTTTCGAACCGCTACGGATCAGCCTCAGGAACTAAATTAAATTCAAAAACCCAATATGTTATTTTATATATCCCATCTCCACTCTGAATTTATTAGTATAACTAAATGTTATACTATATTTATAGGATGCCCCCTTTTTCTTTGCGACGGCCAAAAACATGGCCGCGCAAATATATTTCGACCGATATATAAATTTAATAGATAAATATATTACGAAGACAATAAATCGACAATATAATTTGATTTGACAATAAAAGTCAAATTATTCTAATTTATGTCCGCCACACTTGTATAATAAACACAGAATATAAGAAAATTAATTTAACGATTACAAAATTAAATTAATAGATACGATATTAAACATCACGCGGTAAACATACCGAAAACGAGCACAGGTCGCGACAACTACTGAAGAAGGTAGTCTACGTAACTGCCGAAAATCGAACAAGTAGAGAGAGAACGCAATATCTAGTCTCTCTCTCTACTACTATGCTTAAGTCCGAAGTATACCGTAGAGGGGATACACTACGCGCGGCAAGAGAGAGCGCGTTAAGTGTATTAGACCGACGGCCGCTATCCCTTCTAATACGCGCCACACACACACTACCGTACAATCTCGTCGAACGGCGCGCGCCAGCAGCGAATACTGCAGTAGACGAACGCGCAAACCTTATATTAGTGCGCACATTCCAGTATATACAATGGGTGTTCGAAAACGAATTCACCCGCCGTATTTAATTAAAATAATTAAATAAAAATATTAATTGTACTTAATATATATATATATATATATATATATATATATATATATCCACATACATGTATATGTGCGTATACGCTATTATACGTGTATACAATCACTGTACGCAGCACAGCGGCTGCAAATATAAATAATAAATTGTAAATAATAATTATTATGATTATTATTAAATATTATTATTATTAAACAGCATTATTATGAATATAATTATTATAATTCGGCGGCTCGTCCGAAATTGCACGAGCGGCGACGGAAATAACCGATCACTTCGCTATAAAAGGGCCTGCCAAAGGCAAAATCGAGAGTTCGCCCGGTGAACCAACTGCCCCGAAGTTGATTCACACGAACTCTCCCCGGAGCTAAAAACCTATCCAGAGCTCAATAAATTCCTTCTTGAAAATCCTGTCGGAAATTATTAGTTTGATCTCTGTTGCGAGGCGCTCCTCAAAAGATAAACGACTAATAGCTTTACCTGTTCCTAAGTAAACGTGATCCTGGTTGCGAGGCGCTGCTCAAAAGACCAGCCATTTACTTATCCCGACTAGTCAATTTTCCCTTAACTCTTGATCCTGGTTGCGAGGTGTTCCTCAAAAGACCAGCGGAGTTAAGCTTACCTTGTTTTATCCTATTTTAGAATCTATCTGTCACGCTTCGTAAATTCCCCGCGTGGAAAATAACACCGGGTATCCGTGCGGTAAATAGCGCCGAATATTATACACATCGCGGAAAATAACGCAAAATTAGTTTAAGTAATCATATAGATCTAGTTTATATATTATCTTTTATTAATAATATTGTCTATAATTTATCTGTTTCAGAACACCTTCTAAATAGAAGGGGGTTGTTTGAATAAATTCATCTTTATTTTTTGTTATATAAAAATATACTGTGTTCTTATATAATTATTTTCCTGATCCGCCGTCCGATCCCGAAAACTTCCTCCCCTCACAAACTACCCTGGGAAAATACCGCGTAGACTATCCAGAGGGGGATAGGAATGTTACATCTTATCAAAAATACGAAATACAAATTTTATATTAATAAGGAATGATAAGTGTCCAATTTACTCGACTCTCACATTAAATTTAAATTATTGGAATTCTTCAAAATATCAATATTTTCAACAGTTTCTCTTTTATATTTATTTTGAATACCTTGTTCCAAAATATTTACATTTTCAAAACCGAAAGAATGTAACAAGTTGAAAGTATGTTCGTTTAACTCGGATGTACCATTCATGCTTCGTAAGCATATTGATGTTCATATATTCTTTGTTTTAGATATCTTCCCGCTGCTCCAATATAATATTTGTCACAATCTTTACAATTTATTTTGTATACCACTCCTGTTTTCAAACTATAAAAGACATGTAGATCTTTATAATTGTACCAGAAACATGTGTAGACGAAATGGTGGATGTTTTGAATTCCATCCATGCTAGAATTAAATATACAAAGGAATTCAAATTATACAATAAATTAAATTTTTAGATGTCAATGTTATTGAGTCACTAATAACAGAGTAAATTAAATTGGTACAGAAAAACTACATGGTCAGGTAGGTTGTTAAATTTTAAGTTACACCATCTATTCGGAAACAAGATATGTACTGTAAATGGAGTTATCGACAGAGCAATTACATTTTCACATAAAGATTTCAGAGAAGATAATGTAAAATTAGTTAAAGAGATATTCATTAACAATGATTACCCAATAGCAAGTTTATCATAGCACTAGAGAACCTAATATGGAAAAGAGGGATAATAATAATAAAAAAATCGTGGTATTACAATATGTAAAAGGATTATACGAAAGAATTAGAAATGCATTTAAAAAACATAATATCAATCGGCGCGGTAGTTCCATGAAAGCGAGTTTGAAAACCGCCAGCATAGCGCAGCCACTACGCTATTTACGTTTAAATTCAGATTTCGAATTTTCAATCAATTGAAAAAATTACTTATCACTTCTTTATCGATAGTTTTCCAAAGAATCTCTATTATTTATGACTTAAGGAATCATTTCCTGCTGTTATTTTTGGCTACAAAGCAGTTTTTAATATAGAACTCGGAGTGTGACTATAGAAAATAGTTAGAAACAGTTTTTTCCATATATACAGTAATAGTAAATACACCGCAAAGATTTCAGCACTAAGACCATCGAAAGTGTAGCAAAAGTTAAGCACTAAGATATATGTATATTATAGTAAGATAATATATAGTATAGTAAGACGCTTTAATATAATAGATAAAATGATGCCTGATGATGCAGCAGATGACATGAAAACGAAAACCAGTATTTCATCAAATCATAGTTAGCTTCTAGTTTACATTCCCCAGTTTTAAATGAAGTAATTACTTGTTTTAAGTTAAGTTACATTTGTAAATTTTGCTTTAAGTTAAAAAATTTGAACAAGGAGGTATAGGTTATTATTACTGATGTACAAATTTCATTTACATAAGATTTAAATTGTCCATAAATTAAAAACTATAGACTAATTTGAATGATCATTCAAAATATAACAAATAAACCTTAGAATTAGAATTATTAATTCGAATATTTTATCATCATCATCATCGTGATAGTATAATCATTTTATTATTTACACATAATTTATAGTTATGATTAATAGGAAAGTATTGTTAAAAGTTAAATGCCCTTTACAAATATATAACTTATTTTATATATTCCTTCTCTATAACTTCAATCCTATAATAAATATAAATCTAATGTTGCATATAATGAATCCTAATAAATTACATAAAGAATAATAAACGAGTTTAGAAAAGAATATCTACTAATTGCATGTAATTAATTATATGACCAGATTTTAAAGATAAATCTTTATTAATAAACTTTGCATATGTACAAATTTTCTTCTCAAATTCCATTTTACATGAAATTGTATGAAAATATTATTTACGTAAATTTATTAAAAAGTGGTATGTGTTTCAAACTCCCTGTGGTATAACTTAAAATATATTTAAGTAATTTTAATTATTTTGTTATATGTTTTTTTAATAATATAGAAAACAGTTTCAAATATAATTATTAATAAAATATTCTAAACAACATGTTTACTTATTTGCGCTTAATGGGATATGGTCTGAGGCACGAGAAACGCACGCGACTATAGTGGTTAGAGATGATGCCCAGGGTGACGTTTACATCATTAACAATGTGTTTCCTAGGCTTCAAATGATATACGAGGATCTCTTAGACGAATTGCTTACTATCGTAACGCGGTTTGAGGCCATTCAGTTCTCCCTACCCCCCTTACGCATAATAAGAATACTACTGCAGGTGAAAGATTAGACACGGCGAAGCTACCTAAACTCGATCTTCCAAAGATTTCGGGAAGTTATGAGGATTGGGAGAGCTTCTCTGATCTCTTTATTTCACTTGTACATTCAAAAAGGGCTACTGATGCTACAAAATTGAGTTATCTCAAGCTTTGCTTAATGGGCACTGCAGCAGAGTTAATTAAAGATGTAACAACAACTGACGCGAACTACCTCACCACTTGGCAAGCTTTAAAGCAACGATTCTGTAATCCAAGACTAGTTGTAAGTAATCATTTAAATACAATCATGAATATCGGTGCATTAAAGAAAGAATTGGCTGCGGGTTTACGTTCCTTTGCTGATGAGGCTCAGCGTATTATACGCGCTTGATTAAATCTAAAGACGCCAGTTGAGCACTGGCATACATGGCTCATACATGTATTGTCCGCCAAATTAGATCCGGAATCTAGAAAGTTGTGGGAAACAGAACTTAGTACCAAGGATAGGACTGTTATTTCGAATACAAAAGAAAGCTCGACGTATAGTTCGGTTAATTCGGGTCCGCTTCCTTACTTTCCGAAATTTTCAGAGTTCACAGAATTTCTTGAAAAGTGATCGCAAATTTTAAGCATGATTGCAGCCGAAGCCGCGCGCGAAACAAGGAATTCTAATCTAAAAGGGAGTCACGGTTCACGGAAGGTACTGCATACGCAGCAGTTCATTAAAACGCCTATGAAATGTGCACTTTGCTCGGGTATGCATCAAATATGGAAGTGCCACAAAATGAAATCAAAGTCACCGTACGAACTCCGCTCTGAGATAAGACGTTTAAAGCTGTGTTTTAATTGTTTTGATCAACATAAATTTAACGCGTGTAACTCAAAGGTCCGGTGTAGTGCGTGCCAGGAGAAGCACCACACGCTTCTGCACTTTGATTCGAAACGTCAACATATCTCTCCGCAGATAATGAGTACTATCGATAAAAAACCGGAGCCAAACGATACTGAAGTCGTACAGAAAATTACAACATTAACTGCCAGTGTTTCTAATTTCAAGCACTCGGTCATTCTTGCGACCGCTCAAGTTTTAATACGAGGGGCGTGTGGTAAACAAACACGTATACGAGCGCTGCTCGATCAAGGTTCCGAGGTCACGTTCATTACTGAAGCCATCGCCCAACTGCTCGAATTGCCGAAACGGTTGGCTAATATTTCTTTATCGGGAATCGGTGATGTGGCTACGGAGACAGCTAAATCAATGACTACATTTACATTACAATCTATAGTAAATTCGAAGTTTGAAATAGAAATGCAAGCGCCTGTGCTTTCACGCTTAACATCACATTTGCCGGCGAGTATCTTCCTGGAATTAGATTTAGAGAAACTTAAAAGCATTTCATTAGCTGACCCACAGTTTTATATCAGGGATTCTATTGACATGATTACAGGTGCTGACTTTTATGGGCAGCTCTTACGATCCGGTGTTCGTAGATTTCATGGCTCAAAGTTGACTGCTCAGCAAACAGCGCTGGGTTGGGTTTTATCGGGCTCAATGGAAACAATCAGGTTACGGCGGGCGGAATCCCTTACTCGTGTGCCACTAAAGGCTTTACACTGCGTTTCACTAAACGATATAAACGATTCGCTGCAAAAATTTTGGGTGGTGGAAGAATTGCCGGATTCACCTCAAGCTTTAAAACCAGAGGATCAAGCATGCGAGAATCTTTTCCGTGAAACACAGACGCGTGATTCAAGCGGGCGGTTTATAGTACGCCTTCCCTTGAAGTACGATTTACCGCCGGTGGCATTCGAAACGCGACGAATGGCATTGAATTCGCTAACACATTTACATAATCGGTTTGTACGTGATAAAAATCTTTCAGAAGCCTGTCGGGAATTTATGTCTACCTATTTAAGACTAGGACATATGGTTCGCGTCCCAACAACAGAAATCAACAATATATGCGCGTGGTATTTACCGCATCATGCGGTTGATCGATTTTGAAATTCAACTTTAAAATTACAAGTAGTCTTCGATGCATCGAGGTTAACACGAGAAAAACATTGCTTAAACAAATTTCTGATGACAGGACCGGCGCTCCAACGTGATCTTGATTTGATATTATTGAAGTGGCGTGCTTATCGATACGCTTTTACGGCAGATATTGTAAAAATGTTTCGCCAAATACGTGTAGCTCCAGAACATCAAGACTACCAAAGAATTGTATGGTCACCTAGTGTTAATGAACCCCCGGTAGACTATCGACTTTTAACTGTAACTTACGGAACCGCGTGCGCACCTTATCTCGCAATTCGCACCTTGTTAGAATTAGCCCAAGATGAAAAACAGCGCTTTCCAAACGGTGCGCAGTGCATTGAAAACAACCTGTACGTAGATGATATTTTCTCCGGTGTTGATGAATTAACGGATGCAATTTCGAAGAGAAATGAATTATTAGATCTGTTGAAAAGTGCTGGAATTGAGTTAGATAAATGGGCTGCAAATCACCGTGATCTGTTTCCAGTGCATATAAAAAATACTGTCAATGATATTAAAAAACCGATCGATAAAGACACGGATGTAAAGACCTTAGGTATATCTTAGAATCCGACACGCGATGCGTTTGCCTTTAGCACACTTGATTTCAAAACGTTAGGGGGGGATCGACTAAGCGTGCTGCCTTGTCAAACATAGCACGTTTGTTTGATCCTCTTCGTTGGACGCTCCCATTACGATTGTCGCAAAAATCTTGATGCAGGATCTATGGATCTTGAATTGTGACTGGGATTCGCAGCTTCCCATCGCTATGCGCGAAAGATAGATCGAATATTGTAATTCTCTCGATGCATTAACGCATTTATCTATTGATCGGTGGGTGAGGGTATCTTCCGGCAAAAGTTATCAACTGCTTGGGTTTTCAGATGCGTCTTCGCGTGCATACGCAGCTGCTGTCTATCTCAGGGTTGATGAGGGAGATGGCACGTTTCGCACCTCGCTTTTAGCTGCAAAAACGAAAGTAGCCCCTGTCAAGACAATTAGCATCCCAAATTTGGAGTTATGCGGGGCGGTGCTTTTGGTAAAACTAATTATTCATTTGCCAAAGTTAGATTTTCTGGAAAAAGTACCGTTGTATGCATGGTCCGATGGTCAGATTGTTTTGACATGGCTAAGGAAACATCCTCGTTTTTGGAAAACCTTTGTGGCTAATCGGGTCTCATACATTCAGACCGAATTGCCTTCCGCTACATGGTTTCATGTATCCTCAAAGGAACATTCTGCAGATATAGCTACTCGCGGTGCAAAACCATCCGAATTAACAAAGAACGAATTATGGTGGTACGGACCAACTTGGCTCTCGCTGCATTCTGAAAAGTGGCCTACGTGTGCAGTGAGAGCGCAAAATTTGCATGCTCGAATATCTCCGGCTGAACCGGAGATACTTGCGAGATTTTCATCTTTTTCGCGGCTCCTCCGTGTTGTAGCATACTGCTTGCGACCGCTAATGAATTTGCGAAGACGCAAATGTAACATGAATACGCATCCACCATTTCTAACGACCAATGAACTTACTCATGCACGATCCGCCGTCATAAAACTAGCAGAATCAGCTGTTTTTGCCACCGAAATTAGTCTTTTAAAAAGAGGCAAAAATTTACCGAAGCATAATGCATTGCTAAAACTGAATCCAATTTTAGATGAAAATGATATATTACGCGTAGGCGGACGTCTTGCGCACTTTCAACTACCTGCAGATCCGAAAAACCCACCAATTTTACCCCATTCTTCTGCACTCAGTCTTCTAATCGTACGTCAAGCACATAGCTTATGTTTGTACGGTGGACCTACACTTACGATTAGTATTGTAACTCGTTATACGTGGATCTTAGGTAGAAAGCGTTTAGTAAAATCTGTTGTACATAATTGCATAATCTGCCAACGCGTAAAACCTCGATTCGCGCACCAGCTAATGGGAGATCTTCCGGCCTCTCGAGTTACACCGTCACGACCTTTTACTACAACTGGTCTTGATTACGCAGGGCCCATTCAAGTACGTACTACTAAGGGTCGCGGACATAAGTGTTACAAAGGATACATCGCATTGTTCATCTGTTTCGCGACGCGTGCCATTCACTTAGAAGTTATAAGTGACTGTACAACTTCCACGTTTATCGCTGCGTATAAACGATTTGTTAGTCGACGCGGTATCTGTCGCAATCTGGTGAGCGATAATGCGACAACGTTTCATGGCGCAGATAGGGAACTAAAAGAGATGTTTGATGCGGCTTCAGACTTTTACAAAAATGCAGCCACCTTGCTTGCTAATGATGGTACAAACTGGAAATTCATTCCGCCAAATGCACCTCATTACGGGGGCCTATGGGAGGCAGGCGTGAAATCCACAAAATACCATTTGAAAAGAGTTATCGGTGAGCACAGCCTTACCTTTGAGGAGCTGTCCACGCTCTTGTCCGAAATAGAGGCCTGTCTCAATTCACGTCCGCTGTACCCAATGAGTTCTACCACGGAAGACCTTTGCGCATTAACTCCTGCGCATTTTTTCATTGGGGAAGCTTCAGGATTGATACCAGATGAAGAGCCACCGAGAGTTCCCGAAAATCGACTAAGTCGCTTTCAATTGATTCAGCGTATACGTAACAACTTTTGGAAACGATGAGGTAAAAACGAAGAGGTAAATGGAAACAGCCTACAGAAAACTTTGCAATTGACCAATTAGTCTTAGTGATGGACGAGCGCTATCCACCGGCAAAATGGCCTCTCGGCCGTGTTATAGACGTATATCATGGTCCAGACGGACTTATCAGAGTTGTAAGCATGAAGACCGTAACGACAGTTTTAAAACGCCATATTACTCGTCTATGTCCATTGTTATCATGCGATTCTTTTAAAAGGTCAGTTGAAATGTAAATTTATTTGTATGTGATTTTCGTCCTGCGGATGAAGGCGGGCGGAATGTTTGTATATATTGTGTAATCTCCAAATGAACACATCTTGCACGGCGTCGTTCGTAATTTTGTTTTTAGCCGTTAAGAATAACAGCGTGCAAATGCTGGTTCGGTGAATGGGCAGCTCGTCCAGCCGTTGTGTATGTATGTGTATGTATATGTATGTGTATATGTGTGCGTGCGTATATATACATATATATATATATATATATATATATATATATATTGAGTTACTGTTTATATAGTTAATATGAAGGCAAAATTTCCCCAGACTTTAGTTCGGTACGTAAATAAAAGACACAAGTTTATTGCATGTATTGTACTGCATATCCGGACGGACGCAGTTTTATTACAGTCTGCGTTGCAACTAGTCTGCGTGTGGCCTGCAACACAGATGTTTCGTTGTGCCCTGTGTCGATGGAGTATTTCTAAATCTTAAGCGACAAATATTTATGAGCCTTTGATACTCAATCTTTTTTATATAACTTTTCTATATGCGAGCTTCAGAGCGCTTACACTTTGAAATATACAACTAGTCTTTAGTCGCTCCTCTTCGCAGACAGACGTCTCGCAATATTCGGTCCGTCGTGAATTATATAAAATAGATAAACATTGTACGAAATATCTTGCTGCTTTCGGTGCACACATCTTAGCTTTACTTCGCGTTTAGATATTAATTGATAGTGTATCCACGGTGATTGGTGAATGACACCCGAGTGCGCGGTCGTCGAATAGCGATTCTGCGCCAAAGAATCGGCCGCGACAGCATCAAACCTGTTTTTAAGTACTTGTGGAGCGAGGGTTGTACCTGTGCCTGAGACGTCAGGGCTCCGTGACGTACTGGGAATTGACATCCGCTTAATTTCACCGTCACCGTCAACGGCCTCCCTGAGAAAGGGCTTGGTCGGACTAAATTGTCTACAAATTGCGCTTGACAAGGTTCGTCAGGGCTGTTCCCTGACGCATTAAGATAGGTAAGAGAGCTCTCTATGGTAAACCATTGCGTTAGTTTAAGTAGCGAAAGATTGATTTGTTGTGTAAGCTCATTTATATAATAGTAATTAACAAAGTATCAATTTTCAGCTTGCTCGGGCTTTTCCCTCAAATTCGTGAGGGTTTTTACGCCTAAGCAAGTCTTGTTTATATTATTTACTTGCGATATTTTGTGTTTTATTTTAATACATAACCATTTATTCCCCGTATCCTTACAATCTTTCATCTTCGTCTAAATATACTTTAATATATAAATTGTTATTCATATAAAGATATTGTATGGTAAGTAATAACTGAAAATTACAGAGAGAGTATACGGAAAATTAGAAGCTCTTACACGCGATGTGCGCGCGAAGAACTCCGACATGTAATGTAATTTGCAATTTTGCAATGAAATCTGCAAAAAAACAACTTTTAACAAAATACTTTCATTATACTTATGTCGACTGTTTACATACAAATTAATAAAATATTTTTTCATTGGTCTTACAGTCCAATCAAATGAATCGAAAACAATACGTAACAATATCAATACATTATCTACATTAACATTAATACATAATTCATTATCAAATAGATTGGTTTTGAACAATTGGTGTAGAGGGAGAATTTAGATTTAATTTACAAAATTTGGTAGTGGGGATAAGCTATATATAGATTAGAATATAAGTTTTAGTTTAGTCCCTGATGAGGAGCCGTAGCGGGCTCGAAACATTGGACTGGATCTTCAATTAGGTAAGGTTGGTTGGGGACAGTAAAATTGCACTTTACTAACAACATTTTTTCGGCTACATTAACATTAATACATCAATACACAAAAATAATAAAAATAAAAATAAAAATTAAATTAAAAATTATAATGGCAGTCAGACTGTCCTTGTATGCAGTCACCCCTGTAGACTAATCTGAAAATAAAATATGAGCTGAAAAAATTTTATTAGTAAAGTGCAATCTGACTGTCCTCAACACCCTTTCCCAATTAAAGATCTAGTCCAACGTTTCGAACTCGCTAAATTATACCATAAAGATTTTAGACTAAATAATTTATAGATAATAAGAGAAAAGTTGATTAATAATGGTTATCCAATTGAATTTATTAATAGATTAATTGCTGAGACATTGTGTGACATTTATAATAGTGAAAATAGACATAATGCACGAGTTGATGTTAACAGAGGCAATATTATTGTCTTAACATATGTTAGACGATTATCTAAGAAATTTTCGGAAATATAACATTCAAAATTTTCTTGAAAAATAGCAATAATTTAAAGAATTGCAAAGATAAGGGTGATTTATGTTTAAAATCAGGAGTTGTTTACAAAATTCGTTGTATGGATTGTAATAAATTCTATATTGTACAAACAGATAAATGTTTAAAAAAAAGAATTTATGAAGATAAATATAGTTTACGTAGCTCACATATTATTTCTGATTTAAAGGAGCATTTTTTTACACTGCAAGTTTTTACACTCTTTTGATTTGGTGAATGTGGAACATGGTATTAATAATAAGTATAAAAGGGAGTCCTGAAAGTATTCACATTTCCAGGAATAGGAATAATGTGAATTTAATGTTAGAGTCTAGTCAATTGGACAATATGGTATCATTCCTTATTAAATTGATTGGTTTTGAATAATTTGTGTAGAGGGGGAATTTAGATTTAATTTACTAAATATATATATACATTTTCACGGGGCCGCATCCGAAATGCGCCTTCGAAATTTATAAAATCTCTCACCTTCTTTTTCCTTTTTTCTCGAATTTAAGATTTTATTTATTTTATTAATTTTATTTCTCTTTTTATTTTTTTTATTTTTTTTTTTTTTTTTTTTTACACACACTAAGAACTTTGAAATAGAGCTAAGTAAAATAAATTCACATAGCATTAAGTTTTTTTATGTATCTATGAATTATCGTATTTATTTGTGAATATAGCGCAATCAATAAAAGAAAACATACCTTTCCTCTCTCTCTAAATACAGCGAGCGTTAATTAAGCGAGCGCTATTAATCTCAGTTCAGCGGCGTATATAATTTTAATTATTATTATTATTATTATTATTATTAATTGCTCCAAATGGAGCAAAGCAGCGTCTAAATCGACTATGTGCACGAGATCGAAGATTGGATTACTTCTCTCGGTACGGACGAGCTAAATGCTATCCTCCACTTCACAGAGCTGAGCACTGATGGCTCACAACTCCGTAAATGCAATCATCTATGTCTGTGGCTGCTAGGAGAGTAGAGACGGAGTGAATTCATTCCCGCGCCCGGTGGTGAAAACGAAGCGACAACCTTGGCCTGTCGGGATGAGCTCAGACGCACATTCATAGCCGAGAGATGCGCCAAAGACTTGCGGCATCCGCTCGCGCCCTTAGGCACCGTAGAACCGTCGATTACGGAACGACAAACCACGCAGACAGCGGATCACCGAGACGAGTCCGAACCGACGGAGTCGAACGCGCACGACATTGGAGCGCCAGCCGACGGGAATTTAAGTTTTATCATGGAGTATATACGGTCGATGCGCGCATTGCAGTCGCAATTGGTTTGACAGGTGGAACAGCTGGCCGAAATCGTTCTGAACAGTCACTCTGTGGCCACTTCAAGCATGAATGCCGACGGGCACAAAAAATACCCTTCGGGCAATGTCCGCCGCCGTTAGCTATCGCACCGGCCGACGGACAGTCGCAAGCACGATCGCATGTCAACTTCCAAGAGACGTTCACATGTCGTTATTTCGATCACTCACCCACAACAGAAATAGAGCAAAGTGTGCTCCATGTTCCTGTTACTACAAGCCAGTCGCCGAATACCCTGACTGCGCCGCGGGGCGCGACCACAGTCTGAAGGGGGGGGTTTCACCGATCGGCGCAAGTGACATAAACTCGCGTCGCTCCATGAATAGCTCTGGCTTGCCAAAATCCCGTGATGTCGGACACATCGTACGACGGTGGATCGTCCGCTTCACGAGGGATAAAGACGAGAGTATCGACCTCTTCTTGACAAGAATATAAGAGTGCCGAACTCTCGCATGCCTCGACGAGACCGAAGTGCTATCCTCGCTCTCAGAGCTCATGGATGATGTTGCGGGCATGTGGTACTGCAACAACCGCGAGCGAAGGCATACGTGGACCGACTTTTGTGAAGCGGCAAAGTCTGGTAACGGAAGCGAATCATCGCACGCAGGGCACAGACGAGCCCGTGCGCGACTATTTAACGTGTCTACTTACGATATTCAGAAAACAGATACCGCAGCCGAGTGAGCAGCATCAAGTCGAGCTGCTCCATAAAAATATGCAGCCGCTTCTTCAAGGCCGGATCCGATGG
This sequence comes from Sycobia sp. Sy_11, assembly GCA_018907035.1. Lineage (NCBI taxonomy): Eukaryota > Metazoa > Arthropoda > Insecta > Hymenoptera > Epichrysomallidae > Sycobia > Sycobia sp. Sy_11. The sequence continues at coordinate 129,568 of JACCIC010000232.1, forward strand.
GATCAAATTCATTCAGTGGAAGAATTTATCGATGTCGAGATACTATTTGGACAGATGATTGAGGCTGAAGAATCCTTTAAGCCGCTCCTACCGTTGGAAAATTCCGTCGTGCCAGAAGCTTCGTACTGGTACGTGAAGCGAAAGCGAAAAGCTGCGAAAACGCGTGGGACGAGCAAACCCGCCAACGAAAAGGCAAACGCGGCGTCGTTCAGCGTTGCAGCCACAGAAGTTCCTCCGACTGTAAAGAATGCTAGCGACCCGATATATAAGGACCTGCTCGACGAAATGCGCAAAATTCGCGAGCGTTTCGATCGCATGAGCACACGTGCCGGCGGGAGCAATCCCTCACTCTCCGCGACAAGCCAGAGGCACAAGAACGTCCCGACAAATAACAGGAAAAGCGGAGGTAGTCCGAAGGGATCACCGCCGCGCGCGACCTTACACCACTGGCCACCGCGCGCGAAAATCGGGGTAAATGCTCGCCCCTCGCTACCTCTACGACACGAGAGCGGCGACCAACGGCGACGAGATCGGGGGAATGGGAGGAACGGTCGGGCGGGGAACGACTCTGAACTCGGCGCCAAGCAGAACGCGCCGAGAGCCGAGTTGAAGTGCTGGGACTCTGGCCTCCCCGGATACACCTTTCGTACGTACCTGAAATGTTCGGGAAACGGGACGGGGCGCTCGTAAAAGAGGCCGTAGACGCCCCCACCCTCGTTTAGTAGGCCTCTTAAACGCAGCAAGAAAAAAGCCAATCGCATGAAGAGGAAATGCAACCGTCCGGATCGAGTGGAACGCGAGACATCGCGGCACCTGACTGGAGTGCTAGCGAGACGGCACATGCCGCTCAAATGGATTAACCACCGGAAGGATCAAGGTCGTGGCTGCGGATGAACGTGAGTGGATACGATCTCCGCGCGCTGTTCGATCCGGGCGCCGCGTTAACGGTCATGGGCCCTGTCGGCTTGCAAATAGCGAACGCATGCGGCCGCACGCTGCAGCCGAGCACCGGAAAAGGCGCGCGCGTAGCAGACGGGCGCCACGTGTCTATCGCTGGATACGTGGAGCTGCCATTCGAGGTAGCCGGCGTGCGCAACGAGATCAAGGTAGCAGGCATGTCCTCGGCACTCCCGACGGCTTTGGCGTCCGTCGGAATCGCCGATTTGTTGACCTCAGAGAGAGAACAGCTCGATCAGCTGTTAACTCATATTTTGCCAGACGCAACAGAGCCCACGGCTGCACGACGTGGGTCGAGCACGACATCAAGGTTGACTTGGCTCGACCCATTAAACAGGGTTATTACCCGATATCGCTTAAAATCGAGAGTGAGATGCATGAGCAAGTCGATGCCATGCTCCAAGCTGGAGTGCTTGAACCGTAGACGGGCGGCTGGTGTTACGTCCGGGTCAGTTATTGGAACTTTACACCAGCGTATTTATGGTGGAATTTGATTTTCGCTAAAGACTTACCTTGTCTTTTCTAGGTTAACAGCGTCGGCGAGGGTTTCCGAAAGAAACGCTAGGCTCGTTTGATCCTTAAATTTGCGGACTGTCCTACCGCGATGCTATACTACTTACTGCTGGCTCTCGATGATGGTTCAGGAAAAGGGTGGCAGGAATGTGTATATTTTATATATACAGTGTGTACAATTGTTCGTTATTTCAATAAATAAACTAAAACAACACCCTTTGTATTTTATAATTAGAATCACTTGTTTATTCGATTTTATATAAAGTCACAATAACACCCGATTTGGAAAATCGTCAGCGTGCAGTTGTACAAATACTGCCCGAGCATGTGAATAGCTGGCGCCACGGAGGTTGACGAGACTTGGAAACTCGTCGTCCCGTATGAAAAACGCAAAGTCTTACTCACAGGGTATAATAATAATCGATTACCTCCAGAAGGGAAAAATCAATTACAGGACAGTATTATGCTTCATTATTGGATAGATTTGAAGCCATACTGAAGGGAAAGCGGCCCCATCTGGTGAAGAAAAAAGTGTTCTTCCACCACGGAGATGCACCAGCTCACACGGGTGCTATGGTAACAGTGAAATTAGCAGAATTACATTGCGAATTATTTCCTCACCCACCTTATTCCCCAGATTTAGTACCGTCTTTCGATTTTGAAAATGTAAATATTTTAGAACAAAGTATTAAAGATAAATATAAAAGAGACACTCTTGAAAATATTTATATTCTGAAAAACTCCAATAATGTAAATTTAATGTTACTGTCTAGTAAATTGGATAACACTTATCATTCCTTATTAATATAAAATTCGTATTTCACATTTAAGTAACGAAAAACGGGGAGTTCTATAATAATTAGTAAAGATTTTCATTAGTCATGCAGTCCAATTACGTCAATCTAAAATATTACGTAATTATATCAATTATACTTATATTAATATTAATACATTAATATACTAAAATAATAACAATAAAAGTAACAATTAAAAATTATAATGACCCTCAGACTGTCCCTGTATACAGTCACCCGCGTAAAATAATCTGAAAATAAAAGGTTAGCTGAAAAAATGTCCAGTCCCTGATGAGGAGCCGTAGAGAGCTCGAAACACTCTACGTATTCAATTAGATAAGGGTGTGGAGACAGTCAGGTTGAACTTTACTAAAAATTTTTTCAGCTAGTATTTTATTTCCAGAATAGTCTACGGGCGTGACTGCATACAATGACAGTCTGACTGTCATTATTTTAACTAATATATTCTATTATAAAGACTGTAACACCGATAAAAATATTTAGTAATTTTCTTCTAGAAATAGAAAATACCTAGTTATCCAGGCTGAGGTGATACTAGCTATTTTTCGTAAGGAAAACAGTTTGAATCTAAGAGAAATATTGGCCTGTAACCAGAGAAAAAAAATAGCGATAGAAAAAACTAAAAGAACCTGTTTCCCTCCTTTCCTTTAGGTGGGCGGAAGAAATTGCCGCGATTTTTCCCGAGAAATTGAGGTTCACGCTTTAGGCTCGAAAAGGCTCAGGAATATACGTGCAAATGTACTAGCCGTATTCCTAGGTTAGGTAGGCGTCGAAGATGTAGATTCCAACGTAAAAATACGATAAAGATGCAGTCGAAACTTATACACCATATGAGACATGTACAAAAAATTGATAGTGCACAAAAATAAAAATTGAAAACATCCCAAGACAGGAATTATTAATAATTAAATCAAAGGAAAATTCTCACGCTTTCCCCATATAGTCAACGATTACAAAAGACGATAAAGAAGAGGAAATATATCAAACAAGATAAAATATCAACAAAATAGCTACTAATAGTTAAGAAATAAAAATAAACAATATGTTAAACAACAAAAAATGTTAAACAACAACAATTGAAATAAATATCATAAATATCATAAATATCAAAACAACCATCAAAGAACAATCGAACAATAGGAATTATTAATAATAATATAAATTATTAACAAAAAATTAATAAATAATTCATAAAAAATTTGTAAACAACTAACAAATTATTTTTCAACTTATAAACAATCTTCTAACAATTAAAAAGCATAGTTTTTGAACTTCTCTTTTTTTTCAACCAAATGGCCTGTTGCCAGCATTCGTCATTTTAACACAATATTTTCAGCATTTCCCTTTCCTAGCTCGTACTGATGAAACAAAATATAGCATATGGTAAGAATAAAGCGTCTATAAAAAGAACAATTATATCATTTGATATAAAACAGTTGATATAAAAGAAATATTAGTGTGAAACTCAATTTTTGTTTATTTCAGTCAAATAAAGGAGAATAAGTATATCTTCTTATACTATATTATATCCACCAGCAAAGAATTATAACTGAAAATCTAAATAATTTTATACTTATGTATAAAAATTTATATTTATATTTGGAATTATATAAGTATAAATAAGTTCATTAATAAATATTTTTTTATTGGTCTTACAGTCCAATCAATTCCATCCAAAAATAAAATAAAATAAAAGTAAAAATAAAATAAAAAAAAAAAATAATAAAAAAAAAAAAAATAAAAAAATAAAAATTAAATTAAAAATTCAATTAAAATTATAATGACAGTCAGACTGTCCTTGTTTACATTCACCCCCGTAGACTAATCTGAAAATAAAATATCAGCTGAAAAAATTCTTTGTTAGTAAAGTGCAGTCTGACTGTCCCCAACACCCTTACCTAATTGAAGACTTGTCCAACGTTTCGAGCTCGCTACGGCTCTTCATCAGGGACTAATCTAAACCTTATATTCTAATCTATATATACCCATCCCCACCACCAAATTTCGTAAATTAAATATAAATTCCCCCTCTACACAAATTGTCCAAAACCAATCAATTTAATAAGGAATGATAAACACTGTCCAATCTACCAGACTCTAACATTAAATTCACATTATTTCGATTCTTGGAAATGTGAATACTTTTAAGACTCTCCCGTTTATAATTATTATTAATACCATGTTCCAAAATATCCACATGGATATTTTGGATATTTTTTATTTTTTATTTCTTATTTTTTATTTTTATTATTATTTTTATTTTTTATTTTTATTTTATTTTTATTTTTATTTTATTTTATTTTTGGATGGAATTGATTGGACTGTAAGACCAATAAAAAAATATTTATTAATTTGTACATGGGCAGTCGACAGAAGTACAATTCAATTGTTTTAAATAAGTTCATGTTTAGTTACAAGTTTCTTAATTTGTTTTAAATAAGTGTGTTACTAATAAATAAACATGTTTGTAAATGAATGAGATTATGCACTGAGAGAAAATCACATGTGAACAGTAAATTGAGATATAATGGATGATACAAAATTAAGGCAGTATTCCACTTTAGGCACTCGAGAAAAACGCTATTTTTGTGAATTTTTTCTGAAAATGCAATTGAATATATGGATGTAGGATTTAAACTGCCTAATAAATACACTCATGAAGTACATAAAAAAATTTTTTAATTTATTTTATACATTTTTTATACATGTAAAGTATGGTCAAAGCCAACACCTCAAGAAGTGACGTAGGTAACGTTGTCGTGGCCGTAAAATCTTGCCGACGTATGGTCTCAAACAAAAAAATCAAATAGTTGTATGTTCAATATGACTCCAGAAACCGATCCAACTAGAATATTTTATGTATGTGCAAAATCAACAAAATGGCAGCTAAAATACGAAAAAAAAACAATTGCTTTTTTCTGTCTTTTTTTGTAATAAAAATATAGTTAGAATTAAAATTTTAAGTTCATTGTAGTTAGGACGGTTGATACAAACATATTGAATATGTGTTCAAAATTTCATAAGGATCGGTTCAATAGTGTTTTAGTTTTCACGACCACGGTACTTGAAAATGTTGTTTCGAGAAAAACGCATTTAAAGTTTTTGTAAGTGAAAAATCGTAGAAAAAATTATCTTACGCTCAATCAGCGATACCTTGGCCATTCAGTATGTCTTCAACTTGTTTCGGACGAGTATTTTCATCTAATTTAGTCTGCTTTTTTGAGTTCTGCTTTCCTTAGAAGCCTCAGTCGAGCGGCGGTTCTCTCGAATGATGCGCTGTTGATCGCGCATATTAGCGAACTGCATGGCGGTTTGGCCGATTTTTAGGCTCATAATTTCCATTATTTTCAATAGTGGGTTGAATCATTCATTAAAAATGCAGGCAGCAGTGAAGCATGCAATTTTAACGCTTTTTTCCATTATAGACATGCCGATCATCAGACACGAATTGATGTACCTGTCTCCACAGCCACAAGTAACGACGTCACAAGTAACAACGTAACACTTTGCAACCAAGGCCTCGCAACCCATATTGTGAAAATTTTATTCGTATATGGCAAACAAAACACACTGCCCACTGTGAGCGCATTGAAAACACAGTAAAAAAATGAATAAAAAAATAACCACCAGTATTATCAACTTTCACATCAAAACTCGGATCGTTAGACTTTTTCAGTTTTGCTGCTGACGTATTCATGTTACTAGTACCTCCTTCGTCAGTGAATCTGTTTCCGTGAAAAGAAAGTTTTCTAGTTCTAGATGGACGACTAGAAGTTTCTGTGCACGATACACTTTCTTCGTATCCATTGCGAATAGATAGATGCTTCACTTTTGAACTTCGAATCACGACTGATTCTCCACTACTGAAATACAGAACTGAAATACAGAAGCAAAAGTATAAAGGCAAGGTAATATTGAGAAGCAGAGGTATATATTTTGATAAGAATGTATATAGGTGTAATGATTTACAATAGGGGAACAGCTGCTGCAGTGAACAAGGCCAAGTAGATGGTTTATCCGGCGCGCGCGCTGGGCGGGTCGGAATAGCGCGCTCAGGTAAGTGCGTTCGAAAGGTGAAAAGTATAGTTAGACGACCTGAATCTTTCTAAAATTTTGAGCCAACATTCTTGGATATATTTACTTTCGAAAAATGTACAAAAAAAAAACAATTTTTTTCAAAGTTGTAAAGTAGAATACTGCCTGAACGAACCTAATCCATAAACAAGAAATGGAGAGTTCATTACCACAATTCAATACCACACATACAAATAAAAGCATATAAATAAATAACAGCATCAATGCTATTAATAAATAATATAAATAGTATAAATAAATAATACTAAGAATATAAGTAGTTTAAATGAATAATATGATTAATACAGATACCACAAATAGATTAAATTTCGAGTGGACATCGAAAATATAAATAAATGACATGAACAATATACGTACCATAAATAAATAACAATATTAATACAAATTATATAATTTAAACAAACAATATAGACAAATAGTATCTCTATATAGTGGGAATAACATAAATAATAAATAGCAACAACGTGAATGAATAATATAAATAAATGATATAAATAAACAATAGAAATAGTATAAATGAATAATATAAATAAAAAATATAAATAAATAATACAGTAAACAATATAAATGATAAATAAATCAATAACGAAAATAATTAATAATTATCATCAAATTAAAAATATTTTTATCGGTCTTACAGTCTTTATAATATGATATATTAATGAGTAATATATTAATAGCTAAAATAATGAGTCTAATCTATGAGTTTAATAATGAATATTTTTATTAGCTAAATAATAAAGTCTGACTGACATTATTTTAGCTAATATATTACATTATAAAGTCTGTAAGACCAATAAAAATATTTATTAATTTAATTCAGAACAGTCGACATAAGTACAATTTTTAATTCTAATTATCAACAAGTGGTTATTTTTTTCCTCTTTTTTGTTTCCTCGGTTTCTGATTAAGTTAACAATAGCGAACATTTGCACTTTATAAGTAGATATGAAAATTTAATACTAATTAACACAAATTGATATAATACAAGGAATCGAAAAGTAAAAATCTCAAAAAAATAAACCGACGTTGATTAAGCACTAAAGAAAAAAATACAAGCCATATGGGAGATCCCTCTATAATATCGCAGTGACTGGCACTACCTAACGCGATCAGTTGTTCAGGTTATCCTTTCGGACGCCACCACCAGAACGTATACACCGACCTGGCTGGGAATAATGAAGTTCAACCAGCAGCGGTGTACTGTAGGCCGTACCGTTGGGTGTATCGCTGTATCCCAACATTACCATATTGCCATAGTACACGACCGTGTATTCGAGCTTACGAAACCTAACATAGGAAACCGTACCACCACCCGTGGAACCACGATCACTGCACTCGAACCGATCGTGCAAAAATACTTACCTAAAGGAGAGTGCACTGGAAAGCTGCTACGGCAATGAAGGGTGTAATTCACCGGAGTTCCTCGAGAGAATGTAGAAGAGTTTCTTGAAAGGCTGGAAGAGACGATAAGCAGTCTAGATTATTACCGTAGCAGACGTTTTAAAGATAATTCCCGGGATTCTCAGTGGGCCAGCTCGCATCTAGGCGAGGCCTCTTTACAAGAACTAGCGCATTCTATAAGACTTTAAAGCAACGCTGCTCCGCCAATTCTGGCCAATCTACTACACAACGGCTAGTGGAAGAACTGCCTGATAGAACGTAGGGTTTGAATACGCCTAGCGGCTCCTATCACCTGGGAATACGTGTCTGAATTCTCAAAATGGCACCCACGTTTACCCTTGAACACCAAGTCGTTAGAATCTATTGTAACATGTATTCAGTGTACCTGGACAAGATCGATAAAATCAACTTCAAATCGATAGAAGAGCTGCAATTAATATGACAGAATTGGATTGGAGCAGCTTTTATAGTACGTGTGGTGAATTTGTAAACAAGACTAATGGCCTAGGAACACCATGTTGAGAGCACGACAGTAGTTGAATTTCACACCGGATCCCTAAAACCGTAATCGGAAAAATAGTCCGTGAGTATAATAATGTGTTATACTATGATAATTGTAAAAAAAGTTGAAACAAAAACATTAAAGAAAAATAAAATACTAGTATTTTGTACTCATCCTTCGTAATGTCGTGATTCATATTACATAATATTGAAAGAAACCAAGTTTAATTTCGAATATTTAAACATATATACTAATTATTAACTATATGTCATTAAAAATATAGTAAGAAAGCAATGAACATACAGGCCCATGCACATGCACACACACGCGCGCGCACACACACACACACACACACACACACACACACAAGTATTCTATCTCTTGTACATATAAATCTATATGTACAAGTAAATATACTTTCTGATAATATGTTATAATCTTTACATTATTTCACTATGACCCATTATCTATTTTTCAACTTCTGCATATGAATAAAAATTATTTCTGATCGTGACTCTTTATAGTAATTTCTTTTTTCATACACAGTTTCCCAATTAGAAAAATCCACAGAGGGATTTTATTGTTGATTTATGATTGAAACTTTATCTTTTAGCATGGTGATAACTGATGCATTCTTCATGGTAATAATTCAAATTTAGCGAAATTTATTCAAAATACGTATCAAAATTTACTTTAGTTTTTATATAATATTTACAAGAAGAAATTTTTCACTTTATGTTTATGATTTCCTATTGTAACAAATATCTCGAACTTATTATTTAAAAAATTTTGAGAATATTATTTTAGAAGCTTTTACAATGTTTATAAATTTTTTTCTAAAACTTTTATGTATGGCAAATCAACAATGTGAGAACTTTATGAATATTATTATGAAACGTATGATTATTTGTTTAACATTTGAATATTCTTAATTCTTTGCTGAAAAGAAAAATTAAAATTATCTGGATTATCACTGTAGCATAATAATTCATGAATTGATTTTATGTTTTCATTGTGATATTTGTGATTAAAAAGTTGCATAATATGGTTGAGAGCATAAATGATGTTTATACGGATAAAATCGGATTTATTATTTTAATTTGTTATAATGTTATTGTTAGATTACAAATAATATATTAAGAAAATATAACTATTTTGATAAACATTGATTTTGTAATTTTAGGTAATATTGGAGTTATAAAAATGGTAATTGATGAAGGAGATATCCACAATATTATAAGTGGTATGGAAAAGAGTCATGGGGTACGTCTTTATAATCACAAACGGAAATTAAAGCAAAGGTAATTCTTAATTCTATATTGAATATAGACTTTCTTTATAAAAGATCGATATTTTACAATAATAATAACTCTTCGGTCTCAGAAGAAGATCCGGACCGTGCCTTCATGGTAGTTATAGTCAGAACTATTTTATATTGCAGATTCTTTACGAGTGATTATAAACGTGAACAATTTAACTGTCATTATAATATACAAAATATAAGAGGTTAGAAGTTATAATATAAGAAGTATTTGAGAATAAATTATTATATTAATTATTATTAATTTTATTTAATGTTAGAAACAAATATAATTATAATTGTGATTTTAATATCACAAATTAATTAAATATTTTCGACGTATTTCATGTAAAAAGAAGTGATTGAATTTAAAAATAGTTTTCGTGTTTGTTATCCTGATGAATGGCATGAATTCGAATGTACCTTGCGGGATAAATGTGTTTGTGGTTAACGACTAGTCTAGTTGGTTATATATCGAGGGCTGGAAAAAATAGGGCAGACATTTAGTAATAATGATACAGTATAGTATGGAGTTTTGCTTGAATGGTGTGGTTGCGCGTGACTGCTTGCGTAAACCAATTCTCCATCCTATGAAATATGCCCTCTTCGCAGTTTTTCCATTTCCGCCTAAACTTACCTTTCAGAAGATTGTATAATTCTTGAACTTTTTCTGTGATTCTGTTTGTATTTTTCGAGCAGTAGATCTCTACGCTCAGGAAGCCTTCTAATTTCCAGGATTATTAGTATTTACTACTTTCTTATATCCAGATCAGAGAAATCGTGAATTGCTTGTATTATCTCTGAATCTTTTGTGTCCGATATATGCTGATATCCCCGGAGAATATATGTCTTTATTTGCTGTCTTCTTTTGACGAATCCTCTCTTTAATTCCGAAAAAGTGCGCCTGTGACAGCTTGTCACTTTTCTGTCGCCATTCTCCCTTTGATTTGTTGGTTTTCACCCTCAGTCTAATAGCGTTAGAGTCCCTAGCGTTAATGGATAATGTTTTCCATGCATTCGAGGATTGGGTTGACGAATGATACTGCAGTTTAATGCAGTTCAATGCTATCACCTATTATGTTTAGGAAAAATAGCTTGTAAGCTTCAATCGGATTTACTATATTACTTTCAGTATGAGTGTGTGTGGATCCCTTTCCTCTTAGTTGCCAGACGCAACTCTAACGGGCATTCGCTGGGTCCAGCTAGAAACTACATTAGTTCCTAGTTATTTCGCATCCTTAACATATTCCGTACGTTTTTATTCTTTTCTTTTTTATTTTATCTTTGTTTTTTTATTATTATTTTCTATCGGGTCTCCTCAACATGCATCTTCGGATCTGATCTATTCAGATAAATTTATTTTATATGATATGATGGGTTCTATTTGAACGCTGCTCTTACTCTGGAGTTCGATATCAGACAATGCTACGTAATATTACAGCGAGAGCAGACGAATTAATTCAAATTGTGAAGGGCCAATTTATAAATTGCCAAAGAATTTGTAATAAGGCATAAATAAATCGACTATGGAGCAATCGACTTTATTGCGAGGTAATTATTTTTGTTAAAAAGTAATCAATTTTATCAAAGAACGAACCTATTAATTGATGGAGCACTCATTATTATCATGGAGAAATTTATACCGTGGAACAATGGATTCATTTGCGGAGCAATGACTTTTGTTGAGATGAGTAATCGATAAAACTCGCAAGTACTCGATAGGAATTGAAGAGCAATCGATTATGCTGATGAGCGACGTATAATCACTAAAGAACTATTTATAGAATGTGGAGGAATAGCAGGCTGAAAAGTCCGTATCTAAGTAAAAGATCTATTTACTAGCTTGGATCGATAAGTTTCCGGGCTGACCAAGCGATGGCGCCACTAGGCCTACCTTGAGATGGTGTTCTATAGTACCATCCTTAGATAACTTGTAGCTGTAGTTTCAGTCCGATCGCCATGTTAGTTCAGGTTTGAGAGCGCGCTGAACAAGACGCCTCTGTGTTTTTCGTAAAAATGGAAAAGCTAGAAAATCGTGCTTTCTTCAAATATTATTTGCAGGGTTTTTTTTGAAGCTTTATTTAACATTTATTTGAAGGGGTTAACGCTGAAGGAAATTAAAGAAGAGATGGACTAAACACTGGGGACATCCTCTCCGTCATATTCAACAGTTAAGCAGTGGGTTTCCAAGTTTAAAAAGGATCGTGTGAGTAGCTCTGATGAGCCTCGCTCAGGCCGCCCCATTGAGGTCACAACTCCAGATATGAGCAAAAAAAATCCATCAAATAGTGCTGAAAGACCGCAGATTAAAAGTGCGTGAGATAGTTGAGACCTGTAAGATGTCATATGAATGTGTACAAAATATTTTGCACCAACATTTGTAAATGGAAAAGCTCTGTGCAAGATGGATGCCGCGTTTTTTAACACTCGACCAAAAATTGATTCGAAAGAACATTTCTACCACCAATTTGGCGTTGTATAAGCGTAATCTAAGCGAATTTTTAATTCGATTCGTAATCGTTGAGGAAACTTGTGTCCACCACTCCTGAAACCAAATAATAGTCTAAATAGCGGATTGGACCAGGGGAACCAACTCCAAAGATGGCAAAAACAATTTTTTCGGCGAACAAGGTTATGGCTACTGTTTTTTGGGATTCAAGAGGTATTATATACATTGATTATCTTGAAAAGGGAAAAATATCACTGGTCACTACTACGCAGACTTATTACAACGTTTGAGCCATGAAGTGAAAATTAAACGACCTCATCTGGCGCAGAAAAAAAATATTGTTTCATCACGATAACGCACCAGCGCACACGTCAATCGTTACGATGGCTAAAATCAACGATCTGAAGTTTGAATTGTTGCCGCACCCTCCCTACTCTCCAGACCTAGCTCCGAGTGACTATTATCTGTTTCCTAACCTCAAAAAATGGCTTGGCGGTAAGAGATTTGTGGACAAGGAAGATGTAATCGAAGATGTAAATGGTTATTTTGAGGAGCTTGATGAATCAGTTTCCTGAGATGACATTACTAGACTAGAACACCGCTATGAGAATTTGTATCAGCCTTGGAGGAGATTATGTTGAGAAATAAAAAAAAATTCTTAAAAACGTTGTTTTTCTTGGTCAGGCCGGAAACTTATCAATCCAGCTCGCACATTAACTCTTTTATCGGAAGAAAGAAGTTTACATAGTACGTCATATATATATATATATATATATATATATATATATATATATATATATATGTTGTCATGCCGCAAAAAATTTATCGATCTGTCTCATCTATTTATTTGCGCACACAACTTTTCTTAAACTTATCCTACTCACCTGTGTCTCTCTGAGGAGGTCCCGTCAGCCTGAAAAGGGAAATTTCGGGAAGAAATATTTTCGCTCGGTATGACTGGATTTTCCTTTCTACAGACTTTATTTGACACACAAATTTTTCGCAGTTACACCCATTAACCCCGACTATATAACTACCCTAGTCCCGGTCCACATACCCGGCGCACCTCGCCTCGGGGGGATTAAGGGGACGGGAAGGAAGGGAAAAGGATCCGGGTCACCGCGGTCACCGGGTACAGACCGAGCTGAGCCGCAGAACTCGTCGTCGTGCGGAGCACACTCACCACGGCGATGCTGCAGGGAGGCCTATGACGGGTCCTGGTGATCGAAAGCGCGTCCCTTGAGCGACCACCATCCACGTACGGGCCTTTTTCGGGTCTGAGTACTTATCATGTCGCTGCCGACGTCTCCGCCGATTCGAGGCCGACGCCCGGACTCCTCTCTTCTTTCTTTTTGCACCTCTTCTTGCTCTCTCTCTCTCTCTCTCTTTCTCTCTCGGAGCTCACTCCCTTTGACTCCCGTTTCTCTTGATCGGTCTTTTCGGAACTATTTCTCTTCGGCGGCCGACAACGAAGTCCTATGCATCTCGCTGTTCATCGGGGAAGATGGACGGGATAAGGGAGGGGGGGAAAGATGCGGCGGCGTTTGACGACGGCCGACCGCGATCGGGACGTACTGAATACGTCTCCTTGTACGAAACAATAAAGAAAAAAGAATTTTTTTTTATTTTCCTCATTTCGAATATCCGCATAAAGCTAGCTACATCACACTGAAAGTTACTTATATTAAAATTTAATCAAGTGACATACACTTTGCGTAGATAAACAATATAATGGTATTTAGTTTGTAATCTACAAATAACAAAGGTTCCTACCTATAACTTTTACAAAAACAACAAAAAAAAATTCAAAAAATCACATTGACTTTGTTGTTTCACAACAGATACATTACTGTAAATTATTTCATGCATCTAGGAAAGAAATGTATGTTCATCCAGTTGTATTCGAAACGCCAATTTAGTTATACAATCTTGCTGCATTTTACTTATACAATCTTTCACATATAACTACGACAGATATTTCCCATTAACAATAGTTCAGTAATGTAATATTAAATTACCGAAGAGAAAAAGAAAATAAATTAGCTCAAGTCTCAACTCAGGTTTATAAAAAAACAATCTGACGTGATTGTACGCAAACCATACCCGGTGTTGCTTATCTTTCTTAATTTTTTTTAACATTTATCTGTAACATCTTCCCTAGGTTTCCCAACTTATAATATTGCTAGATTTTTGTCTAATATATTGGTTAAGATAGTTGGAAGAACTAGTTCTTACATTAAGGATAGTTGGTGTTTTTACAATGAAATGAAAAATATTGTTATTCCGAAAAACTACAAGATGATTTCATTGAATGTAGTATCTTTGTTTACAAATGTACCTTTAGAGTTGTTAAATGATATTATACATGAAAAGTGGAATGAAATTCATTTGCATACAAAATTAACAAGGAGTGAATTTATTAAAGCGATTAATTTGGTTTTTAATAACAATTTTTTCATTTGATAATAAATTTCATGAACAAAAATACGGATGTCCAATGGGGTCGCCTTTGTCACCGATTATAGCTAATTTAGTTATGGAAAAGTTAGAAAGTATGGCCTTGTCAAGGTTGCTTTTTGAACCAATGATATTTAAGAGATACCTTGATGATATCTTTACAATTGTTCCGGAAGTTTTTGTGGATGAAATGGTGGATGTTTTCAATTCTGTACATGACAGAATTAAATTCACAAGGGAGGTTGAAGTTAATAGTCAGTTTTCTGGACATTAATGTCATTGAAATTCACCATTATAATGTAAGCGGCGCGAACAATTTTTGATAACTTATTATTCATTTAATAAATATTTATTAGAAAAATATATAAATAATAAATCTTAAAAAATATCAATACAAAAATAAAAATTATAAACAACAACATAGATTTAATTGTCGCGCCGCTGCTCCTTGTTTCTTTTTATTTAGTACAAGGGTGGCTCGCTCAACACAATCCGCTGTAATATAATAATTCTATTATAATTTTATTATTTCGTCATTAATTCGTTGTTGGAATTGAAACGCTCTCTGGCATTGAAATATGTTGTAGTCCTACTTGACTTATGCACCTCCCAACAACGAAGTGACACCACTGCGTTTTTCTATCTATAATCAATTTTCCATGTTCATAACTATATATAATATAATAATTATAATATATTCAATATATAATATATCCAATATACTATTGGATAATATCCTTAGTATCTCTAATATTGCCGTATCTGTTCTAATTAGATTCTATTTTTTTATTATGATGGACAAAATTCGATAATTCGGGTAGTTTCGAGTCCTCTACGGGATATCAGATTCCTTTTCAGCATTATTGGGAGCCTATCGAATACCGATGAGCCTGCTTTGGAACCGGTTATAAATTATTCTCTACTCGATTCTATTTATTTTAGTTCATTATGCGATACCGATTGATCTTTTTCCATCTTTGTGTCAATTTTTTTCTTCATGTTTTTCTTTTATTCACGCTGATATCAGATATACTATTTCCTGTTCTATTATCTCGCGAATTTGATTTCCTATCCGTTCTTCTTTTTGTCACCTCGTGGTTGTAAGCTCGTGGCTGTATTTTCTAAAGGAACGGAATTCATAGATAATGTGTCGGCATAAACAATTAATAATTTAATTGTACTTTTGTCGACTGATTATATACAAATTAATAATTATTTCTTCATTGGTCTTACAGTCCGATCAAATCAATCGAAAACAATACGTAACAACATCACTACATATCTACATTAACATTAATACATCAATATACAACAATAATAAAAACAAAAATTAAAATTAAAAATTAAATTAAAAATTATAATGACAGTCAGACTGTCGTTATTTACAGTCACCCCCGTAGACTAATCTGAAAATAAATTATTAGCTGACAAAATTTTTGTTAGTAAAGTGCAGTCTGACCGTCCCCAACACCCTTACCTAATTGAAGATCTAGTCCAACGTTTCGAGATTGCTACGGCTCCTCATCAGGGACTAAACTAAACCTTATATTCTAATCTATATATATTCAGGATTTGAGTATTTAGGTCTGCGTTTTTAAACCAAACACATGGTTGGCGATTTATAATAACTGTAAATTTTTTGCCAAAAGTATATGACCTCATTGAGCATACTGCATGTATTATATCTAGCGCTTCCTTTTCATGAACATCTTAACGAAGTTCTGGGCCTTTGAATACCCGTGAGGTATATGCAATGGGACGGTCCTGTCCTATTATACTCTTCCATGAGATTCCGTCTATAGTCTATCCAGAGGCGTCGAATATTTATATAACTCATATAATTTATATAATTGTTAGAATGTATACTTTTTATTCCGTCCGTCCGCTTCGTGAATGGTGATAGTTTCTTCGGTAACGGAGGGCGACGCTGATGGTATCGAATATATTACCACTGAATATGTCACGCGATAAATTTCAAATTGAAAGCATACATAAAAAAATTAAAGAGGAGCAAAAATAACAGGATAAGAGTTGAAACAGTTTATTTAAACACCAACAAGCAAGGTTACATATAAAAGATACGGTTGAAACAAATAAGGCTCGTTACAGCACAATGATCTTCCCCGTGCAAACTCAGAGCAGCGACTGACTCAAAAATATATTTTCAAAGCACGCAGACTCACTAAGGGAAAGGATATATAAATCGGCAGTGAAAATGGACAATGAACCGTAGTCGAATTTTCCTCGACGATAGATCCAGCATTTTCCGAACGCCATCGCCTTCACATCTGCCTGTAGGTCTTTTCCGAATATATTAAATTTTATTACTTTATTCTCGTTGTACACACACCATACAAAGGAATTCTCAGACATAATATAAACATTCATAAATTACATTAAAGATACATTAAAGTTCCGAATATGACCTGCGTGAGTTCGGGGTGTAGCCGACCTCTAGGGATCACTACCTGAAAAAAGGGGCGGGATTCAAAGAACTTCAAACTCGAAGAAACACGCCTTGCCAATTCAACAGATGGGTTTAGTGAAGAAATACGTTTGACAGGCTCCTGTATTGTAGATAGAGAATTCATGGTCGTATGGTGAAACATAATGGCGGTGAGTACTACAGGTGCGGGCAGAAACAATAGTGAGCACCCCAGCAGTTGCTCTTAGTGTTGCTGTTTGTACAACAGCGTTTAAATCATTGCGTGTCAAAATCTGACCAGAATCAGTTCATGCTTTGCATTAAATTTTACTGTAATCTTCAACGCAACTAAAATCATATAGTGGGGAAGATATATATTAGTATAGCCTAATTTATCGGTGATTTAATGGACTGCTGCTAACTACGCTTATTTTACATTCTTGTGAAAATATAGAACCATAGACTTGGAGAAGTCGACTTAGCTTACTGATATTGCTCTTGGAAGGTGTTGAAGACCTATTTGACTTATACGCTTCCAAACAACGAAGTGGCGCGGCCATTTTTTGATTCTTCGAGCTGGTCACTTGCCATCAACGCACAGTATACCGCTCAATTGCAGGAACATATACTAATACGTATAGATTTATGCTATACGCGTTCGACTTGGCTTTCCGGATTTTTGCCATCAACGCACAGTATATCGTTAAATTCCAGGAACATATACTAATACGTATAGATTTATGCTATACACGCTTGCTTAGGTTTCTGTTTTGTTTGTGTATAGATGGACGCGCACAGTATATCGCTTATTTGCAGGAGCATATACCAATACGTATAGCCACTGTACGAATGGCTATAGTTTACACTAACGCGTTCACCTAGACTTTCCTTCTTTTGCTGTGATAAATTCACCACGCACAGTATATTGCTTAATTAAAGGAAGCATATACAAATAACATTATTGCTGAAAAGGGTACTGTTTTTATTTATTTTTTTATTTTTTTATTTTTCGATTAAAATGATTGGACTGTAAGACCAATAAAAAAATATTTATTAATTACTGAAGATTTGTTAGTGGACCAGAAGCGGTAATTATTGATGAATTTCAAATCTAATACGTCTAAATATAATGTTAGCTATGACCGTTGGGAGTTATCGGTCACGAATCGCTATGTTAGACAATTATTGGAATTTTTAACGGAGCCTTCCAACTCAGTTCCTTTTTGGAGTCAGTGATGTATCGAAGTAACCTCAAATTAGATTTATATAATAACGGAGTATCTGAATACACGTCAACCAAGGCATAGCTAAATGAACGCATTACTAGCCTCAGAAGTCGTCAGCCTCCTACTCAGAACATACTCAGAACGTATTCTCGACTACGGCAGCAATAACTAATTCATCGCGGGCCTCTCTTGAAGAGGTAAAATTATGTAAGTTTAATGGCACTCAGCGGGATTGGTAAAGCTTTAAAAGTTTCAGCCCTTTGTGTTAACTGATAATGCGATTCACACTATAATAAATTTCAGTACCTGCTCAATGCATTAGAAGACGGTGCAGCTCCAAAACTGCAGAGTTTTGATTTGGTAGATGAGCACTTTCTTTCGGCTTGGAAGACATTATGTAGCCGATACGATAATCCTCTATTATGTTTCTACCTATTTTAATACTCTTATACGCCTTCCAGCATTCTCTATGAAAACTGTTGAGCATTTAAGTAAACTTTTGCATACTGCCTTGGAGAGTAAAAATGTCTTCACCTCTCTAAAACTGCCAGTTGAACATTGGGACATGATATTTATATAATTAATTGACAATAAATTGCCATCGTTGATACAACTAGAGTGGACACGCTTACTTAAACGAAATTGCAGTAATAAATTCACAAAATTTGTAGACTTTAAAAAATTCTTAGAATGTAGGATTAAAGTCTAGATGTCATCGAGTACATAGATGAGTCTGTCAGAACTGAACATGGATACAGTGAGAAACTTCGCATTTAAAATAATACGAGAGCTGATAAAAAATTTAGTTTATTTAAGAAAAATACGTTAACACACGTTACCAGCTGAAATTCCAAACAAAAGAATGCTATGCCTTGTTTCCTTTGGCATTTTGTTAGCTATTCTAAGCGGTTCTCAGATCTTGTATCAGCCAAGAGGAAAGAACATTCAGCACAATGCAAGCTCTGTTTCAATTCTCTAAGCTCTAAGCATAGAGTTGAAGTTGATATTGAAGACTGTCCCTCAAAAGCCAGCTGTTACATTTACAGTTACAAACATCATACGAAGCTCCATTCTGAGGAACTCGGCAGTAAAACAACAGCGTGTTTGCAATTTGCTGCCAAGAGACAAATTCGTTTCTGAATATCGCGACCACATTCATGAGGTGCACTTAGCTGACCCACACTTTGAACAACCAAACACGGTGGATTGCATTCTAAGCTCCCCTGTTTATGGCGCTGTGTTTTTGGCGGAAATATTTCGAGCTCAATCTCCATATACTGTTCCGGTGGCTCTATGGTCTGTTTTTGGCTGCGTTTTAATCGACAACGCAGACACCGCTAATGCCACGGAAACAACGGTACATCATTTAGCAGTAGATCAATGGCTTTCTGAGGCAATCAGTCGCTTCTGGCAGTCAGAAGAGAGGCCTCAGTAAAAACATATGTCTCCTTCAGAACAAAAATGTTTGGATCATTTCAAAACTACGAATTGTAGAAATTCTGATGGTCGTTTCATAGTCAAACTGTCCCTTTGCAATCAACCGAAGTTCATAGATTCAGACAAAATTGCTAAACTTACATAACTCGACTATAATATCGTTTTTGTAAACAATCTGAACTTTACACTGCCTACCGTGCCTTTATGCAAGAATACGTTGGCCTTGGGCATATGTCCATCAGATGAATGCGAGGTTGACAACGGATACTTTTTGCCTCGTCGTCTAGTATTCAAGCACGATGGCAGCAAAAAAATAAGGGTTGTCTTTAATAGATTACAAAAGGATAAAGTAGGAAATGCATTAAATGAATCTTGATATCCTGGTGCAAAGCTACAGGAAGACATCATTGTTATTATTGTTAGGTGGTGTTTTTTATATATGCATTTGCACGTGATATAATTAAAAAATTTCGTCAAATGCTTGTCGGTATTATGGATACGAAGTGACAATGTATATACTGGTGGGCTGATCCACTTTTACCTCTTCAAGTTTGGCGCTTGCTTACATATGCAACAGTATCAGCTCCACTTTTGCTAAATATTGCTTTGAAGAATTAGCCATTGTGCTTGCACATTCACATAAAATTGGATCCATCATTATTCTCAGAAATAGATACGTGGATGACTTCTTAGCTGGTGGGGATACATTGGATGAAGCCGTAAAAGTATATCAGGATCTTATTGAAGTACTTAGTTCTGCTGGCATGTCTGTCGGTAAGTGCGCTGCAAGCCATAGGAATTTAAATTTATTAAATACTCATGGTGATTTTAAAGACTGAAAAAGAAAGAGACGGTTTTGACTTTGGTCTATGTGTGGAGTCCCCTTGATATTGCCTTTCCTTTTTGAGTTAAACTGCCTTTAGCATCTTCAGCAACTACAAATTGTTCCATTTTGTCAGAGGTATCTAAACTCTTCGACCCTGTGGGTTTTTTGTCCCCAGTTATAATTCCTGCAAAAATATTAATTCAATGTTTGTGGATATAAGGTTCGACTCAAAAATCGTTCTAACCTGGCTAACATCACATCCATCTCGTTGGAAGTCATATGTTGCTAATAGAGTTAGTGAGATTATAACTTTCTTGACGACAGCTAAGTGGCGACATGTGCAGTACGCATATAATCCAGCAGATTTAGCAACCAGTGGATTTACTGCACTACAGTTGCAAGAATAAACTATATTGTGGTCAGGGCCTATTTGTTTGATTGAGGATGAGTCATTGTGGCCCATTCAATCATCTAAAATTTCAACAAACTTAGAAATTCGACGTTTAACTAATGTATGGTTCACTCAAGATCATCAAGATTGGGAAGAATGGTTTGTGCGATTTTCCTCCTTTATAAATTAGTTGCTATTATAGCTTATTGTCTTCGTTGGCGTAGAAACCTGTCACTCTCTAAAGAGCAGAACAGGAGAGCTTATTGGCCGGCTGAAGAGATCTCAATAGCAAATTCGACTTTAATTAGATTTGTCGAACAGTCATTTTTTTCCCAATGAGTTTCGAATTTTATCTTCAGCACAGCAATTGTATCAACAAATCCATTACGCAAATTAATGCCATTCATTGTAACTGGTAATTTGCTTCGTGTAGGTGGTAGATTAGACTACTCTTTTTTATCGGCTTCAGAGGAACACCCAGTGATTCTATCAAAAACGCAACGCGTCACCACTTTACTTATTAGAAAAGCTCACCTCTGTATTTTACAAAGAAGTTATTGGATAATACATGCTCGAAGTATAATTCGAAAAGTAGTACGTCAATGTATCACCTGTGTTCCATATAATGCTCGCAATCAGGAACAGTTGATGGAATCACTCCTTGCTATTAGAGCAAGACCTGCACAAACCTTTCAACACATTGGGGTCGATTTAGCAGGTCCCTTTTGGATTAAGGCGTTTTCTGGGAGGGGATGAAAATTCTTCCAAGAGTATGTGGCAGTTTTTATATGCTTGGTTGTTTTTTTTTTTTTTTTTTTTTTTATTAAGCATTTTAAATCTTTGCAGATTTATTTCTGCTACACGTATATCATGACATCAATTGAATTACATTGGTATGGTTTACATATATATTGTTACAGTTATTTTTTTTTTTTTTTTTTTTATACATTATTATTTACTAATTATATTTGAAGTTTACATTCTCTTAGAAATGAATAAATAAGTCCACATGCTTTGATGTGTGGTTTTGATATAAACATTTCTGTACAGTATGGCGGGTATATACGCATTTTTTTCAGATTTTTAGTGAGAATCGCCCTGGCAGGTTCGTACATTGGGCATTGCCACAGTGTATGATTGATATTTTCTAAGTCCGCTCCGCATTTACATTGTGCGTTAGAATTAATATTCACGTGAAATAATGACGCTGCGAGATTATAATGATTTGCTCTAATTCTGTTAATGCTAACTATAAAAGCTCTGGGTAAGTTTTTTGCGAAATAGAACCACGGTTTTCTCGCTTTATTAAAATAATTATCGAAAAAAATTTTTCCCTTCTCTTTACCTTTTTCTTGTATGAATTTGTTTGTTTCGTCGAAAGCTTGTGCTGTATATATTTGATAGAAGTCCGTGTATGGAATTTTGCTTATATCTAATGATTGTGAATTGGTAGCATTCTTAGCTAGTCGGTCGGCCAATTCATTGCCTTGTATTCCCTTATGAGAAGGTATCCAGTAAATTTTAAGCGATGTGTTGTACGGATTTTCAGAACTAAATTCATTATATTTATTTTTTATTGTATAGATATAGGAGTGAGCATGTATATTAATTTTGGTAGAGTGCAACGATTGTGCCACACTAAGCGAATCTGTAAATATTATAATATTCCGATTACGATTTAGTAGGGCGAAACTTAGAGCGTCGTTCAGAGCAATGCATTCTGCGGTATATATAGAAGCATTGACATTGATCGTTTTAACACAAAATATGTTTAGTTCGGGCGAAACACATGCGCTATCCACTGCTTTATTTCCGAGTATTTTACTACCATCAGTGTAGAAGGCATACGCATTAGATTTTTTAATAAGCTCATCCACTTCTTTGTTTGGATCGTCAGCTTCCATTAGCTTTTTGCCAAAACTTGCATCATAAGGAACTGAAGTTAACATGGTGTGATACTCATACTCGTGTAAATTAAATTTGTTTGAAGTGTCTATTTCTGATAATTTTTTTGAGTTGATAACGTCGGTAATACATTTATAAATTATTTTTTTACTCATATTATTAGAGTGTTCCTTGTTTATATTTATATAACTTTTTATCGATCTGAAAGTGGGAGAGTGTTGATTTGCTGCTTGTTTTAAAAGAAACCTTTTACATAGTAATTTTGATCTTTCTTCAATTGAGCAGAGTTTAGATTCGCCAAGTAGTATGTTCGTTGGAGTGCTAATACGATATCCGAGAGCTATTCTTATTGCCCCATATTGGATTTTTTCTATTTTTTCAATATTTGTTTTATTCACGAGATATACGTAACAGCCGTAGTCAATAATGGATCGGACGTAGCTTTTGTAGAAGGTAAGAAGAATATCGGGACCCGAACCCCACCAGGTACCGCACAGAAATTTCATTATATTTAGTGTTTTATAGCATCTGTTTTGGACCGAGGAAATTTGGCTATTGAAAGATAATTTATAATCTAGTATGACACCGAGGAAGCGTACAGATGTTTGAGATTTAATTACATGATCGTCTATTGTTATTTCTGTTTATCCTGGTTGCGTTTTCCTTTTATTAAAGTGTATGAGTGCTGTTTTATGAGGAGCGAGTTCGAGTCCCAAATGGAGAAGATTGTCTTTTATTATTTTTATACCATTTTGCAGAATTTTTTTTCCTCATTTAATCGATGCGCATTTGACGTATACTGCTATATCGTCAGCAAATTGTGAGATTATAACGCTTTTTTTCACATTGTTGATTACGCTTGCTACATATAAAGTATATAAGAGGGGGCTTAAAACGCTACCTTGCGGCGCGCCTTTAAAAATTAATCTTGGGTGTTCTTGTGAGTCTGTGTGAATAACTCTTTCATGCATGTGGAATTTAACAAATTTAATTAATTGTAAAGGACAGCCTATCGTTGCTAATTTACTTAAAAGAATTTCAATATTAATATTATCGAACGCACCGCTGACATCTAAAAAGGCTGCAAGAACATCCTTCTTTGTTGAAAACGCTTCATCAATCTTTAAGGTTAGGTTTGCTATATTATCTACGCAGGTTCTGCCTTTACGGAAGCCGCTTTGGCTCGACGGTATTAGATTATGAAATTCAGCCCACCACTGGAGTCTGTTTTTAATTAATGTTTCGAATAATTTGCACATACATGGCGACAAAGAAATTGGTCTGAAATTGCTACCATCGCTTTTCGGGACGAAATGCACGAACGAGTGTTTCCAATTGTTGGGATAGTCGTTTCCCTCATACATGGAGTTGTAAATATCTAGTAGGAGAAGTTTATATTTCGTGGGAAGCTTTTGGATTATTTCATAATCTATCCCATCGAAACCCGGAGCTGATTTTTTATTCTTTGATTCCAGGGCGGTGTTGAATTCAGCGAAGTTGAATGGGGTTTCGAAAAATGGGTTGGTGTCGCAGGTCGGTAACCAGTTGGGGTTTGTTTGCACCCAGGGAGGGCTAATTTTGTCTAGTGCTTGATCTATTTTAATTTTTTTTTCTTGGTCGTTATTTGTGTGACGAGGCTCTATATTTGTCCAACATTTTTTTAATATTTTAAATTTGTCCCAAACATAGCTGGGATCTGTATTGAGATTTAAGCTTTCCGTAAAACTAATAAAATATTCTTTTTTTTTTTTTAAACGTTCTTTTAGCAAGCGCCATGTATTTTTTATAAGTTATTAAGTCCTCAGTATTTTTTGAGAACTCCCACCTCTTGAATGCAGGACGTCTCAGTCTTTTAATTTTATCGCAGTCGGAGTCCCACCATGCGACTGGATTTTTTGTTTGAATTACATTTATTATATTCTTCTTTTTTGGAGTGCAGTTTTTTATTGCATTTGTAATGATTTTCATAAAAAAATTATATTTGCCGGTGGGCGGTAACATTTCATATTCGAGTGAGAAAGAATGGGCATAATTTATTTCGAGCTTTTCAACAAAGTTTTCCCAGTTTGTACGAATAGATTTTATTTTAAATGTTTTTTTAAAATATATACATTTTTCAGTGTTAACCGAGATAAAAATGGGGAAATGGTCTGAACCCCAGGTCTCATCATGAACTTTAACGTTGATCAAGTCTGAAATTGTATTTGTCGATATAACTAAATCTAGATTGGATTTATAATTACGAGATACATCAATATAAGTGTTTGTATTTTCGTTGTGCACAAACAAGTTGTAAGTATCTATCGCTTCGGCTAATCGTGAACCATTGATATCAGTGTCAATACAATTCCAATATGAATGATGAGCGTTAAAGTCCCCTACTAATATACAATTTTTGTTTTCATCCGCAATGGAAATTAATTTATTCCACTGTATTTGACTAAGGACGAGACCTGGACTTCTGTAGCACGCTATGATATTGAGAGGCGGGCTAATATTTGTAATTTTTATACCGCATAACTCGACGGTCGAATCTGGTGTATTTATACTACTTATTTCGGTGTAGAGCAAGGTTTTGTGGATTAAGAAGAGAATACCTCCTCCTCGTGAATATCCGCGGTCCCTTCTGACGACTGTGAATCCAGTGAATCGTGTGTAGTCCGCTGTAGTGAGCCATGTTTCGACACAGATTAATATGTCAATATTCCTGATTATTTGTTGCATTTCGTGGCGCCGTTGATTAAAGCTCCGAGCATTATAGTACAAAATCTTTAAGTTGAACGGCTTGAGCTGTTTGTTCATGATATATTGTTTCTCCACGTATTAAAAATCCGAATCACTTTCTAATTCTTTAGAACTTTGGTTTAGAAGTTTTTTCTTTATTCGTGTGCATCTATTTTTTAACGCTGGATTTTCTGCATTCGGATAGAATGCGTCTATCATTTTTATGAGACCTTTCCTGTCGTCTGTATATTCTTTAGCAATTTTATTAATATCTTTTCGGCCATATGTTCTATTTAAAAATTCGTAAAAAGTTTCGGGTTCAAGTATATACGGTTCTTGACTATTGTTTATGCTGCGTATAACAGATTCTAGAATCCCATCAGAGTTTTCTTCATGGTCGGGCGTGTCTACTAATTTAGAAGGCTGATCGATTTTATATTTTTTTGTTTTAGGTTTTTTAAAGATGTTTTCCTTTTTGTTTTGGTCCTCTTCTTTGCTGCTATTTAAGTGAGTTGCATCTGTTTCATCGATTTTTAGTTCGCACGTGTCGTTTGAACTTTCTGTTGTTGTTGATCGAGAATGCCTTTTAGGTGCCCCTTTCGAAATTTCGGTAACCATTGGAATGCCAGCTGGTGCTTCGTTTTCGTCTGTTATGATTTTACTGTTATCATCCTTCATATTCATTTGAGATTTAGTCGAATTGATTTCCGGAAATTCATTAGTTTTCGAACATTGTTTTGCTGAGTGTCCGATTTGTTTACATTCGAAGCAGCGCATTGAGTCAGTACTTAAATATATCCAATATGTAGTGTCGTCGTATGTGATTTGTAAACTTTCTGGGATTAATTTTTCCTCCTCTTCTCTTATGTATACCTGGCGTCTGAACGATAGTATTTGTGTTCTTCCTGGTTTGCTCGTTGATGCTCGAATATAATTTATGTTTGATATAGGATTTAGGCCTACGTTTTTTAATGTTACCAGTAAAACTTCGTGAGGTATAACTGGGTTTACGTTTGAAATTACAATCCTTTTGTTTTTTTCTATTAGCGGTCTAATTTTGAAGGAAATATCTCTGATTTTGATTGTTTTATCTACTAATTTATCGACAGAGGATTCACTGGCTAAAAACACACACACTCTTCCACCTGAGATTTTCGATATGAATCTTACATTGTTGAGGTTCACTAAGGATTCTATGCCATCTAAATACTCGTCAATCGTAATTCCTTCGATTGCATCAATAATCACTGCGTGCTCCTTTCTCGGTTTTAAGCTTTGTTGTGTAGCATTGGCGTAACTTTGCGGCGTTTTCGTTCGAGGTATACTTGGGGTTTCTCCACTGGTCTGACTCCTAATATTAAGAGTCGCCATAGTGGGGCGCACTTATTTCAAACTGCAAAATGCAGTTTGAGAGCTGTTGTCACTTACGTTATTTGGAAATTGTAAGTATTTCTATTTCAATAATTTCACACACACGCGACTGTTTGATAGTAAACACGCGATCGCTCGCTCCGTAACACGTCTGCTCGCGACCGTGTCTTAATCGAGACTCCCATGCTTGGTTGTTAAAGCACTTCATTTGGAATTAGTATCTGATTTTACCGCACCAGCATTTTTAACTGCGTTTCGGAGGTTAATGATTTACGGAGGTACTGGTCGTCGAGGTCTCTGTAAAGTAATTTAGAGTTGGGGTTCTGGGTAGTGAAGCTGAAATTCAGCGTCTCTTTACTAAAGCTTTTGCTTCAGGACAAATAATTGCTTCTACTCTGGCCCAAGATCAGGTGGATTAGCGTTTTATTCCTCCCAGAGCCCCTAATTTTGGTGGCATTTAGGAAGCTAACGTGAAGTCTTTCAAAAGACAATTGTACAGAGATATAGGCGAATCAAAATTGTCGTTCGAGTTATTTCCAGCTCTCTGGACTGATATTGAAGCGTGTTGAAATTCTAGAGCACTTAGCGCACTTAGTTTAGATCCTGCAGCTGTGAGTACAATCACTCCAGGTCATTTTCTCATTGATGATACACTTGTTACACACCCTGAGCTATTTGTTGAAATTGATGAATCCAAACTCTCTGCGCCAAATGGAGGTTGGTGTAGCTGATGAAAATCATTTTTAGCAGAGATGGTAAAAGGAATATTTTGGTCAGTTATAACAGAGAACCAAGTGGCTTAAGCCTAATTATTGCTTTTAAATTGTTGATTTGGTTTTTTTCAAAGATTAGGACCTATTACCGCCTTACATACTGGCCTTGATGAAAGTAGTGACCTTACATACTGCTAGTTCTGAATTCAAGCAACCAGTCAACAAATTAATTTTGATTTCAGTTCATGATAATAAATCAGCTAATCTATTGGCATTGCAGCCAAACTATAGATATGCGTGAATTACAGCGTTTGTTGTTTATTCTTGCGTTCGAGGTGGGCGGCATGTTCGCACCGCTTACATTGTAATGGTAAGTTTCAAGTTTTATATGCCTGAGAACTGGCATTCAATTTTGCCTTACTGAAGCAGACAACGAAATGTCAATATAAGTTCCAATACTACGGATAAGGAATGGCCTTTTATGCCTTAGTTTTCTACTCGCAATCAAGTTTGGCACAGAGAACTCTAAGTAAGGCATGCTTTCGCGCTGGAAGGGTGATTTCTGAGTTCTACTAGTCGTTTTAGCTTACCGATATTGCTCTTGGAAGCTGTTAAAGTCCTACTTGACTTATATACTTCCAAATAACGAAATGGCGCAGCCACTAATATTAGCAAAAATGATTATAAAATGATCAAAGGACTGACAACATTAATACTTCTTTCGTAGCCAAATCTTATCAAATGTGAAACTCAGTAACAATAACGATCGTTAAACTTATCATAAAATTCTCGAAGTATCCCATGCTCATAAAAAATTATAATAAAAATAAAGAAATTTAGTGCAATGTAAAATAAAAAATTTTATCAATTGTTTTACCGATATTTACTGAAAACGAGCAGGCATTATACCTCAATTTAAAATTGTACAAAAAATCAGTTTAATAATTATTGTCGATGTATTGATACGTATGTTAGAAAAAACGGAAGGCAGTCAAGGTCCAACTGCCAAGATATACGAATTTATTAGCATACTAGTGGATCAAAGACAAATCATCGTTCTCACTTGAAACTTCAAACCATGCTTCGCGGTCTTTCGTTTTTAATTCAGATTCAGGCATAAGTGGTGGCCTTTACAAAACAATCGATTCTCAAAGTGCTTATAGCGCGTAATGATAAATTAGATAAAGCTTCAAATAAATTATATATTGTAAAAAAATTATGAAACAAAATGAAATACCCATTATTTAGGAAACTACTATACTATTTGAAAAATGTGTCACTACTTTAATTGTGCTTATGTCGACAGTATTTAAATAAATTAATAAATATTTGTATTGATCTTACAGTCGAATTAAATAAACTAAAAGTAATAGCTTTATAATATCAATATATATTTATATTAATACTAATACATATCAATATATAAGTCAATTGAAGATTAGAATAACAATCACAAAAGAACAAAGGTCGCTCAGTTATGCTTTGATACACATAAACGCACCCAGCTTTCGCTTTACCGGACAGTTATGCTCCAACTTTTCATTGTTACTGAACTTTTCTTTTAATTGCAGATTTGTACATCACTGCGACTTTTGGGACATCCAGTTTTTAATGGGTTCCGAACCACTGATTATTGCACTTTTTTGACCCAGACTAGAGTTATTAACCAGTGTAGAGGCTGGTTCTTTTCTTATTGATATTGTATATTTACTACATTACATATATTATATATTCTACTATCTCCTTGGTCTGAAGTAATTTTTGAGTTCCCATTTCGAACGCTGTATAGTTTTCTTGGCTCAATAGAGCTCATACCTCAATAGAGGTTTTGTATTTGCTTTGGAACCTGTTCCTAATTTTATCATATATGGGACAGACGGACAGTACGTGCTCTGGTGTATCCGCCTCTCCACATGAACACACACGGCTTTCTCTCTCTCAGATGGAAAGAAGAGAGATAAGACCCAAAGTTTCCATGCCCAGTGAAACATTGCATTAATCACCGCGATAGACCGCGATAGACCATTTTTACAGTTTGCATAGAGTTTCTTTCTATGTCTGCATTACAGAACGATGGGGAGTTTGCCCGCTAATGCGTCTTTCGAGGTGGTCCTGTACGCAATGGTGACTCTAATATCAAATCGTGCTAACCTACCGCTGCGTAACCAGCGATAGGTGTAAACAGCCCGGTATAAATAAAACTCATAACCTTAAATTTAAGGTTTAATCCTATCCGGGACTATCTCGCGGTCCCAGCACATGCTCCAGACCAAACCCTTACTGATCCTAAGTTCTACTTCCTCAAAGCCATTTCGTGTGAGGACTCGACGCCCATTCAGGTCATCTATTATTAGTTTATAGAGGCCCCTGGGGTACGCTTTGTTTTTCAATGCTGTTAATATAGCGGGCTACCAGACATTGTCAAAGGCGCCCTTTATGTCCAGAAAATTTCTACAATATATTTTCTATTCGATTCACTCACAGACCTACACATCTAAACTATATTGTGCTCACTACATCACCTTCTCCTAAAGCCATATTGTCTTGGAGATAAGCTTGGTTCAATGACTCTGTTTACTTTGTTCATAGCGTCAAGGGTTTTGCCGAATATTGAAGGGAAGACCGAAAACCTCAAGAACAATTTGTATATATTGATCAGGGCCTGCTTGATATTCGGCAGTATTGTTCGAATGATGGCCAAGTCGGAGCTATCTGGGCCAGGGGCCTTACTCAGCTTCATCTTGGCCAGGACCTGGTCCAACTCAGCGAGATTAAATTTACTCTCTGCCCCTCCCGGCTGGAGGGCGTTGGTCAGGTACCTCATACCTTTTTGCTTTTGCATTTCATCGTGTATATTGCCTGGAGTGAACAGGGTGTTTAGTACTGCTGCAGCAGTACTCACCCAGTCCGTCATGTAGGTGGTTTCATCCAGACGGACGTTGCAATCAACTTCTCTAATGGACAGCTGAACCCGGTAAGCTATGCCTCAAGGGTTCTGATTATCCTATACTGTCAATCAAGTTTTGTCATTTAGTATCTTCGGTATGCCTGAGTCTACGAGCATTCTCCTTCCTAGCTGCTTTGTATTCTTTCTTGAGGTGCTCCTGTATGACGGGATCACGTTCTTTCTGGAATGTTCGAGGGGCTCGATTAGTAGTCCTCTTAAGCCTATCTAGTTCAGTGTTCCACCAGAGAACCCTCCTAACAGCTACCCTACACCTTGGTATGGCAGCATTACACGCTTTTCTGAAAGTGGCTGTTAGTGAGCGAACTCTCCAAAAATTTTCCATTTTGGAGACGGGGAATTGCTTAGGGACCTGATCCCATTCATCCTCGAGTATAGCGCAGAAAGTATCCCAGTTCGCTTTCTGTTTTCGAGTATCGCTTTAGTATTTGTCCCTGATTTGCAAAACTTGAGCTTGCAGGTGTACCTGCTCCGTCAAGGTAGAACATGATCGTTCTATGATTACTCGAGGCTCAGTCCTGTCTGACAGTCCGTCCCGTGATGAGTGTCTCGAGATTCGTGGTCATAAGAGTTACGTCCACATTTACTTCTTCAAATTCGTTGGAGACGGTCGTGCGACTTCCTGCTACATTGGCGATCCGGAGATTCCACTGCGCTACAACATTTTCCAATTCCCTTTGTGGTCTGTGCGATCAGATTCCCTCAGGGCGATCTGGTATTGGAATCAACATTTATTAGCACCATCCTCCCCTGAAGTGCTTGCAGCACCTTATTCAGATCCGTAATGTGCATCACTATTTCGTGGCTCAGATGGAAGTATCCACTGACCACATACATCGACAAAGAATGCGACCTCACCTCCGCTTCTGTGAAGTGTGATTTGTGAGGTGCGTTAGTTTAGCACAGTCACTTCGGGATTGAGGACTGCTATAGCCGCCCAAGGGACATACCCTTCCGAATATCCCATTCTCATTCGCAGCTCGAATCCTTCTATTCGGCTGCTGCGCTGGTATGGCTCCTGGAGAATCAGGATGTCTACTCCCCTTTCCATACACTACGATCTTATTTTTGGAGTGACCCTGCGCGCTCTGCTGACATTTAACTGCACAAAGCGCAGAATGCCTCCCTAAACTACAGTGAGAGCAGCATTGCTCTGCTTTGCAATGTTTAGCTACGTGCCCGTATCCTTGGAAATTGTAGCATCCAGTGACCCGGAGGTAGTCCTGGACTCTACGAGAGAGCCACTCTACGTAGACTCTCTTGCATTGTAGTAGTTTACCCCTGGTCTCAGGGGTTATGTCCACAACCCAATTTGTCGTTACGTCACTTCACTTGCCCGATTTGAAGCGGGGTTTGGAGAATTCGGAGAATGCTTCCACTGATGAGGCCAGCTCGTCCTTCTCTTCATAGATTGCCGAGGTCACCTCGTATAGCGTCATATCCTTGGGCACACTGATGATGATCCTCGGTTTGCCCCGTGTTGGGACTTCAATTTCAAAGAGGTCCGTGAGGCTCTTTGATGCCTTCAATTTTTCCAGTCCCGCTTCAGTAGCCGTTTCCAGAAGTAGACCCCTCCAGGTTTCTCTTATGTTCCTTATTTGAATCTTTGCCTGCCTCGGGTGGAAAGTCTTTTGAAGGATTTTGTTTGCCTGTGCAGTGAAGGAGATTTTCTCCACGTCCCTCGGCTTAAGAAAAACCACTTTTGATGGTGGTCTAATCGCGGCTTTGGCTAATTGGGCTTTTGGAGCGACCAACTTGCCTTCTTTATTCTTTCAGTCCACCATTGACACTTTTAGGCTTCTCAGTCCCTCCTTCCTCGAGTCTGGGCCCTCAGTTGTTTTGCTGACCGCTTTTATTGTTTCATAAAGGTCGGCAGCCTGGGCTGGGACCTCTATACAGTCCCTGTTAGATTTGACGGGTACTGTCTCTTGTGAGAGTGGTGCTGAATTTGTATTTGCTGATTCACTAGCTTTGTCGATTTGCATGTCATTGCTAGGCTTCTCTTGTTGCTCTTGGCAACTATCTTCCTTGTTTAGTCCTGAGGAGGGGCTAGCATTTTTATTCATATCACTGGTCGGCAGCCTATTTTTACCTGCCGCCTGGGCGCTTGTCTTAGGGTAATTAGTTTTCATGAATCTAATTAACACAGTCTTTTTACTTGTGTTCATTTTATTTGACTCCCTCTCTGCTACCTTGCCCCATCTTTGAGCTTCTTACTCTCCTTGTCTTTTCCTTTCCCCTCTACTATATTTTTCTTATTGTTTTTATTCATAATTGTCCTACGTCCATCTATTGTGGGAACTTTGCAACATCCCGCTTGGTGGATAAAGTTTTTAAATTTCGGTCGGTATAAAAATATCTGACAGTTGTAGGGGCTCCAATCTTCTGCTCCGGAATCATGTATCCCCTATCGCAACTACCTCCAATATAGAATTAGGGAAGTTTTTATAGAGTAGTTTCTTCTCTTGGCTGGGCGATGAAGCCAATCCCCCGACCCATTAAATCAGAACATTCCATCGATTTGACTTCGGTGGTCGCTGAACCACTTGTAACGGATTTGCGCTAATTAGGAAGTAAGCGCCAATTTCCCACTGCTAGCATCGGTAACTCCAGGGTTCACTAAGTCCGTTAGATCAAAAGTTCGTTTGATCCTATCCAGAAAGCTGCTGTATTTTCGCCGCATTCTCCATACATGCTCCATTAACTAAAGATGAGGGATACGTTACCCCGGCACGCGAACGTCGATGCAAAGAGTTCGTGTTTTAGCGCTGGAAATGACAGTTACACTATCCTTGTTAAAAAAAAACACCCCCGTAGACTAATTTGAGATAAAAATATATTAGCTGAAAAAAATTTTTGACTGTCCCAACAGCCACCACCCAATTGAAGACCGTCCAACGTTTCTAGCTTACTACGGCTCCTCATCAGGGACTAAACTAAAAATTATATTAATATTCTAATATTCTGATACTCACACATTCTTCTATAGGTATCGCGTTGCACATTTTTTTTATTGCATCGAACAAAGGTCGCCCTAGTACAAATATGTCTTTATTATTTGGAAAATAGCTAATTTATCTACTAAGTGAAGATGTGATCGGTCTGTAAAAATCTGTTAAGTGAGATATTTTCAATGAATAGAGGTATTTTGAATTCCTTTTGCTAATCCATTCTAGAACGTGGAAACTTTAAACACCTCATTGCAATTAGTAAACCTAAGAATGTTTTTATCTCTTTTGGATTTGTAGGCCTGAATATCTTCTCTTGCTGTACTGTAATACTGTAATAATATACATGATATCTATTGCCGATCTAATTTTCTTCGGTCTACCGCGCCTAGCTATCGAATTCTGTTTAATTAGCGAGTTGCTATTTTTCTCTCCCTCTGAATCTTGCGATTCTGCCTGATTTTTCGCAAAAGATAACCTGTTCTTTTCTTTGTCGAGCACGTCTCCGTAGACGGTATGTTCGAGTGATTTGAGATGTCTGGTCTCGTATATTTTCTTTTCCTCTGGTACGAGTATCTTATGGCCTGTCTGTGTATAAACTACAATTACACCTCGAATGCCCTGTAAGCCGAATTTATAATCTAAATTTCGCGGTTTCTTAAGGAAGCCTAAGCTGCCAAACCTTCTAGCTATCCAAGATCTAAGATAAAACTACTTCGCAATTTGGTTGGCGCTATATTCATATCTAGTGCTTTATGCGGACTCCTATTATACGTATAGACTGCTACATCTACCGCGTGATTCCAATTGCTTAGAAGCAACCCTGAGTCGTACATCATTGCACGTACTTTCATTTTGAGCGTTCTGTTGAATCTTTCTGCAACACCGTTATGTTCCGGAGTATCTGAACACGCGAGTTGCAATTCTGCACCTAATTCCGTTAGTTTAGTTATTGTCTCCCTACTGGGAAATTCCGTACCTTGATCTGTGCGAAGGTAGCAGAATTTTTCGTCCGACCCTATTGCGTTTCTTAGTTTTCTACCGCATGATTCTATGCAGTTTCCTGCTTCAGTTTTGCTTTTAACTGGGTACGCGCACGCTACTCTCGAATAGTCATCTATCAAAACGATTACGAATTTATGCCCTCCGCGATATCACGTCGCTTTAATAGGCCCCATTGTGTCACCATGCAATATTTACAGTAGTCTATCTGCACGCGTTCGCATTTTATTAAACGATAACTTCACGCATTTGGTTAAATGACAATTCTTCGCAGTTATCTACTTCTGAGGTATCTATCAAATCCTTTTCGTTAATTAGAGTTTTATTTACTTTCGCGAACTGTTTGAGGTACGTAATTAACGGGTGTCCTATGGGCGTGTGCTACAGCATGGCCGCAGATAGTGCTTTAGTGTTTGATATGTTATTGTTTCTATAAACAACTTCCGGTTCTTCCGCACCACTTACTACACATTCTCCCTCTTTCGGAATAACCGGAATCAGTTGGTTTCCTAGGTCAGTTTCCGATGTAGCAATCGTCTCAGAAACGCTCGGTTACCTAAACCAGATTTACTTCGTGTTTTCATCGATACACTAAAGTTCTTGACTTTGGAATTTATAATGATATAGTCCAAAAAAGAGATTTATAGTTACTGGTGAGAATCTTCTCTTTAGTTTTCTTATCTATTACATCGATACGTTTGTTATTAAGGTAAATTTCCATTCCGCTTTCGATAAACTTCCTATGCGACAGTAAATTTCTCGCGACGTCCTTCGAGTATAACGTTTCAGGTAACTTAATAATTTTACTGTTTATAGCGCGCTTTTCGACTGTCCCTTCGGTATCGATTTTCAGAAATTTATTTTTGTTCGCGCAACGCATTTGACAATTGGTGATGTGCTCCGTAGTACCGGAGTCAGCTATGAAGTCACAGAACAATAAATCATTGTATTTTGTGTTATTGGTCAACTCACCCTTTCCTCCGCGATTTTCTTCGCTAGCGACCTCTTTCTCCACGTTATAGGCCGTACGTCCCCTCTTTTTAGAGCTGAACGTGTTTTGGAGCTTCCCATCCTGTCGACCTTGATCGTGCGGTCGCTTTGTTGACTTGCCCTGCTTGTTGGGGTAATCGCGAGCGATGTGGTTACCCAGCTCGTTACAATTGTAACATTGAATGAGCCTGGGAGTCGGGCAGTCTTTTATAACATGTTCGTATTTACCGCACGCTCGGCACTTGAGAGCACGGTCGTCCCTACGACCCGTGCTTCATCCGCTTCTGCGGATCTGATTGTATGAAATCCTATTGGATCTTTTAAATCCATTTTCAGCGATCAGCTGGCTTCCCCTCCGCTCGGTTATGGGCTTCGTTGCTTCTTACTGTAAAATAAAATGTTTTAGTGCCTCATAAGTCATTTCTTTGCCTGTTGACTCGAGGCTTATAACTTCTGCGAGAATCACTTCAGACACAGCGTCTGTGATTGCTTGCACAAATATATCTCTTTTTTCTTTTTCAGACAATTTGTCTGCATTAGGCACACTCTAATAAATTCGGACTCTGTTCTCGAAATTATCCCAGAATTCTACAGCAAGCTCCTCAGAAGGATTGTACTTTATTCTGTATAACGTTCTCCGAGCCGATATACGTTTATGCTCCTTTAATCTCTCAAGTATCTCCCTAGGAGACTTTAGATTTACAATCTTTTGATAATACGTAATATCAATATGATTGATGATTATATCACGAGCTCTGAACATGTCGTCACGAGCTTTCTCATCAACGACATCGTTCTCCCCTATCGTCAGAACATGATTCAATCTTTTGACATGTAATTCCGAATTAAGATAATCCTCAAATATATCAAAACGCATATCATTAGTAAGTTTATATTTTCTGAAAGAGTTATTTTCTTTATTAGAACAGTTAGCAAGTTTATCAATAACCTTTTCAAGCAAGTGACTATCTGAATCATTACATACAGAATTACTATTATCAATGTTCATATTATTAATCTTTTCAGTTAGATTATCAGTGACATCACTGCATTTATCGCCGTAAGAACCGATACGATCGTCAGCTAAGCTCGCATTGAGATTATCGGGCAGAGCTTTTGCGAGAGGATTGCTCGACTCTGTTCTCGAGCAATGCAGATTTTCGTGCGATTTATTAACATTTAATACAGATTCAGAAATATTAGAATTATCATTAATATTAGAGTCTGATAGTCTTACGTTATGTCCCAAGTCTCGCTCTGAAGATGCGCCCGGATTATAATGATATTCACGATGATCCAATAATGGTTGTACCTCCTTCTCCTTTGACGGCGGTGTCGAGCAAGTGTCCATATGATTCACCACGACCTTGATCATTTCGTCGGTCACATCCTCATATGGATTCAAATCTTTATCGTTTAGTGACCGCTGGACCTTCCCTCTGGTCGGCTGAGCGTCCTCTCGGTAGGACCCATAAGTACCATATTCATTTTTTCTTGGAAAAGAACAGTGTTTCTCGCTAAATCATCGAAACCCTTAAGAAAGTATTAAGAGCCCCGGATAGCGAGGTCTCGCTCTATAAAGTCACTTTAACATGGAGAGAATACAGAAATGTATGTACCCCCTCTGCCAAGGCGGTATGGATGGCAGGCAGGCCCTTCAAACTCGTGCGTAACACAGCAGCAAAGGCGCATGACAAACCAGGCAAATCATATACTGTCCAGCATACGCAGGGGGAATCCGGTCGCCAGTACTGCTGCCCTGTACGAATACGGTGCACTTCACACTCCCTCTTACTCTAGGATTATATGAATAAATAATCCGGCGGATTTATATTTATACCGCAAGAGGCTCACGCGCGCGTATATATCGCGCCTACGTACTGAATTCGCCTATCTGGATAAGGCATCGAGCCCCTATGGTGTAAGGATACGGTCCTGGCAGGACCTCGGGCCCCCCTCAAATGATGGCACGGGCCTGGGCGGCGCCCAGGACCCCCTAGCTATAGCATCGGATTAGACTCTATATAGACCGGGATAGATTCATACGTGTACTCGTATACTGCCACGCACGTATTCAGTACTATGCTTCGACTATGTATATATATCCGTACAGTATGTATGCACGAATATCAAGTCGGTCGTATTACTATACGTCGACTATATATATATATATATATATATATATATATATATGTACCCGTACAGTATATATATACTAATACTACCTCACGCGTATACTAAGCATGTAACGTATATCTATATATATACCCGTACAGTATATCTGTAAGACCATATAGTAGTCGCGCACCTATACTACCTCACACATATACTATTACATACATATACAGTATATGTATACCCATATAGACAGTATATACGAATATAGCTCCCATAAGAATTACATTGCGACGATTTTTCTTATGGACTTGCGTGTAAATTGCACGGCGGTTACGGAAAACACTTCTCTAGACTCGTAGGAGGCCTCCTTGTATGATTTGACGCTCGGATTCCGTCCGGACTAGGTCGCGCCCGGGAGAGAGCCCGCCGCTACCGTGCTAGCCCCTCCATGTGCCGCGCGTCCGCTGTACCGCGCGCGTCCGGGGATCGACCGCACGCCCCCCCCCCCTCACTACGCCGCACCACGCACACGTGCACTCGGGCACATACGCACTTTCTCTTTTTTGGTTAAAAATTGCACTTCTGAGTTTTAAAACGAAATTCGAATCAAAAAATTTAGCTTGAAATATTATTGAAAAATTCTCGATTCTAAATTCGCGCGTAAAAGCTAAAAATTTCCCGCGAGATTTTTATACCCGCGAATCTCTACATAAGCAGTTTTAGTTATAACTTGGATAATTATTAAAAATCAATTTATAATTATGGCGCTCTGAAAACAAATTTAATCATGATTGTTATGTGTTTAAGCAATTAGATTACAATATATTCAATTTTAAAAATTTCAATTAAAATCTCTCTCAAAAATCAAATTTTATTATATTAAAATTTGAACTCAAGCATATTTCTTACTTGGTTTATTAGATTCAGTCTACTCAATTATGCAATATTAAAATATTTATTAATTTTAAAATAGATACTTTTCAACTACTAAAATTCGACAAATATAATTTTAGATTTTTGAATTCAAACCATAATGGTAATTACACTATAGTTTTATATTCAAATCTAGACTGCTTCTTATGCATTTTTAATGCTTTACACACTTTATGTAATTAATTTTATCATAAATAAATTAATTTCAACTTAGCCTTATCCATTTGAATGTGATCGAATCAATTTTCAATTTACACTTTCCAGCGTTTACACACGTCGTTGAATTTTTATTGAATTTCATTTCAATACAAATTCTTTCTCTTTGAAATAATTGACCAAAAATTCAACTTAATAAATCTCCGAATAGATTTATTGTCTCTCGAAATTCAGTTAAAGAAAACTGTCCTTCGTGGTTTTTGGATAGGGGGCAACACGTGCTCAACCTTTCTCTCTCAGACAAAGAAAAACTCACGAACTCGCACAAAATACTTCGCGATTTTTAAAAACTTTTAAAATTATCGCGAAAAACACTGACCGGCTCAGTGGACGGACGTAGGCGGGTCCCATAAGCTGTTGGAATAAATACTAAAAGAAAAAATACAGCAGAGTTAAATTAAATAAAGACCAAGAATATTAATCGGTTAACAAATAGCTTGTTGAGCACATCAGTACAACACAAGGGTTTGGACGCAACTAAACGTCCACTCTCTATAAAGGGCGCTCGCGCAGCGCCGAATACGCACACATTGACTGTACCATATGTACAGACACTACTCGCACATATCTCATAGACTGTATGGATGGTGCTCAATGCTAACACACACACACACGCACACACATATATATATATATATATATATATATATATATATATATATATATTAAATAAAATTTCCTTAAATACTATATGCAGCTCAGAATATATATAAAAGTTTGGTTCTGGTTAGATCAATGCTGAAAAGTTCAATTCTAAAACTTTCTTATTTTTACATTTTATATTACAGTATAAAAATTGTTGTATTATAATTATTATGTATGATAAAATTAGTTCTATTACCTTACAACAATACTAATATAATCGATTTGGTTGGGTTTAATCAACATGCAATACTAATATTCTATAAATTATTTTATTCTATGTCACTCCCAGAAGACATTGCATCAAAAACGGTTAATATGATATATTCAATATTATTATCAATAATAATATAATATTATTATAATATTATATAATATATTTGATATATTGAAAAATTTTTCTATATAATTTATCAAATATAATATATAATATATTAGGAGTGTGAATAAGTCTTTCCCGTTTTTTGTAAGAGATGGCGCCACCAATACTGTGCGAGTATTCAATGGTTACATATGTCATAATCAAAGCTTATTCATATGTCAACAATTCCATACTAACACATTAGTTAAAATTTTTTCGCATCATAAATTTTTGATATCGTGAAAATGTCGAAATTTGAGCCGAGTCGACGTCATTTGCGGGAAGTTT
This sequence comes from Sycobia sp. Sy_11, assembly GCA_018907035.1. NCBI lineage: Eukaryota > Metazoa > Arthropoda > Insecta > Hymenoptera > Epichrysomallidae > Sycobia > Sycobia sp. Sy_11. Next base: position 169,541 of record JACCIC010000232.1, read on the forward strand.
CACTTTATTGGTTCAATTTGAAGAAATCTGCTGCCGAGACGCATCGATTGCTTCAGGAGGCTTACGGAGAAGGTTGTGTCGATGATTCAAGTGTTCGCGGATGGTTTCGAGAGACGTCGAACGGCGTTTTTTCACTTGCAAACAGCTGCTTCAGCGACATAAAAGAAAGGGTTTTCTGCATCGTATCGTGACTGGCGATGAAAAGTGGATACGTTACGATAATCCGAAGCGAAGAAAATCATGGGGACTACCCGGCCATGCATCATCATCGACGGCCGAGCCAAATATTCATGGCGCCAAGCTCATGCTCTGTATATGGTGGGACCAGCTAGGTGTGGTTTACTATGAGCTTCTGAAACCGAATGAAAGGATCACAGGCGAGGTCTATCGACGACAATTGATGCGTTTGAGCCGCGCACTGCGAGAAAAACGGCCACAATACTCCGACAGGCACGACAAAGTTATTTTGCAACATGACAATGCTCGCCCACATGTTGCACCGCCGGTGAAAACATACTTAGAAACGCTCAAATGGGAAGTCCTACCCCAGCCGCCGTATAGTCCAGACGTTGCTCCGTCTGATTACCATCTCTTCAGATCGATGACGCATGGCCTGGCTGACCAGCACTTCCATTCCTACGAGGAAGCCAAAAAATGGGTGGATGACTGGATAGAGGCCAAACCGGTCGAATTTTTTCGCAACGGGATTCGTATGTTGCCAGAAAGATGGGAAAAAGTTGTAGCTAGCGATGGCCAATACTTGCAATAATTCATTTGTAACCATTTTTTCACAATAAAGGCTCAAAATTTGAAAAAAAACGGGAAAGACTTATTCACATACCTGATAATATACTAAATATATCAATTATATATATTATATAGAATGTCACTGGTGCTGTCGGTGAAATGCACCTGGATATGATTCACCCTTTTGCTAGCTCTAAGATGATCGGGCTCGGATGTCTCGTTGGCCGCTCGCTCCCTCTTTCTCTCGTACTGGCTCGGGCTAAGGCCGTCGACGTCGTTGTTGCTGTGCACTTCATGCTCACGAGTACTCACTGAATACTTATTGAAATATTACGACACGATATCTCTCGGCATTAGAAGTAGAGTCCGATGGCGTCTTTCGTGAGTTTCCAAAATCTTTCGCGTTGGAAAATAAACTCTCTCCTTGAACATTCTACATCTTCTTCCAAGGCATCATGGGCAGAGGCCCTTAGTCCTTGTGATCCACATCACAATATCTATATAAATATTATAACCGTTATATATATATATATATATATATATATATATATATATATTATAATATTATATAATATTGTATATTATATAGTTACATATCATAATATTACATATTATATAGTTATATATATAAATATTATAACACTTTAGGTGTAGTTATGAACATCCCGTTTCGTGATCGTTACAGTGACTTCATTTAAAGAAATCAGGCTGTAAACTTAGGTATTTTTCAACGAGCAATTCGATAGGGATTTTTACTTTGATTTTGGAAATGAAGTATAAGTTTATTACAAAGTAAACTTTTTCTTCATATGACTATGAAATTCCAAGCTCAAGATAACTTTTGGTTCATAGGGCAGGTCAAACGATGCTCATGATGGTCAACCCAGAGTCAGATCAAGAATAGTATCCTCCTGAGTGTAAGCTACTTTATGTATTAAAAAATCACTGGAAAAAGTAGCAAGAGATTTACGGAATCTCTAATCATCAATCTCATTCAAACTAAAATATCTTTAGCGGAGTCAGAGAGATATCGGATGTTGAAACAAATTCAAATAAAAGCTCAAATGAATTCGTAATGTTATGCTAATTACTTTCAGCATTATTCCAAAAAGACATCATTGGCCGAGTATATATTGTGTGAAAGCCTTGCGGCTTACTCCATAGCAATAGAATGAAGAACTGTCATAACAAATGTTCAATCTGTTTTCCATTGATAGATAATATTCCAAACAATTATAGCTATAACAGCATTTTTAATAATTCAAATGGAAATTTCAGCACATTCGTCAATTTTTCTCTGTCGCAATAATGTAGTACACATCTGCTATTCTAGGAAGCCTAACTTAATATAAAAATAGACCTTCGCATTCTGCCTATTGGAGCGTCGTCCTATTGATATCATGTATCATTAATGCTATATCTGTCAATCTCTGCTATTATAGATATCAATTAATTTCGTATCATGTTCCGGTGGCAGAATTGAAATTATTCTCATAAAATCCATTGCGATTTTTTTTACACAATGAGTATTTGTATTATCCTATTATAGATAACTATAGCTTTTTAACAGCAGTATTATATGAATAACCTTATTACGGACGCCTTCTTCTTGACTAAAGATACCAATTGAGGTACGGAGATAATTTCGAATATTAATCTAATAATTTTTGATGTAAAGAAATTATTGATATTTATTGGTAGACCTTTCTTCCAAAAACCTTTAAAAAGTGTTCTTAAAAAAATTGTTTGCATAATTGTTTAACCCCACATTTGCTTTTAGTATTTTCCTTAATTTTCATGTATTTTTCATAATCGAATTTGTGCATCTAATTTTTATTTCTAGCATTTTCTGTGTTTTTTAGCGCCTTATACACTTTATGATTATCGGCTTTATTGACCTTGATATCTCCAGAGATTATCTTGAACTTGGGTATTTATACGTACTTGAAGGTGAAATTGGTCGCTCTTTTGATTGATCGCCAGTGTCAGGAGGGAGAGCTCGATTTGTAAAAACGCGTTGATTTGGTTTTCACGGTCACCTAGAGGTGGCAGTAGTAGCTCAAAAAATACCACTTTATTAGAAAGTGCACAATTTATAAAGAATATGTCTCAAGTTTGAAGACGTTATGATATTTAGTATTTGCTTGACAGCCATCAATAGTTTTCAGTGACTTTGTAAACATGGAAAAAATTGGTCATCGTTATGTGATACAATACTATTATTTGAAAGGCCTCAGCCCAACCAATATAAAAACTGAACTAGACTCTACACGGGGTAAGACTACGTTTGCAAATATTGAAAAATATTTTATAGTAACATATTTTAATATTTTAACAGTAAAATATTGAATAGCAGAGTCTAAACGAGGCTGTAAGAGCTACCAAGACGAGCATCGCAGTATTCGATCAAACGAGATGACACCTCCAGATATGTTGAAGAAAATCTACAAAGCGGTACTGGATGATCGTCGATTGAAAGTGCGCGAAGTAGCAGATTGGTAGGCATTTCTGAAAGCTTGAAGATGACAAAGTTGTGCGCAAGGTGGGTGCCGCGTTTGCTCACAATGGAACAAAAACAGCGTCGTAAAGATGTTTCAGTTGAATGTTTGGCAATGTTTCGCAAAAATAAAGCCGAATTTTTGCGCCGTTTCATAGCCATTAATAATACATGGGTCCCCCTTTTCATGCCCGAAATAAAAGAAAAATCAAAACAATGGATTCAAAAAGCAGCACCGGCTCCAAAAAAGACAAAGTTATGGCGTCAGTTTTTTGGGATGTGTGTGGGATAATTTTCATTGACTATCTTGAAAAAGGAACAACTATCAATGGCGAGTATTGTGCGAAATTATTACAACGTTTCAGCGAAACAATCAAGCGAAAACGGCCGCATATGGCTAAGAAGAATGTGTTGTTCCATCAAGACAATGCACCAGCTCAGACATCCGTTATTGCAATCGCCAAAATTAATAAATCAATGTTTGAATTGCTACCTCATGCACCTTATTCGCCAGATTTAGCTCCCTCGGATTATTTTCTGTTCCCAGACTTAAAAAAATGGCTCGGTGGTCAAAGATTTTCAAACCATGAAGAGCTGACGTCGGTAGTTAATGGCTATTATGATGAGATTAACAATTCATATTATAAAAAGGGTATCGAACTTATTGAATATCGCTGGGAAAAGTGTATAGAGCTGAAAGCAGATCTGTTAAAAAATAAATATACTTTTTTCAAAATTTTTGAGTTTTATTTATTCGGCCAGGTACTTCTGGGCCCACCCTCGTAAATGTTATAGCTTAACTCCATCAAACAATAATATAACATGCTATCCGAGAATTCCGAGAGTTTTCCAACGTGCTGTATATGCACTGCATATGTCGCAAATTATATACTCATTTTTTTTTGAAGACGAATATGAAATACTAACCCTGACGTAGTTGATATGGAAAGTACATTCATATATATATATATATATATATATATATATATATATATATATGAAATAAATCACAAAATGTATACGAATTCAATGCATTTGACTGACCTGAAAATAATAAGTATGAAAAACTACAAATTAGCAAATTTATATTTTTGAATTACTGAATTTGCTTAAATTTATTTTACGTGATCGGGAATCCTGTCCCAAAATACTTTCTTCCTTCTTCAATGAATTTTGAAATAATACTACTTGTGTTTTCCCGAAATGGATGTTTAATATTACTTACCTACATAATTTTTCAGATTTGATATAATCAAAAAGCTTGGTCAAGGAACTTACGGAAAGGTTCAATTAGGAATTAATAAAGAAACAGGCCAGGAAGTGGCAATAAAAACAATTAAAAAATGTAAAATTGAAGTAGAAGCTGATCTTATCAGAATCCGTAGAGAAATACAGATAATGTCTAGTGTACAGCATCCGAACATTATTCATATTTATGAAGGTAAATGGTTGTAAATTTTATGTGGAATATTTAGTGCTAAAAAAACACTTATTAATATTGTATACAACTGTTATAAGTAATTAAGAACTTCATCTTCATATACATATAATATAATAAATAAGACATATAATGGACACAACATTATATGAACTTATTAATAAATATTTTTTCATTGGTCTTACAGTCCAATCAAATCAATCGAAAAATATACGTAATAAGATCAATACATATCTACATTAACATTAATACATCAATACACAAAAATAGTAAAAATAAAAATAAAAATTAAAATTAAATTATTTTTTTTGTTAGTAAAGTGCAGTCTGATTGTCCCGAACACCCTTACCTAATTAAAGATCAAGTCCAACGTTTTGAGCTCGCTACGACTCCTCATCAGGGACTGCAGTCAATTAGGTGAGGGTATTGCAATCAGACTGCACTTTACTAACAAAAAAAGAAAAAAAATTTCAGCTAATATTTTATTTTCAGATTAGTCTACGGGGGTAACTGTAAACAAGGATAGTTTGACTGTCATAATTTTTTATTTAATTTTTATTTTTTTATTTATTATTTTTGTGTATTGATGTATTAATATTAATTTAGATACGTATTTATATTGTTACGTATTGTTTTCGATTGATTTGATTGGATTGTAAGACCAATGAAAAAATATTTCTTAATTTGTATATAATTACTCGACAAATGTAAAATTAAATTATTATATGAACTTACTTACTTACCAGTTTAGCCCCTGCTGAGGAGCCGTAGCGAGCTTGAAAAGTTGAACACCCGCATTCAATTTACAATTACGTAACGGTGCTGGGGACAGTCAGATTGCACTTCACTAATAAAGAATTTTTTGAGCTAATATATTTTTATTTCAGATTAGTCTACGGGGGTGAATTTAAACAAGAACAGTCTGACTGTCATTATAATTTTCAATTAATTATATATTAATATGTATTCGTATTGGTATAAATATATATTGATATTATTATGTATTAGTTTTACTTTATTTAATTGGACGGTAAGATCAATACAAATATTTATTAAATTATATGAACTTAAATATGTACAATAATGAACTTAACATTGCGTGAACTATCTAGAATCTGCGATTAACGGGTGTACTTTTCAGCCCACAGCTGAACCAGGTACAGTCTTAAATGTTCATCATTCGAAACTACTTGATAGAAAAGAGAAAGTAATAAAAAATTAAAGGTCTTTCAAAAAAATTATAGGTCTCACGCTGTTTTACCTTCTGCAATATTTACATAAAAACTATGTACCTACTACTAAAATTTTTGCTTTTGCTATATAGTTAGAAATATAAATCCAGTAGTTTCTAGTATTATTTCAATCTTGTATATTCTTGTCAGTACATAACGACTCATATTTCTGATTTAACCTACTCTGCACTTAAGAAAATCTCTCACCCAGTTCATCTTTATTAACCTATCTCTCTATTCATTCTTACTCTTATGTGTTCTGGTTTAGAAAAAATAGAAACGGAGTTACTATGTTGAAGAGACATAGTAATGATTCTGTACGACGCAGAACATTAGAAGATTCCCTGAACTCGGTATATAAATTATAAAAATTAAAAGGGTATCATGGCATTGTTAAGAATATAATTTCCATTCAACAATTTTACTTATTTAATGAAGCAAGTAGTGGACAACAAATTTTAACGCGACCATGGCACATGTAAGCGAACCTTCAGATTAAGAAGTATCGAAAGGGACCCTGATTTTTCGTTTTATAATTTTATCACACACCATGCATAGTTTTATTATTTTGAATAAAGAAGATCCTGTAGGAGCGTAAAAACACGGGTTTTGGACGCAATTCCGACAAATTGGTGGGCAAATATAAGTTATAAAATTTGAGATTGATATTGAAGATTTATACTTAGTATTATTTATAAATGAAAAAATAATTGAGTATTGTGTGAAGTATAATTAATAACAGACATTCGGCAAATAAATTAATGATAAACTTAACGTATTCTGTCAGATTATCATCAGATTATTATCAGACTGTCCTTGTTTATTATTATTATAATAAAATAAAAATAAATAAAAATAGAATAAAAATGAAAAATAAAAAAATAAAAATTAAATTAAAAATTTAATTAAAATTATAATGACAGTCAGACTGTCCTTGTTTACATTCACCCTCGTAGACTAATCTGAAAATAAAATATTAGCTGAAAAAATTGTTTGTTAGTAAAGTGCAATCCGAATGTCCCCAACACCCTGACCTAATTGAAGACTTGTCCAACGTTTCGAGCTCGCTACGGCTCCTCATCAGGGACTAAACTAATCCTTATATTCTAATCTATATATACCCATCTCCACCACCAAATTTAGTAAATTAAATATAAATGCCAATGATAAACATGAAATGGAATGATAAACACTGTCCAATCTACCAGACTCTAACATCTAAGTGAATACTTAGACTCTCCCGTTTATAATTATTATTAATACCATGTTCCAAAATATCCACATTCACAAAATCAAAAGAATGTAAAAACTTTAAACAATACTCTTTTAAACCGGAAGTAATATGTGAGCTACGTAAACTATATTTATGTTCATAAATTCTCTTTTTTAAATATCTACCTGTTTGTCCAATATAGAATTGATCACATCTATGCAATTAATCTTGGAAACAACTCCTGATTTGAAGCATAAATCATCCCTATCTTTGCAATTATTAAACAATCTATTCAAATTATTGCTATTTTTAAAGAAAATTTGAATGTTATATTTCCGAAAATTTGTTTTAATTCTTTCAGACAATCCTCTAACATATGGAAAGACAATAATTTTTCCTCTGTTAAAATCAATTCCTGCACTGTCAATGACACCCTTTAATGCTCCAATTTTGTTTCCGAATTGGTGGTGTGAATTAAAATCTAAAAACCTACCTGACCAAGTAGGCTTTCTGTACCAATTAAGTTTTACCTTATTATTACTACATCTAATCACATTAACGTCCAAAAAACTTAACTGACTATTTACTTCACCCTCCCTTGTAAATTTAATTCTGTCATGCACATAATTGAAAACATCCACCATTTCATCCACAAAAACTTCTGGAACAATTGTAAAGATATCATCAACATATCTCTTAAATATCATTGGTTCAAAAAGCAATTTTGACAAGGCTATACTTTCCAACTTTTCCATAACTAAATTAGCTATAACCGGTGACAAAGGCGACCCCATTGGACATCCGTATCTTTGTTCATAAAATTTATTATCAAATGAAAAAATTGTGTTATTAAAAACCAAATTAATTGCTTTAATAAATTCATTCATTGTCAATTTTGTATGCAAATTAATTTCATTCCACTTTTCCTGTATAATATCATTTAACAACTCTAAAGGTACATTTGTAAACAAAGATACTACATCCAATGAAATCATCTTGTAGTTTTTCGGAATAACAATATCTTTCATTTCATTGTAAAAACACCAACTATCCTTAATGTAAGAACTAGTTCTTCCAACTATCTTAACCAATATATTAGACAAAAATCTAGCAATATTATAAGTTGGGAAACCTATGGAAGATATTATTATTCTAAATGTCAGATTTTCTTTATGAATCTTGGGAAGCCCATAACATTTTGCCACAGTTCCATTTTCACATTTTAAATACTTATATGTAGTATCATTTATATATTCATTTCTTTTCCAATTATTTAATAACTCTTTCAAATTATTTTGTAGCTTAATGATTAAGCTATTAGCTTATCATTGTTTCAAAGAGCATTGTTTAAAGTTTTTATATTCTTTTGATTTTGTGAATGTGGATATTTTGGAATATGGTATTAATAATAAGTATAAACGGGAGAGTCTTGAAAGTATTCACATTTCCAAGAATCGAAATAATGTGAATTTAATGTTAGAGTCTGGTAGATTGGACAGTGTTTATCATTCCTTATTAAATTGATTGGTTTTGGACAATTTGTGTAGAGGGGGAATTTATATTTAATTTACGAAATTTGGTGGTGGGGATGAGTATATATAGATTAGAATATAAGGTTTAGATTAGTCCCTGATGAGGAGCCGTAGCGAGCTCGAAACGTTGGACAAGTCTTCAATTAGGTAAGGGTGTTGGGGACAGTCAGACTGCACTTTACTAACAAAGAATTTTTTCAGCTAATATTTTATTTTCAGATTAGTCTACGGGGGTGAATGTAAACAAGGACAGTCTGACTGTCATTATCATTTTAATTTGATTTTTAATTTAATTTTTATTTTTAATTTTTATTTTTTATTTTTATTATTTTTTATTTTTATTTTATTTTATTTTTGGTTGAAATTGATTGGACTGTAAGACCAATAAAAAAATATTTATTAATTTGTATATGGGCAGTCGACAGAAGTACAATTCAATTGATTATATAGTGTAACATTCAAATTATGCACAGTGGAGTATGTGGTTCTCTCAGATAAAGCAGTTACAGGAAATCGACTAAAGTTACACTCTAGAAAAAACTTAATTCATACCATATAACCACAAATTTTTTGAGCAAATAAAGCAGCAGCAAATATTAAAATTTTGTGTTTTCGAATGTAGGTCGACAAAAGAAAAGATAGAACACATTCAATTAGAAAAGAAATACAGTGTGACAAAATCTCAAATTAAGTAAAACTTATGAAAATTAAATAAATATATAGAAATTTGGTGAACCATAATAAGATGGACACTCAATTTAATAAATATGTTTAGGAAAGAATTTAAAATTAAAATCATAAAGATTATTAAAATACATAGTTTTTTGTTCTATACAATTTTTCCGTATAAACTACATATTTATAAATAGAAAATAGTTCCGTCTCCGAGATCCCCTGAATAATTCTACGTTTAGATGAAAACAGATACCTTCGATTACTCTCTTCCCGCGAAGTGCTGATTATAGCATATTTTCTTTTCGAATATTTTCTTGAATTTTCTTTTTTTTTTTCATGTTATTTAACGTCGCTCTATTTATGCTTCCAAATATTGGTGCTAATCAGCGACGGAGGTCTACGATGTGTTTGTAAACAAAGCACATGTAAATTATTACAGAGTGCTTGTGTCAATCGGCTGAGACCGGGATTTGCACTCGGAACACCAAGTTACTAGTCCTTCGCTCTAGCGATCGAGCCATCGTAGGCTTCTTTCTTGAATTTTAACTACAATAAAACAATTTTTTGTAATTTGGAATAAATACATTTATTCAAATCGAAAGCACGAAATATTATAAATATGTCATTATATGTATTGGCTGATTCAGTTGATACAATATTTTTTAAATTTAAAAAACATTATTCATTGTTTAAAAGAATTTATTTAAATTGATTAAATAAAACTCATTTTCGTAAATGCACTAAATGTAATCTAATAAGCACATCAGTAATTTTAATATCTGTTTTGTTATAAAAATGTTTCACAAATTTCCGCCAAGTTAGATCTAAGATTTTCAGCGTAACCTGTGTTGCGTCCAGCAACTATACATATATTTTGAAAGCAGGCCAAAATCGTACGGCACGTCATTACGTACACTTCCCGATGATTTTTAAAACGGGGGGAAGTAAGTAACGGAATCGGGAAAGAGGAGAAGGCGATACGATGTTAATAAGGGAGGGAGCGAAGCAAGTGCAAGAGGTATGGCAACGCTGTTTGTATGTCGGAAAGAAAATATACGTTGGATATACAGTCTCCACAAAATTCCAATATAATCCCTGGAAAATTTTGGAGACGTATAAATAGTATAACTGCGTAGCTCGCGCCTCCCTCCCCCAATAAAAGTCCGACCAGATGCGGCCCGAACCGTATAGCTAGGCCGCAGGTCCGTCTGTAGCGCGCACTAGCCGCGCCAAAATTACGACTCGGGCTGAAATGCCCCTCTCTACTTCCCCCACCGATGCTAGCTTCCGTAGGAAAGTCGGAAGGAAGCGAGATGCGCGCTTGTGCGTCATTTATGACCCCTCTTTGTATACAAAATATGAAATCTGAGAGAACGCGGAATATCACCAAAAGTTTTGACGATGCAACTTAACAGAGAGTTACAAAATATGATGAAAACTCGGAGCCGATGAAAATATTATTTTGAAGAATATTCCAGAATAAAATATGAAAACGTCAATCTACGCGTAGTTTTTGTTGCGGAGTCTGTGAATGCTGTTTATGTATCTCCGATGGTCGTTCAGCAAGAATGGCCCTGAAAAACGGCCACTGGAGTATGTGCGACTCGACAGAAAACCCATGTCACTACGCACTAAACATATATCTCCGTGTTGCACCGATACCAGCCCAGAACTGTTATACACATTACATCAGCCTGGGCGGCAGTCCTTGCGTGGTTATTTCACGTTCGTATCTTTCATTCCAGATTCTCATGCATACTCGATATTACATTCACTCTTCACAGACTTTCAATCGTCCAGACATCCTTCTGCTCTTTTGCTCTGAAGCACATTCATAACGTATTTTGCGATCAACCGCCAGCTGTCCGCGTCCGTCATCATAATGTTCGTCACGTTTTCTGGCGTAATCGCTCCTGTCCTCGTCTGTAGCTCTAGTCGTGGCTCAGTCCAATGTTTGCACACAAAAAATGTGTACTCCGCATCGTCCCAAGCCCATCCGCAGTACTTGCATTCTGAAGAAGCGACCCTCTTCATCTTGCAGAGGTACTTACGGAAGTATCCGTGTCAGGACAGAAATTGGGTCAGGTAGAAGTCCACCTCCCCGTATTTCCTCTCTTTCCACGGACCGGGTATTAGTCTTTTCATCCACCGTCCTCTTTCGTCCGTCGTCCAACGTCTCTGTCATGTCTCGCTGGTCTTCGTCCGTTCTTGAGTCACGGCGTATTCCTTTCCAACATTCGGGCTCCGCTCGTAAATTCGCTTCTGTTCGGCCGCGAGCAGATCGATGGAAATGACCCAGCAATCACGAAAACGGTGCTCTCAGACTCGGTACGATACGCGCACGCGATTCTTAACGCGCCCGCCCTTTGTATGTTTTCCATGGCGTTCGCGCGTTTCCTCATATTCATCGCGTCGGCCCAAACCTCCGCCCCGTAAAGCAAAATCGAGTGGGTAACGCTCATCAGCAGTCTGCGAACGTTCTGTTTCGGTTCCTTCGTATTTGTCTTTTCTGCTGCCTTTGTCCCCGCGTTTCGTAGGTGGGGCCAGAAGCTCAGCTTCGTATCCACGGTAACGCCAAGGTACTTGACTTCGCTCCTGGTTTCCAGTCTTTCCGTCGCTAACGTCATCGGAACCACCGTCTGTATACGTCTGCGAGTCAGCAACAACAACTCAGTCTTTCGCAGTGCGAGCTGCAGTCCGTGATTTGTCATCCATTCGTTCACGCGTTTCATGACCTGACTCAGCTTTAACTGAATCAAGTGATAGTCGCGTGCGACTATCACGGCTGCCACATCGTCGGCATAGGCAATAAGACGCGCGTTCGAGGGCATGTCTAGTCTCAACAAACCGTCGTATTGTACGTTCCAGAAGTCGGGGCCTAAAATAGAACCCTGCGCCGCCCCCGCTCTCACATGTTGCATGACAACCCCTGTTCGACGCATGAAGATGTTTGTCACGTCACTTATAGCTCCGATTGTCCACCGTCCTTTCCTAAATCCGTGTTGTTTTTCGCATAGGTCTCCGGCCTATGCGAAATTGCCTGTGTCAGTCTTGGTCTCAGCAGTAGCTCCAACAGCTTCCCTACCGTATTTAGTACAGAGAGGCCTGTATGAAGAAGGAAAATCGGGGTTCCCCTTAAACTTGCGGATGAGAACCAATCGAGCCTCCTTCCAGAGCCTACTAAAAACTCCCTCCATCAGACATCCGTTGTACAAACCCAAAAGGATGTCCGGGCGTCGCGAAGCGACCACCCTAACACCTCACTAGGTATGCCATCGGGACCCGGGGCTTTGTTAGGCTTCAACGCATTCGAAGCTCTGCGGAGCTCTTCCTGCGTGAAAAGAGGGATCTCTGTATCGATCATTTCATTTATCGCGTCCGTTCTCTTTGGATGGGTTGGGAAAAATCTCTCAACTATCCGCTCCATCGCTTTCGCGTCTCGTAGTTCCGGCGGATCCCGACCTCGTTGAGTTCGTTGATTGAGTTCGTCTATGTCTAGGCGTTTGGGGTTCCACCCCGTAGATCTTGTGCCTCGTCTCCTCGTCTGTCTCGTCGCGTCTGTCAGTTTGAAGGCATTGTACTGGTGATGATTGGCCGTATAGTCCTGGATCACCCGCCACGCCCTTATCCTAGTCCGAATTCTGTCCGAGATCAGAGTCACGTCTGATATGGAGTTACCATACCCCGGTCGTCTGTACGTCGGTATCGTTCCTTCGTTAACTACTGCCAGGTCCAGCCTTGCGGCCAGTCTTCCCCGTCTGTTGGTCAAGGGCATTCCCCACTCGATCGCCCGCGCGTTAAAATCGCCCGCCACGATTACGTGACCAGGGATTTCCTGCAATACGTCCTCGATTTTTGCAAGTTTAGCCGTGTACTCAGAGGCACTGCTGTTTGGGCTCAGGTAAACAGTGACATAGGTTATGTCAGCGACCGTCACCCAGACACAGTCCTCCTCAGTCCTGCTGCGTACGATATTCGATGCGCCCTGTCTACGTAGCCAAACTGCGGACTTGCCCGAGCTGCTTGCGAGACAAGTCGGTAATCGTCTGTCTTTGTATTGCAGACTGATAATCAGCACGTCGTTGTCTAGTTCCGCCGTAATGTACGGGAGCAGTGCGTCTACCTCGCTACTCCCGTTCATATTGCATTGGAGTATCGTGATCGTCATTGTGTGGCTGTCTTTGTCTTCTGTTCTATTAGTGTTATCCCGAAGGCGGCACACGAGGACGAGCCAGGTAAGTGTCCCCTGTCTCGGATATTATCCCCAGTGCACAGGAAACCACTCCCCACGACTCTTGCAGTCCCTGTTGGAATGACCTTCGAGACCGCAAAGTCAGCAGCAGCTTCGTCTGTCCATTCCTTTACAGTCTTTCCGTACATGACCGAACCCAACGTATCTATAGCATCGCGATATGTGTATCCTTGCTCTAATTCTTGATATAACCCACCCGATTTTAATACGCCCTTTTCTTAAGAGGTTGGTAGCATCTTTTACGTCAAAATCGCAGACCGCCATTCTGTGTCCTCGACTGTTAACTTCGAAAACATGGGGCCGACGGCCTGCAGTCGGTCCCGTTTCACGATTTAGCGCGTTCGCGATATCCTCGTCGGTCGTGACACAGTCCAAGTCTAGGAATTCCAGTGTCACCCTGGAGGTCAAATCTTATACGTGTCCAGTCTCTCTGACAGCGTCTTCAAGAACCTGTCGGAAGTCCGTCTCATTATTCAGTCTGGACAGCTGTAAAAGTACCGCGCCGTCTTTTGTCTTTCTTATTGTTCTGTCAAGGTCCACCTTTTGTGGTATTGTTCGTACCACGTCTACGTACGTCTATCCCTCAGCCGGCTTGATCATGATCGCTCCTCCCCTGACTTTGAGGTTAGGGCGGGTCTGATCCCACGACCTTAGAGTCTCGCTTTAGTCTGTACATTTATCGGTTTGCTGTCCGTTACGGTCGTTTTGGGTTTTTTATGTTTTGAGACCACCGTCGTCCATGTTTCGTTCTCGGTCGCCCGCTGTTGTGCGGCCGCCTGCTCCGGAGTAGGGGTCTGACGGTCTCTTTTCCGTTTTTGAGGAGTTGTCTCCTCACATTCACTCCGTCCTTTATCTTTTTTTTTGTCTGAGCAGTCTCATTCGCTTGATTTAATATTGTCCGATTTCCACTGCTTCATTGATCTTACTGAGTTTTTTATTATTTGACTTACATTTTTTTGTATGCATGTCCTTCTCATCATTTTACTTAGGACTCTGCTTATTGTGTAAAATTGCTCCTGCAATTTACAATCAGCAGCTTCCCAAGTTGTCGGCGATCTATAAACATTCGCACTTTCATTCATACTGCTACCTGTAACATTTTCTGTCACACCAGCCAGGTTGCCTACTGGTGTGATAGGAGAGCCGGATTGTTAGAGAAGCTCCATTGACTCTACTGAGTCGCTTGCAGGCAGCACTCGAGAGCCTGCTATAATTTTTTTATCACCTTTCTTGATTATAATTAACTTGTGTTAAATGTTTTATATTTGTGATGGTCAGGAGGATCACTTGTTGGAGATGATTGTTCAGCGTCCTGAATCTCCCCAGTACTAAAGCCCTCCTACATTCTGGTGGCCTCGGCTGTTCCTCCCCCAGGATTCGCTGCGGGGTCCCATCCGTACACCATACGGCACTACTATGAGAAGCGGGATTTGACGTCTGACGATGTCTTACCTCTGTGTGAGGCAGCCTCGCATGTTGGCTAGACTGGGTTTGGGCCCCCTACTTGTGGCCGCCCAGGAGTGCCATCTGGTTTTACAACTGTACTCTCCAGAAGGGGAACGCACATAAGCATGAAGTGATTCCCTCGCAGCTAATCCCACCAATCAACAAGTAATCACTGCATCCGCAAGACCTTACCGTCGCTCAAATTGGTCACATTCATACGTGAGAGATGCCTGTTTATAGGGCCTCTGATTCATTCATAACCCTCCTGGAAGTTATCCGTTCATATGGACTCCATCTTCACCATTCGTGGGAAACTCGTTTATAGAGTTCCCGATATACTCCCCAGTCCGAGTACGGCTATCTTACAGATATGTAGGTGTGTGAATGATGAGTGGGTGTGTAGACGGGCGAATACCACTATTTTCGCTCGAAGTTCTTGTCAACGGCCACTTATTCGTCACTCTTAGAAATGCTTATTTCGTGACTGACCGCGAGCGGTCGTTCCCCTATCCGCAACCCCGGGGACGCGTGTGGTAGCTGAACTCAAGGCCCTACAGTAGTGTATTACCCAAGAATGTAAACAAGGACAGTCTGACTGTTATTATAATTTTAATTTAATTTTTAATTTAATTTTTATTTTTAATTTTTATTTTATTTTTATTTATTTTTATTTTTATTTTTTATTTTATTTGTAGATTGAATTGATTGGACTGTAAGACCAATAAAAAATATTTATTAATTTGCATATGGGCAGTCGACAGAAGCACAATTAAATTGTTTTTAATTATCCTTTTCAGTTTTTTTCATCTCCCATCCCTCCCTTCATCTCCCCACCACAACCGAATTTTCCGTGGAGAAAATTTCGGCTGCGTCGCGGCCTGGGTATAAATACGGGCCCTCGAACATGCAAAAGTCAGACTGCCAGCCGTGTTTGATCCGCGCGTATCTTAGAGTTTTGTAAGAGAAATCATAAAAAGTAAGTGAACCTAAATCTCGTTGCATCGTTTTTTCTTCCCAATCCGCGAAACACGCACTCATCTTTAGGTCGAGGAACGCTAGTCTTTGCAGGCAAGAAAATTGCCGCTGGACATTGCAGTTTCCGTTAAATTTTAGCGCGGATAGCTAGTAAGGTCGGCTGGAGGCCGAGGAAACTCGCGCACCTACTGCAACACTAGCTGCCGCGAGTGTGGCCCTCACGAACGGCGAAATTACGCGAACGCGCCGCGAATAAACAATCTCGCGATCCGCCCCGCGTATCCCTGGCTTGAGCGCTAAAGCGTGGCCAAAAAACTAGGGGCAAGCAGCGGAAGTCAACGGCAGTAAATCGCCGTTGTTACGTCCATGTGACACCAACGCTGTTGGACGTCACACCTGCATATAACGCGTAACGCTACTGGTTACTAAACTTATCATGAGACTTTTAACATTTATAATTATATATGTAAAATTTGTAAGAATCACATTTTGTGAAAAAATGGGCACTCTGAGCATATTTTTTCGTAAGTTTGCAAGCACATTGCGGTAGAATATTTGACTGCTTTTTAGAGGTGCTCATTCTCTGCGCGTCGGCTTTGGCGCTCTCACGGAATTTTTTAAAATCCGTATCAAAGCACCTAACTACCACTCAGGGCATCGACACCATACAATTTAAGCATTTTTTCAGTTTTTGTCCCAGTTCCGCCGAGTTTCACATAAAATCTTATCGCGCACCGTTGCTCTAAATTTCCCTGTTCCATTTTCATTGTTTGTTTCATATATAGATCATCGTTCTGGCAATTCGTGGATACCACGCCAATAGAATTGTTTGCTTTTAAAGAAAACCAATCAGATACCCAATTTTCGACATGCTCGTAGGAATCAAAGTGCTCCTCAGTCAAAAGCAGCCAAACGGTTTTGCATTGTGTGCTGGTGCGTTATCATGAACCAACATTATTTTGTCGTGTCTTTAAGCCCATTCTGGCCATTTTTCGATCAATACTTGAAGTAAATTGATCATATGTTGTCAGTAGTGATCAGTAATATCTGCTTCACTGGGTTTTAAGAACACACTTCTTGCCAACTCGATCTGATTTTACAGTCGACTTTGCAGGTTATTCCGGATTAATACATGATTTCTTCCGCTAGGATTTATGAAATAAATCTATGTTTGAGCGCCAGTATCAATTCGATTCAAATAGATTTTTTATTGTAACTCTGAAGCAAAATTTTACAAGTGTTTTTAGGGTATTGCATCTGCCTTTCATCTCACTCATGTGGCACCGATTTTTGAAACTTCTAGATATCACCCATAGCATTTCAATGGTCAGAAATTCTTTTTTGCGCAATATTTAGCATTTCTATACTTTGTTTTTGACTCAAAGTATCATCTCCAACCAATATCACTTCTTCATTTCGGACATCAAAAATATTATTTCTAAATCATTGCAACGATCTTTTGCATCTTGCATCTGATGGTCACCCTATTGCATTAAAAGCATTCAATGCAACTGTGCAGTATTTTTATTTCAATAAAAATGAAAAATTAATGCTTTCTGCAAATCATCACTTTCTATTACAAAATTTGACATTTTTAATATGAAAAATATTATGTTGTTTTTCCAATGACTTGATATATAAATACCTTTGACAGTTGTCATTATAACCAAACAAAAGAAATTAGGCTGGTGAACATATGTTTTCTATTAAGGTATTTGTATCTGGATGCTCAATTCATGTCGGCTCAAGTCATTTTTATTCTTATAATTTTTATTTTATAACAAAGTGTTGTTATTCATGTTTTATAACATATTTTATAACAAAGTGTTGTTATTCATGTTTTATAACATATTTTATAACAAAGTGTTGTTATTCATGTTCTTTTTTGGGAAAATTGTAATAGTACCTTTTTATGCTACATATACGTTCTATAACGGTGCGCATGTCTGCTTCGAGCACGAGGACGGCAGACACGGCCGTTGTACAAAGAGTCCCCGGCTGGGATGAGCCCCGAACCAATTGGGCGAGGGACGGTCCGCGAGGGGCGAAGTATCGTATGCACAAGGAACTGGAATAAGTATCATAAAATGAATTGCGAAACAAATAAGGTAAAAGTCGTCTTTAAAGAAAGATAGAATTATAAGGATGACAGACACGCGGCGCGCAGTCCGAGGGCCGTCGGAGCGACGGCGAGCGCGAAGGCAGGGATGAGATAGGAAAAGAGAGAGAATAGTACGGGCTGCCACTTACAATTGGGACGCCGCGGTCGTCGGCTACGGGAAGGCGACGGTGGCAGACCCTCACAGCATAGCAGCAGCTCTCCGAGCCACCGAAGAAGGCGATGTTCCCGCTAGTCGGTAGCCCCGGGATCCGCATGAAAGATGGATCACGTGGCAGCTCACCAGACTTGATCACCGGAGTCACTTTCGCGGGGCGAGCTCGCGAGTATCGTCCAGGAAGGCGGTGAGGAGCACAAAATTAAGAACAAAAAACCTCACGTGGTTAAGGCGGCAGTCGAACACAAGGTTGCTACTTTCTTTTATGTCAACTCGCGCGTAGCACAGCAGTTATCGAACTATCGTTGCGCGCGATGTGTTTGCCCAACTCCCTGCTCTCTCGCTCTTTCTTACTTATCTCTTCGCCAGTGTGCTAGTGCATCAGCCTGTAACATAACTACACATTAAGTATATATATATATATAAACAACAAATATTATATACATATATTTATATATAGGCTAAGACGGGAGAGAGATCATCGGGACGTGGGATACCAATCGTAAGGGGCGCTTGCGATCTCGGTCATATTTCATACAAAAGAATAAAGTATTTTAACTTGAAGTAAATATACAATCTAGCTATCTATCGATTTATCTATTTCTCTCTCTCTCCCTATCTCTCTCGCTCTTTCTCGCTCTCTGTTACTCTGTTTCTTACTGCATAGAAATAGTGAGCAGGTCTCAATCTAATTTATTCATCAATAAACTTTACAGTTATACTGCTCGGATTCTCCTCCGTACTTCTCATTGACTGTATGGGCTATATTAACTGCTTTCCCTGTAGCTTTACATAATGCTTGTAGTTCAATCCATTTAGTAAATTTGTTCTGTATTAACAATAAACGGATATTAAGCTTCGTTGTTCTTGGATGTGACCTTCTGAGTCAACAGTTACTGTTTCCCATGATGTGTTATTGCACATTAATATTTTGAAATTCACACAATTTCTTTTACATACGCATTTCTCGCAATATTTCTAGCTTTTCGCGACAAGGTTTTGAGCCACTACCAAATATCCTGTAATATTTTTTTTCTATCCCTAGTCTTTTCTCCGAATATATACTTTCCAGTTTTAGTTTTCTGCCGTATCATTAAAATCGAGTGTGAGTAATATGTTTTTATACATTTGTCCGATTATAATACAAATATTAGGTGTACAAATAAGTTTCCGCCGTTTAGAAAAGATTTTTTATACGTTAAATTTTTTTTATATAACTACTGAGTATAAAATCAAGAGAAAAATGTTATAAAATAATAATTTTATTATGATTACAAATGATTAGTAATTAAAAAAAATAATTTTCTAACGATCGCCGTTTGGTCGATATGTAACTTTTTGCTTTTCGTTTCGGGATAGTTGACGCCGTAGCACCAGGATCCATTTCAAAGGAAAGGGAGTTTTCGGTAAAATAGAAAAAAAATCACGGAACTTGTTATATATAATTGTTTATATGAACAAAATAACAATTAAATATATTCTGCTATAATAACAAAAATTATAAATTATAAACAAACTTCCCAGTCCGGCCTGCAACAAAACAAAACAGAACTTGTTATCGTTAATTAAGCAGTTAAACTATATATTTTGAATGCTTTTTAATTTTAACAGTACTTTATAAATTACCTTTAGACACATTTGTGCGCACTATATATATATATATATATATATATATATATATATATATATATATATATATATATATACATATATATTATAACCCCAAAACCGGGTTATTACTTACTATTTCTGTGCATGTGTGTGTGGACTCTTCCACGCTGCTGGTTGTGCACTCCGCTGGAAAGGGGACGGGGAACGAGAAATGAACTACGCGAGTGACTTTATCGGATTATGACAATATTAACATTTATTTATATAACAAAACTATTTACAACAATAATGTAGTACATACGCTATGTACTGGTTGCGGGTTCCGCGATGCTACGTTAATTATTTCTAAAACTACGCAATTGTACAAAATACTCAGGGACGAGGGAAACGGAACGGGACGCTTTCCATATAACACACGTGGGAACGAGGGTACATTATTAGGTTACATACTATAGATTACATGCGACTCACACGCGAAATCATTTACTACCGCATAAAATTACAAAAGGGAATAATGATAGAGTTTACGTAGCTATGCGCGATATACACCTGACAATTGAGATTAAGCGGGCGCGGCGGTGGGCCAGGAGCCTAGCTAGATGCACGCATGAATAATTACAACAAAACGTATAAGGCTACTTGCCGCCGACGACGACGATGCTGTCGCTGGCCGAAAGCTCGCTGATGCTCGCTGGTACTCGCTGCCGTCGCCTGGTGTCAGGGCGACCGGGTGTGCGCTCTCTCTCTTCTCGCTCATAGCTCACGCGGTTGCGCGTGGCTGCGGCTCGTAGCCGCTGATGGCGTCACTGGCTGGCGACGGTACACTGCCCGGGGTAGCCGCGGGGATGTCGCCGCGTATCTTTTCCTCGTCTCCGATGTGCCCGCACGAAGTTTACACCAAGGCAAACTTGTAACTCGTCACCGCAAAGGAAGCTACAATGGCGACCTGAACTATATGGTTCGAAACGAACGAAAAACGAAACACGAGAACGGTAATGCCAGGCGGTACCGATCGAAGGAGCGAAAAGTATGAACTCCGGGGACGAAAGAAAAAGTGCAAGTGAAGTTCATTTCGAACTTCATACGTACAATTGCGCTTCCAGCGCCCTCGCGGCTCGCGCGTATCGTTTCGCGAACTCACACGAACACTCGCGGTTTCACACGACCGCTCTAACTTACCACCGCCGTTCGGGCGGTTACAAACTCCCCCTCCGAAACCGCAGGTGGGCGTGTGGTCGCGAAGGAGTTTGAATGGTGGCGAAACGCGAGACGCGAATGTTGCAAGTATACTTCGGAGAACACTGTGGGAAATAATACATGATTGACTAAATACGGTAAGGGAATGTGCATTCTTTGACGAAAACACGGTAGGAGATTATACATGATTTAGGGAAGCGCGATGACCATTGGTTTACCCTTCGCTTGGGTATAAAGAAGAAACAAAAGAAAAGTAATCTAGAATAACAAAAAACGAAAAATATGATTGTACCTGCTGGTGTGCAGCTTGGTAGTCGGTTGCTCGCCGTGACTCGATATAATTCTATTTATTTTCCTATTACTACTTCCCTCCGTCTAATTATAAACTATGCCCTATTCTAACCTATTGCTAACGTGACTTATTCTAGAAAAATGTAAATCATTATTACGTGAAAAAAAACTATAACTAATATTATTATAAATCCTATCCTAAATACATAATCAGGTTTCTAACGCTCGCTTCTGCGTTGTTTTTGCAAGCATTTCACATTCGTTCTTGCGATTCGCTTCTTCTTCTTCTGAAGAGTTCGCTGATGTTCGCCGAAGATGTTCGCTGGAAAAAAGCCGTTAATGTTAGGGGTACTACTTCTTCTTTAATTTCTGCGTTGATACATCTCATGGAGCGCTATTTTATATAGTATAACCCTGACTGCGCGCCATTTTTCGCGCCTTTTATACGTATGTGCTCCTGTTCGCGCGCTATTCTATATATGTGGGCTGGGCGTTATTTAGATGTATGCCATTTATATATGTGTGTTCTGCGGCAGTGTGGGAACTCAGCGACCGGCGACCTATTTGTTTAAATAGACTGTCGCCCCCGGCATTAGTATAAGCAGTGATTGCTGAGCTCCCGCAGCGGCTGCTGCTTGCCTGTTGGCTTGTTCCACCATTGGCTGCGGACCCGTCACTTCCTCGTTCACGTTCGCCATACCTTCTGGCACCACCGTCTCTTCTGACACCTGACGTATTGTCTTCTCTACACATCTAACATTCTCCCCCTCCCAAGACGTAATGGCAGGGGTCGGTCGCTGTACGCAGGACGTGCATGTGTGAACGTCTATGTTAGCTCTGCCACACCTGTAGCAAAATTTCCTGGACCTATGGTGTGGGCAGGCGTTGTAGCGGTGAGCTTCCTCACCACAATTCCAGCAGTGCGTTGCTGCTGCCTCGCCATGATCCGAGCCTTCAGTCCCAGCTGGATCCGTGAAGAACCAATTTCGCAGACTTCCGAGACCTGGAAGTAGCGTTGTGGGGATTGAAGGGTGGGGCCGTATGCGCGGTATAAAGTTGGAGGGTGGTTCGACAAGGGAGTCCATTAAGCCTGGGAGTTTCTTCTTGTTTCCAGGGATAATTGCCTCAATGGTTTCCTCTTCTGCTGAGTTGTTCAAGCTGGCCACTGGGCTTGTTCCTGCTTCCGTATTTGCTTGTGGTGGTATCGTGAACGGGTTAAATCTTCTGTTGCCTCCTTTGCTTTGTTTGGGGTTATGGGATGGTGTGACGGTATAGGGGCGCGAAATGGGGGTAATTTCTTTTGGTGGGGCTACTTGGAGGAATTTTGCGACATCAGCATCTGCCGTCTTCTTATATTTCGACGGAATAATGAATTTTCCCTCGGTGGTGTCGTGAGCATCGTGTGCGGGTAGGTGGTGTTGCATCTCCGACTGCTGTATCGCGACAGACCGCATCAATGCGCATTGGTCTCCGCGATATAATCGCACGTCACCATGTTCCGGGGTGCTCACATACACCACTTTTTGCACACTTCTGGGTGTGTGTGTCTTTTGGGGAGGTAGTCGCTTGAAAATTCTTGGCCCTGGCCTATACGGTAACGGACTGACCGAACGTATCTGGTCGTGCGGGGTAAAGTATTTTTGTACCCGGACCTTTGTACGAGACGGATCTAATGGTCCCGTATTATATGAGGCCGCTTCTGAAATGTAGCCAACTTCCTCCTCATTGACCGGTTTCGTATCTTCTACATTCTGCTGATTTTCTTCGATTTCTTTTTCTTGTTGGGCGTGCTCTTTTTGAGCTTCCGTAGTTTTACGTCTTTGCGGACGATTGCCATCGGTGTTGTCGATAGTGTTGGTAGTTTTACGTCGTTCCGGACGTTCGCAGGAGGTGTTAGTTTCTGCGTTAATCGTAGTTTTACTTCTTTGCCAACGGGCGCAGGAGGTGTTACTCTCTGCGTTGTTGGTAGTTTTACGTCGTTCCGGACGGCCGTGCTCTTCGTGAGCTAACTCCTCTAAGTTCTCTGTATTGGGGTGGGGGTTGATGTCGGTAACGGAATTGGGTCGGGGTTGGGTGGGATTTTCGTATTCAATAGCGAGGGGGCGAATGACGCTTCTGCTATTGATATAATTTCCATCGTCGATTCCTCTTCGTCGATCTCCTGCGTTGTGTCGGGGCTGCACTGGTTTAAAAGCCGCGATTTTTTGACCTCTTCGAGGGCCTCGCTTACTTTCCCCATATCGAGAGTAGTGTTGAAGCGGTTGGGGGAACCTCTGCGTATATGCATCGTTGGTGCGGTTACGCTTCTGGAAGTTGGCCCCCATATTTCTTCTGGATCGTACGCGAGGGATGGGGAAATTTGTGCGTCCCCAGTTCTCTTGGCCTGATCGGACACGACCGATCGACGCAGTCCTCTGCCTCGTCCGTTTACTCGGTACATGCTGCTGCTCGCTGTTGGTACCTGTGGATAAATTACTGCTATTAGGTTGATGATATCTCTTGAGGTCTGGTATATATGCCTTTGTCGTTTTCCCGTCACTCATGTCTTTGATCTCGAATACGACGGGGGATATCTTTTTTGTAATTTTACAGGGAGCTATGAATTTTGGGGCCAATTTCCCTGAGAATTGGCTCGGACCGGACGACAGGACATGGTTGCGTCGACATGCCATGTCGCCTACCTCAAATGTCTCCGCTCGGCGGCCCTTGTTATAGTATTTGGCCTGTTTTTGACTTGTGGCACTCAGGTGTTTTCTTACGGGATTGTGGATGGTGGGCAATCTTTTCATGCGATTTTGCCATTCCCGTGGTGTTAATGTTTGTACTTACAGCGTTGAACCTTCAGACTGAGGATACGTTGGCATTTCCCGGGGATTCCGGCCAAAATTTAAAAATGCCGGCGACGTCTGGGTGCTAGCGTGCACCGCTGTGTTTACTGCAAATGCAAACTCTGGGAGGTGGATTACTATTGAAGATGATCTGCTCTTCAAGTGCCCGTGTGATTGCTTGGTCATTTGCTTTGCGTAATGGGCGTATCTTGATGTACTTGGTGAAGAGATCTTGGAACACCAAGAGATACTTATGTTGTCCCTTGCTGGTCGGGAATGGGCCCATAATGTATTTCGTTTATTAATATTCGATATTTCGTTGTGACATCAAGTCCGTGGGTCCTCTCTGCGACACTTTGTGTATTTGACACTCAGGGCAGTGCTTGACATGTTTGTGTATGTCCCTTTTCATATCTGGCCAGTAGTACTGCTGGCCGACTTTGTGAGTGGTTTTATCCACTCTAAGGTGCCCTGACGTCAGAGTGTTATGACACTGATGGAGGACGCGCTCTCTGTCGTTAGAGGGTAACAAGAGCTTCGTCATTCGGGTCATGGCCTAGCCTTTTGCAATTTCATTTCGTCGATGCCTATACAAACGTCCATCCCTGATCGACCAATCGGGATATAATTCCGGGTGTTTTTGGATTTCGGCACTTTTTTGCCGGTACCAATCGTCCATTTCAAGGGTAGTGAGCATTGCCGTAGAGGCCTCGGTGTGTTGATGGGGCTTTGATAGGGCGTCAGGCACGTGATGAAGTGCTCTCTTTCTGTGGACGATTTCCATGTTGTAAGCCTGGAGTGCTGTTGCCCACCTAGCTAGGCGTCTTGTGGGGTCCTTTAATGTGTGCAACCACTTGAGGCTGCTATGGTCCGTTAACTTCTCGCCGAGTAGGTACCCGCGGAATTTTTCTACTGCCCACAGGACGGCTAAGCACTCCTTTACGGTGACGGTGTAATTCACCTCAGCTGGTGTCAATTGCTTGCGTACGCAATTGGGTGCTCTTTGCCGTGATGTTCTTGGCTTAGCACTGCGCCTAAGGCGTAATTGCTCGCATCTATTTGTAAGACGTACGGTTTATTCTGCACGGGGCGCGCTAGCACAGACGCTTGCGTCAAGAGAATTCTGAGCTTATCGAAGGCTTCCTGTTGCGCTGATCCCCAGTACCACTGGATGTTTTTCTTCAATAGTTTAGTGAGGGGCAGCTTGATTTCCGCTAAGTCCTATATGAACCTAGCGTACCACCCGAACATGCCTAGAAAGACCCTCAATTGTCTCAGGTTGGTAGGCCTTGGATATTCGCTCACCGGGCGAATTTTGTCGGGGTCAGTGTGCAGACCGTCCGCATCTACGATGTACCCTACGTACTTGACCTCCGGATAGTAAAACTCGGATTTCTCCTTGTTTATTTGTAAGCCAATCTCGTTCAAGCGGGTGAGTACCGCTTTCACCTCGCGAAGGTCCTGCTCAAAGGTTCTCGTAATGACGATAATATCGTCCATATAAACGAAGATGTTCAGTTGCCACGCTGGCCCGAAAACAAGGTCCATGCCTCGCTGGAAGGTGGCTGGGGCGTTCGTTAGCCCATAAGGTAGTCTCGTGTACTGGAAGAGGCCTTTCTGCGAGACCGCAAAGGCGGTGACCTCTTTGCTGCTCTCCTCAAGCGGTATCTGATGGTAAGCCTGACTGAGATCTATTTTAGTCAGGTACCGCGCGTCACGTAAATTGTCCAGCAGGACATCCATATGCGGAAGAGGGTATGCGTCCTTTTTAGTGATGGCGTTGACTGCCCGGTAGTCAAAGCAAAACCTTATTTTTCCTTTCTGTTTAGGGACGATTACCGGGCAGCTGCTCCACGAGCTTTTTGATGACTCTATGATATCCTCCTCGAGCAGTCGGTTAATTTTCGCATGAGCCTGCTAAAGGAGTTTATCCGGTATTCGTCGGAGACTATTTGATGGGACAGTGCCCCTGGGTGTCAATGTAATGCGGCTGCATGCGCGTCAGTTTCAGCGTTCCGGAATTTACCCGTATTAGGTGCCGTAGCACTCAGTCCAGTTCTTTTTTGTCTGCTTCCTTTAGTTGGACTACCCACTTGGCGGCTGCGATAGCTGTGATGGCTTCTGGTTTGTCACGATGTTGTGTAACGAAATGCCTGATGATTTTATTAGGCGTGCGCCACGTAGCGTCTGCAAAATTGATGGTCATTTTTATCGACGAAAGTATGTCCATGCCAAGTATCATGGCGTACTTCAAGGAAGCCGATACCTTGAAGCAGGCTTTAAGTTGTTGATTGTCGATTGTTAGTAGCAGATCGACGTCGCCTTCGTCGGGACATACTTTGCCGTCCGGCATCTGCATGTATGAACGCAGTCGTATTATGGCCAATTTTACTAGTTTGCCTGGACCAGGGCCTACGTAGGATTTCCGAGCGCCAGGGTCGATCAGCGCTGAACATATTTTCCCTATCAGCTCAATGTTGACGAAGAATCTATTTTCTTCCTCAGTTGCCTTGATGTTGGGATGTGTGTTAGTCACGTTCCTGGCTCTGGGACAGTCGTATTCATCGTCAATGATGTGTGGAGTCGTATTGCTGGGATTATCGAGATAGACTCCAGTATCCTCGCCCCTTACTCGTTTCCCGAGCTTTTTCGTGGGCTGCAGCGGGGACAGTTCAGTGTCGTTACGTTGTTCTCGCCACAATTGTAACAATAGACTTTTCGTCTATCAGGGCATCTGTCTGCCCAGTGTCCTGGTTTCTTACAGGTCCAGCAGGGCCTGTCATCTTCCCGCTGCGGTCTATCTCTAGCACGTCGTCAGGTGTTCTCCTTCTCCGTGATTCACGGTCTTGGCTACGTGGTGGACTTCGAGATGGGTTTCTGTGTCAGTATGGCGGGGATGGAGAGGGATTGCTGGGACGTGATGCCGATACAGGTGAGGGGTATCTATGTGAAGGGGTGGTCTTCTATGGTAGGGGGACTGTGACCGATACCGTGGCGAAGGACTTCTTTGTCGCCTGATCTCTTCTGCTCGTTTTGCCGTTGCTTCCCTGTTGACTATGGGAGACGGACTGTCTCTTCTAGTATCTCTCCGTGAGTTGTGGAAGTACGATCGCAAGCGCTGATTGGGTCGGAATCGCCGCGGCGGAGAAAGGGAGTTTCGGAGATGTTTTTCGCATACAGCGTAAACGCGCGCGCAAGGCTCTAGGGGGCCTATGCGTCGGCATATAACAATGTGAATACTTTTAAGACTCTCCCTTTCATACTTATTATTAATACCATGTTCTAAAATATCCACATTCACAAAATCAAAAGAATGCAAAAAACTTTAAACAATGTTCCTTGAAACCGGAAGTAATATGTGAGCTATGTAAATTATATTTATGATTATAAATTCTCTTTTTTAAATATCTACCTGTTTGTCCAATATAGTATTTATTGCAAACCATACAATTAATTTTGTAAACAAGTCCAGATTTTAAACATGAATCATCCCTATCTTTTCAATTATTAAATAATCTGCTCAAATTATTGCTATTTTTAAAGAAAATTTGAATGTTATATTTCCGAAAATTTCTTTTAATTCTTTCAGATAATCCTCTAACATATGGTAAGACAATAATTTTGCCTCTGTTAACATCAACTCGTTCATTATGTCTATTTTGGGTATTATAAATGTCAAACAATCTCTCAGTATCTTTATCCGGTGGTCTATTCTTAGAGTCGCGTCTAGTAATAGGAGGATGAACCCTTCTAGCTGGAAATTTCTTTCTCCACCAGTTTGAGTTCTTAGAACGGCTCCTCGGTGAAGGTGGATCTCTCCTAACTTCTGTGGCTTTTGTATTGGTTACCGAGGTTGCAGCTGTCCTAATATCCGTACTTAACTGTTCAAAACAGTATTCTAGTCGGGAAATAACCTGTACCGTCTCGTCTTTTCGAGTAACTTTTGGTGGTGACTCTAACCTGTTATTGCAATATTGGAATGTTGCAATACTAGTAAGTTTTATTTATTATGGGTAATATATGGGAAATTATTATAAGTAAATATATTTATAAACTATATTGAAAAGAAATATAAGTGAAATTGCT
This sequence comes from Sycobia sp. Sy_11, assembly GCA_018907035.1. Taxonomy (NCBI): domain Eukaryota; kingdom Metazoa; phylum Arthropoda; class Insecta; order Hymenoptera; family Epichrysomallidae; genus Sycobia; species Sycobia sp. Sy_11. The sequence continues at coordinate 197,837 of JACCIC010000232.1, forward strand.
AAAATGTTGTTAAATCGATGGATAAATATTCTCATAAAATGTAGTTCTTACTACCAATAGATGGTGGTAGAATAAAGTTGTTACTTTTTATTATCTTCCTTGATAAATTTTTTTTCTTAATTATTGTTTCCAATTATTCATAATACAATGACACCTACTAGTTCGTGTGAGTATCATTCATTTCATTTGTTATTTGAGGCTTCCTGCGGTGCCGTAGATTGTTACTGACCACAATATTCTGCTTAATTTCGCCTAGATTTCATAATCAGAATTTATCGTAATTCTAACTCTATTCTATTACATGCCGATAACAACGGCATTTACATATACATTTATTTATATATAAAATATATGTGTATATAATTTTTATATATTATTTTCTATTCTCTTCCTTGAAATGTGTATTAAATAACTTACTTATTTATACAATAAGGTAGATTCTCAAATATATATATATTTTTTTTACAATCATGATTTTAGAACTCTTGAGTAGTTGGTTATAAATAAAGAATGAGTAGCGGTTAGATCTATATGGTACTTCTTAAATTATATTCTTTGTAGGAATGAAAATAGATAATATGAGTTTCCTAATATAAATAATTTCGCTTCTAGATCTATCCAGTATCAAGAATTTCTTCAATGACTTTCATTACCGAATGTAAATATTTGAAAAGGTTCCTGTGATGATTCTCTTTAACTGCCTTAAGGTTGCATATTATAATTCATTGTTCTCGCAATAATCTTTTATTTCTTAATGAACATAAACGGTTAGCCATTTATTAATTTTCTTATTTATGATTTAGCAAATATTCAGAGGAATGTTGACGTTGTAATATTTGTAATGTAATTCACACGTTTGAGGTACTCTACTACAAGGTTTTTCCTAGAAAAATTGTTTTCTGTAACATTTTTGTTTTTTGCGCTTAACTGCGCTTTGTAGTTCAGAGGCTTTGTTGCATGTCTATTTTATAAGTATTTAGTAACGAAATTTTTGAATGGAGATGTATGCAAAGAATAAATATTTTCGTTAACAGTTATAATTGGGTGACTATCAAACTAGAGTTTCTGGAGTCTCTATAACCGAATGAAGCACAATACTAATATTTTCCGATCGTTCATCATTGTAGCGTTCTTTGGCTGTAAATCCCTTTTACAAGATATTCAAAAATGTTAAATTCAATATTTAGGTTAAATATACGAGTATGAGAATTATTTATAAGTATCTGATTATCAACAGAGTCTGAAATTTACTTTGTTTTCTTTTCTTTTATTTTAATTTCTTTTATTTTGCTTTGCTACTGGATTTCTGCATTTTTTAACCTTTTAAAATACAATTTAATGATATATATATATATATATATATATATATATATATTGAAGTTATTATTTCTAGAGACGTGGATTCCGAAGTTTAAAATAAAGTTGCATCTCACTTTTGCTCACCCCTTTGTTCTCAGTGTAATCATGCGCGGCGCGTGCCAGGTATCGGATTATCCAGTCGACCCGCGGCAGTTGCTTCTTATTGCAACATACATATGTATGACAGTTGTTTTGATAAAAATAATCGTACTCTAAGTTCCGTGCAGTAATGTAATACTCGTCCAATTATGTGTTTGTTTTTCTTATCGGCATAAAAGCCTCGGATATAATTTGCGCTGCTACTAAGCGCTTTGATATGATTTGATCACGCAAATTTTTTACCTTTTAAATTATGGATTTGTTATTTTCTAAATATTCTCAAGAGCAGTTTTGCCAATAATTCGTTATTTAATTAGTAACAAATATTTAATTCATCTATATGTCGTTTAATAAACTTACAATTTTATATCTTATCGTACAGAAACTTCGTAGTCAACTTCGAAAATAGACTCCAATGCTCGCAGGGTTCAGTCCGGGGTCATCAGTAGTACCCGTAATCTGGTTGAATGGCAGTCCCTGTTCACTGACTGAAAAATGTCCATCACGTCACCTACAGCCTCAATTGCTGACCGTTCTTCCGTAAATCCATGTTGTTATTCGGATAGGACTGCGGCATTTTTAATTGCCTGTAGTATCTTGGTCTTAGCAGGATTTCCAGCTGCTTCCTAGCCGTATTAAGTAGATATAGAGATCTGCGCAAGTAGTCATATCAGAATCCCCTTTAGTCTTACTGATGATAAAATAACGAACCTTCTTGCATAATCTGCTACAAAACTCCCTCCACCAGTTATCTGTTTCGTTTGTCACCTCCGACCTGTCTAGATGGGTCGAAAAAAGTCCCTGGTCTATCCATTTCATCGTTTGCATGTCTGGTAATACCGGCGGGCATCGGCTCTCTAGTGCGCGTGTCATAAATTTGTAACCGTTTCCCTAGGGTCCATTTCCACCTCGAAATGAGTCGTTCCCAGTACGACTAGGGACTCGCTTCATTTCGACTTCGGGCTCATTAAGTTTTTCGTCGCAGCTTCAAACAGATGCTTCAAACAAGAGCTTCTGTCATCTTTTACGTATGTTGCGTTTGTTTGATGTGATAACATCCCATAGAAGTATGAGAATATCACTCGTCGACGTTGCTAACGCCTCCATCCTCTCCTGGTTTGTTATCTTGCGAGGCACCCCTGAAAGGGAGATTCTACACTTTAAAGCTACCCTTCGACTTCCTCCATGTCTAAGCGCCTAGAGCTCCACCAGACAGGTCTTGTACCTCCAGTTCGAAGGCTATTTACTGGTGATTACTTGTCGTATAGTCTCGATCACTCACAACGCCGCCACCCTAGTCATAATTTTGTCCGAGGCAATGTCAGATCGGGTATGAACTTACCATACCCGGGCGTTTGTACGTCGGTGTCGTTTCTTTGTTAAGTACTGACAGTTCCAGCCTTGGAATTCCCACTCAGTCGCTTGCGCGTGAAAGTCGACCACTAGAATCACGTGACCAGGGATTTCTCTTATTGCATTTTCAATTTTCTCGAGTTTAGCGACGTAGCCAGAAGCACTGTAATTTTGGCTCAGGTAAACGCTGACATAGGTAACACCAGTTACCGTTGCCCAAATACAGTCCTTCTCAATCGCGCTGTGCACGAGCTACTAACGGGCCAAGTATTCACTGACTTAGTATTTTTTGTCTTTGTATTGTTCACTAATAAGATTCATTGTTTAGTTCCACCGGAATCTGCGGGAGCAGTGAATCAGCGATACTACTCCAATTCATATTGCACTGGAGTATCGTAATCCGCATTACGTGGCTATCTTTATTTTGACTTATGTCAAAGCTGCCCTAAACACCGCAAACGAGAATGAGCCCGAAATGTGACTCTTGTCTCGGATCTTTTCACCAATGCAAAGGAAGCCCTCCCTGTCACTCTTCCAAACCCTATGGGAATAACACTCGAGACCGCATCGTTAGCAGCAGTTTTATCTGTCCGATACTTTACAGTATTTTTGAATAGGAGCGAAATCCAAGCATCCATAGCATCGCGAGATCTTACCTTAGTTCTCATTCGGGAGATGAGGCATTCGATTTTAATATGTCTTGTCCTTAAGAGATGACAGAATAATATTCATCAGAATACATGATGAAAAGGTTTGAAAAATGTGAAACGAGGCGACCAATAGGTATCCCGTCTACCTGCTCTCTGAACATGACCTTGATCCAGATATTTCGAGAAACTATTTTCCTCGAATCGTAGGTCATCCTCTGTAGATTAGGCTGAATCTGGACCTGATTATATTGCTGAAACGTCAACGACTGAGGAAAGTACCAAATTTAACCACGGCCAGTCAGCTATTCAGCCAAAAGAAGCACGATGGTGGAATATTCCCGAATAACGCATGCGTTTGATTCGGAAAGGTTTCCGATATGAGTGGATCAAGGAACAAGAAGCAATAAGATAAAATCAATGATCACTTGATCAACATTGATCACAACAATGATCATAATCAACATCATCAAGCGCCCATCTTACATAAACCGTTATTTGATATCCAGTTCACTGTACAAACAGATGCGAGTGATACCGGCAGTGGAGCTTTAGTGAGCCTGTGACGACCAAAAATATGGCCGCGCAAAATTCATCGCGACCGCTATACAAATCTCATTACAAGAAATTTACCGCGAGAACATGAAATAAATTATAAGATAATAATTTATTTTTTTCCGTAATACAAACGTCTGAAATAATCAAAATTATAATATACTAAGTAAATACGACGGTGGTTTGATAAGTTTCCGGCCTGACCAAGAAAAACAACGTTTTTAAGATTTTTTTTTTAATTCTCAATATAATCTCCTCCAAGACTGATACATTTCTCATAGCGGTGTTCTAGTCTAGTAATGCCATCTCTATAGACTGATTCGTCAAGCCCCTCAAAATACCCATTTACAGCTTCGATTACTTCTTCATTGTCCGCAAATCTCTTACCGGCAAGTCATTTTTTGAGGTTAAGAAACCGATAATAGCCACTCGGGGCTACGTCTCAATTCAAACGTCAGATCGTTGATTTTAGCCATCGCAACGATGACGTATGCGCTGGTGCGTTATATTCTATGAAACAAGATTTTTTTCTTCGCCAGATGAGCTCGTTTAATTTTTATTTCGTGGCTCAAACGTTGCAATAACTCTGCGTAGTATTTACCAGTGATAGTTTTACCTTTTTCAAGTATATATCGTAGTATTATATCAATGAATATAATACCTCTTGCATCCCAAAAACAGTAGCCATAACCTTGTTCGCCGAAAAAATGGTTTTTGCCTTCTTTGGAGTTGGTTTCCCTGGTCCATCCACTGTTTAGACTATTGTTTGGTTTCAGGAGTGTAGTGGTAGACCCAAGTTTCCTCAACGGTTACTAATCGACGCAAAAATTCGCTTGGATTACGCTTATACAACGCCAAATTGGCGGTATAAATATTCTTTCGAATCAAGTTTTGGTCGACTGTTAGCAAACGGCATTCATCTTGCACAGAGCTTTTCCATATACAAATGTTGGTGCAAAATATTTTGTAGACATTCATATGACATCTTACAGATCTCAGCGATCTCACGCACTTTTAATCTGCGGTCTTTCAGCACTATTTAATGGATTTTTCCGGTTATATCTGGAGTTGTGACATCAATGGGGCGTCCTGAGCGAGGCTCATCAGAGGTGCTCACACGACTCTTTTTAAACTCGGAAACCCACTGCTTAACGGTCGAATATGATGGGGAGGATGTCCCCAGTGTTGAGGCCATCTCTTCTTTATTTTCCTTCGGCGTTAACCCCTTCAAATAAAAGTATTTGATGACAGCATGATTTTCCAGCTTTTCCCTTTTTACGAAAAACACAGAGGCGTCTTGTTCAGCGTGTTCTGAATCCTCAACGAACATGGCGATCCGACTGAAACTATAGCTACAAGCTATCTAAGGATGGTTCTATAGAACGCCACCTCAAGATAGGCCTAGTGGCGCCCTGTCTTGGTCAGGCCGGAAACTTATTAATCCACCCTCGTATAATCATAACGAAAATTCTGACAATCCGTTACAAGTGTATATATTTATCATATTATAAATTGTATAGAAAAGTAAATGAGAGTGTATAAATAGGATATTTCGATGTTACAGATAATCGTAATGGAGCCTTCTTTATAACAATCTGTTATTGGTGCTTCTCATGTTTTAAGGCTTGTTCTGACGAACATACACGAGCAGATCCAAAACATTTCAGCTGCTCAATAACCGTCTAGAAAATATAAGAGCACTGTTAATAGTTCATATTAAAATTCTACTTTCCAGTTGATGTTAAAAATACTATATTTATATTTATAGTTTTTATTTTATTTATTTACTGTATTATATTTTCTGTTTTATAATAAAAATCATATATATGACGAGTTTAATACGCCTATGGCAACCGAGCATCTTTATTGCTGTTTAATTGCTGTTCCTACGTCACGCTGTGAAGTGCAGAAGGGGGCAATACATAGCTCTAGAGGCCCCGGCTTACAGCTTCATCTAAGCGCATCGCGCTCCGCTTCTTTCAGTAATGCGCTTCTTTCTGTATGCGTTTTTATCTGTACACTTTCTTTTATTTATTTAACCAATCCAACCTATAATTAATATACCAAATAAGGAAACCTCTCCATGTTGGTGAGTTTTTCAATACAACACAAGTAATTTATTAAAATTCTTAAACTTTTCTAACTAGTTATTTTATTTGCATATTGTCTCCACATTTGTTGCGCTATTTCTCATCTATTGAAAATTTATTTTTAATTAGCTAATTTTCATTTGCGATAACCTTATCATTGCTTATAGCACTTAATCAAGACTATATATATATATATATATATATATATATATATATATATATATATATATATATTTATATGTCCATATATTATAATTATACATAAATATAATTTAGAATTTGTAAATTATAAATCAGATAATTTAAATCGAAATTAAACATATAATTTTTTAGTATTTGAAAACAGAGAAAAGATGGTTCTTGTAATGGAATATGCTGCTGGAGGCGAACTATATGATTATGTGAATCAACAGAAGGTTTTATCAGAGCAGGAAGCACGGCGACTTTTCCGACAAATATCTATGGCTGTTTTTTATTGCCATAAGCATAAGATTTGTCATCGCGATCTTAAACTTGAAAATATATTATTGGATTTAAATGGAAATGCAAAAATCGCTGATTTTGGATTATCAAATGTATTCGACGAAGAGGAACTGCTAAATACCTTTTGCGGTAGCCCATTATACGCGAGCCCAGAAATTGTAAAAGGAACGCCATATCATGGTCCTGAAGTAGATTGTTGGAGTCTTGGTGTACTTTTATATACGCTTGTTTATGGAGCTATGCCTTTTGATGGTTCTAATTTTAAGAAATTAGTGACACAGATTTCTCAATCCGATTATATGGAACCCAAAGCAGCCTCGCGTATGTATAATTCTTTTACTTCATAATGGTTTTAAGAACACTTATTTTATTTTGAAATTCCTATTTATATTACCTGACAAAAATAATGTAATGTAATAATGATACATTTATAAAAATTACTTTACTACTATTACTGAAAGAAATAGAATTACTATTTTATTACTTTGAGTAATATTATTGCATGTGAATATATATAATTATCATGTACTGTACGATTTAATCAATTTTTAAATACAGTAGAGTATGAAGTTTTCCCTAAAATAATATATAATTTTAATTGAAATATCTTTATTTAGATCATAATTAATTGTAAGCTTATTTTTTCAGCTGCATCTCCATTAATAAAAGATATGCTCACTGTCTGCCCGTCCACGCGAGCAGATATCAAAAAGATTTGTATGCACTGGTGGGTTAATGAAAATTATGAAACAAACTGCCTGGAAATAGCGGAGGATCTCGCTGTACAGACACCTGTTCGTCTTGACTTACTGCTATCACTTCTGCCACAGTCAGCCACGATCGATAAACTGGGCGCCAGTACTAATCAACAATTACAATCAAATTCTGACATTGCAAAAAATATTTTCTCAGAAACAATATTACCAACTAGACGTCACTCGTTTGGTAACCTTGCGGAAATAAAACAAACTGGTTGTGAAAATAGAATTGGAGAGATAATAAAAAAAGACCATCAATTAATGATAGGATCTGATACAAAAAGGACTCTCGAAAAAGATTTCGCTATGGAAGATGCGAGAGCTGATGCACTTAAAGAAGGAGATCGAGTAAAAGGAGATAGGAGGAATAGAGAAGTGGATCACACAAAATACAAATTAATTCCTAAGTTCGTTGTAATATACAGTTTATATATACAGGTCGCGTTTTAAAATCACTACTTGAATATATATAACTTACATCATTTTTACAACATTTACAACATTTGTTTAGAACAAAAAATTTCCATGAAAAAGTTACAGAGTTTCTTAGAAGATACTTGATAATACTTATACTTGTCTATAGCCTTGAAGGTCACTTGTTGATATAAAGAACAGATTAATGACGTCAAAGACTTCAAAGTTCTATATTCATAAATAATCTCACTAGTTCATACGAAACTATATGTTCTTTAAAACAATTTTAAAAAATCGAAAGTTTAGTTAGTTTAATGTGCTTTAACTTATCATATAGTACATAAACTATAAAATTAATTATGTATTTTATATAAAATACTTTTCTCAAACATTTCGAACCCTATATATTACTGATATATTTGATATAGAAATATAGTTTTTAACTAAAAGGAAACAGGTAATTTTTTTCTTTTTAGAGTAAGTTTAATAAAAAATATTTCAAAAATAATTAATTTAAAAAAAAAAAAAAATTTCACCAACAATAAATCACTTAGGAAAGTTGTTCTGCTTTTAGCATACCCCTACCATACAAATAGTTGGTATTATAGTAGTAAATATTTTATCCGATATATGTAGAAAGCATTTTTATAAATATTTACGAAATACCATATATTAACAAAAAATATTGTCTTTTATGAAAATTTTCGTCACATTTTAGAAATCTTTTGGTTAAGCCAAAAATTTTTTTAATACGAATAATTAAAAGTTTATTTCTGCTTGAAAAAAGAATTTAGTAATATTTAATATTAAAGAACTATTAACTATTAAATATTAATAAGAGTATTAAACTCTTCCTTGTTCGTTAATATAAAAATAATATAAAATCATATATATTATCAATCTGATATATTTTTAAAATTTTGTACAAATTTTTGTCTCAATTTGAACGAGAATATACTCTTCTAATCCTCTATTATTTGTAATCTCATAATTTTGATGACTTCACCGTTGAGCTGTGACTATTAAAGAAAGATTGAATTAAATTTCTTTACTTGTTAAGAAAAATTTTATTGGCGTACAGACATTTTTAAAATTCTAGATCGTGCATTAAGACTAGGTTTATGTATTTTTAATGATCATAATAATAAATCCACTAGATGAGTTTCGAAACTCGCTGCATGGCTTATGCAAAAGAGAACCTAACATCATTATAGATGCTAGGTTGATAATCCGCGATTGTAAAAGTGTATCCGATGATGTCAGCCTGAGAAAAAACATAATTGTACGCTGAGCTGCAATATACAATATGCTAGACGGGGACATAGTTGAGGTTGAATGAATGAGTTGAACTCATGTATTGTCGAGAAACATACGAAAGCGATTAAATGATGTAGTGTCCTCAAGGATAGTATATGGTCAATGTAGAAAGTGAGAAGTATGAATGGACAATAACGAGTACAAAGATTCTGCAAGTATGTATCGAGTACTTCTGAACATATATTTGGTAAATATAATGTAATTGGATATACGATGAATTAATATATAATATAATTGATATAAGATGAACGAATGCATCATAGGTATGAAAATAGCCTTTCTCGTCTCATACAGAAGTGTTTCTGGCTGCGCTCGTCTTCACATGCACGACTGCCATTCAACAGACCAGGGACCGCTCGCTACAGCTCGTGTTGTGTAAAAAGTAATACATACTGCAAGCCTACCAAAACCAGTTCCAAATATATGTGATAAAGTCATCCAGCTAGACGATAGCGTTCAATTATCCCTCAACGAGGGAAAGAAAGATAGATAGATAGATAGATAGATAGAGAGAGAGAGAGAGAGAGAGAGAGAGAGAGAGAGAGAGAGAGAGAGAGAGAGAGAGAGAGAGAGAGAGAGAGAGTAAGAGATAGAGAGATGGAAGCTCGAAAGGCAAGAGCGGCGAAAGCGCTGGTGCTCGTGCCAGCGATTTTTGAGTTATGAAAACGTAACGAAGAGACGGACAGAATAAAAATATATATTTTTTAATCATATAGAAGAAGTTTATCCACAAGCAGAAATTCTCAATCAAATAGAAAGTTCCAGGGAAATTCCTAGAGTATATGAAGAGGAATAGTAACAGTGGAAGTGCATGCACAGATATGGTCAAAAGTATCGTCAATAAAGCGCCAATTCAAGTGGTTATGATAATAACTTCAATAACGGCTGCCTACATCAATGCGTTAGTTAGCAGTTGTGAACGACCAAAATCAAGTCACTCAAAATCTATAAAAAAACAACACGAACTTTACGCTTTACAACTAAAAATATAACATCAGTAACAAGCTAGTCCACAACAATAAAATCCACGAATTACACGATGAGATCGATTAGCATTCAAAGACGCAATGAATTTTAGATACCTAGACGAGCAAAAAAACGTTCGGCAGAAGATTCCTTGCTAATTAACGAAAGAGTCGCTAACGAAAAGTCGCTATATTAACGAAAAAGATGTGAATAGATCTCTCTTTTACAAACAGGGTTAACACTATCTAATAGCATGATGTAGCTCAAGTACACCGGGAAAATCGTGCGCCAATTGAAAATGCGACTTAATAATACCAAAGTAAAAATAGTATAGAAGAATTTCTACAAGCAGGGGAGAAATATCGAAAAATGGCATCTTTCAACGACGATGGTATACTCAAAGATTCCCGATTCATGAGCAAGCGTTCCAGCGGAAGGTTAAACTATGCTAGTGTCCGGACTGCTTGGAAAATGAGAAAAAGAACGAGGTTGTTGTGGCTTCAACTTATTACGAAACCTCTGATTGTTAGCACATATCTTAAAATACACTGGCTAATGAATGCGCTCTCCTGTCTATGAAAAAGGAGCATAATCATCGTTAATCCATAAATTGAGCTACAGATGTTGACTCCGAAAGGTATTCACGGTGGTGATCCATGTACAAATTGTTCTGTTACAGCTCTGCACAGAGTTCACTATCCCAACTTTCGATTACATTGATTAGCTTGGTGAGTCTAGATAATTGTTAACGTGATAATTGAAGGAACTCCTTGATTTATTTATATCACCTGTAATTGAACAATACACCGGGAAGTTTAATTATTAGAATAAGAAAATAAAAATACGAAGTATATTTAAATTAAAAATTGAATTTAATAAAACAAAATATGATTAATACAATAACTTACTAAGCAGAGATCAGAGAAAGAAATTATCTCCGAGTGCTCATACTGCGCTTTTATAAACTCTACTCCCCTCTCAATGGGGTCAAATTTCGAGCGATAAGCCTCACTGGCTGAACGCAGCCCAAACTCTCGCGCAACCTGACGGCCGGAGAGCCCAAGGTGGCAAACAGAACACGTCACCTGATTTCGAACTACCCAATATTTTCTCAAAGCTAGAATACGAGCTATCTCAAGATAAGTCCGTAGAATAGCTTTTTAACGAAAATATTGGGAAGCTCCCGTCACAGCACGGATGATTGCTGTTAGGAAGCATAACTTGTTTACCTCTTTTGAAAACCTCAAGATTGTCCCATAGCAAGTATTCGTTCACCTTATGTGTGATTCCGTATACAAGCTATCTTTTAAGGCAAAATCTTCGGTTTTCCCGTCACGGCACGGATCAAACATGTACCTATGTACTTATGTGTACATAGAGTTGGGCTTATAGCGAGAGTTCGCTCGCGATCGTTTCTATAAACTATAATATTAGTAACTATGATTCTTATTTATTACATAATAAAAAATTACGAAGTAATTTTTCGTGAACTTACTATTTTAAAACGAATATCTGTAAATTTCCAATCTCTGCTATACAATAGTTTGACATTATAATTCGCTGAATTGCTGACGCACGCGAAGCCGCTTTGCCCGAAGTTTGAGAGTCCGAGAGATCACGTTACATTTCCCTTTTCTATATGGGACTCGATATGAGGATACAGAGAACGTATTTTGTTTATTCAAAATATATACTATATCGAGTCTTTATATTATTATGCGAGAAACGTTATCTAAAGATTTTATTTTATCGTATTAGTTCCCGATTACAATTATACTTTAAACTATTAAATTTAACTCTACATAAATACTTAACAGAATTACGATAAATCTTACAAACTACAAGGTATAAATACATATATTGAATTCATAATAATTTTAAATTAAATACTATAAACGTTTCTTAATATATATATATATATATATATATATATATATATATATATATATATATATATATAATTACAAACTAAAACATTTAAGAATATATATTTAAATTTACGAACTAAACCATTTAAAAAATAGATATAAAATTATCAAATAATATATTTAAAATATCTCTACAGTTACAAATTAAATATTTAAGCAGATATTACATTACATACCAAAAATTTTACTTTTTTACAATAAAACTCTTGTGAGTCATCACCTGTTGACCATGTTCTAGCCTGCACATATCTGACCAGGCACGTGATCGATGTTGGCGAAATATGACCAATTAAGCAGTACTACTAACCGGACTCTCAAAGTATCGAATTGGAATAATATATTCAAATTGGCAAAATGTTTGAATAAGGCTCAGATGAATGATTATCAGATTGATCACTTGAATAATTATCAGATGAAAAAGTATAGTGAGAGGTCTACCCCAGTCGCAATGACTGGTAAATGCGATGAAAGCTGTAGATTCTGTGTGGGCTATCGCAGGTTAAATTTCGTGTTCAAGGGCATCGTGTATCCACTATATGGACGTAATACTGACTATGAGAAACGCGTAACATATTATCACATTATTAGCACACATTATTACATACTACGAAAACTACTACATTAAGGTTTCTTAAAGCTTAAAATGAAACCAGTGTTTTTAAAAGCAATTTCTAGAAATGTAAAAAACATATTTACCTAAAATAGCAACGATCGTACGCTTTGTTCGACAAACGGAATATGAGAATATGAACATGTAACATTACTGAAATATTTAAAATCCTTTATTCTGAGTTGAGGAATAAAAAGCAAATATTTACTTGAAATAGCAAAATGCATGCTTTCAAAAAATCTTGTCTAGAAATCGTTAATACAGAGAATTCATTATATACTATCCAGTTGAAAGGAACGGACGAAGACTATGAAGAAAGAGCTCCATTCAATCATTCAGAATGGCAGATAGGATATTATAATTGCGTCTTAGGGATGTAAGATTATCACTTACAAGTGCATTATCAAGAAACAGGGAAAGTCACATGAAGGCAGGTATAAAGTAAGACTGTCGCAAACGTACTACTCCTGTATAAGTAATTTTTGATTACTATGAGAAATCTCAAATATATTTAGTTTGCATCAAATTACTGAACAAGCAATATCATTCGTTTGAATATTTTTCGTGTAAAAAGTATCAAATGCAGTCGAGTTTTTACTAGAAAGTAATGATTTGTGGAAACGATTAATTTTTTGTTTTTATTTGGAGAAAATTGCTGTAGAGTCGCATTGAATGCTTGATGATCTGATATGATGATATGATGATCATGTTCTATCAGAAACAACTTGTATAAGATGGTCTCAACAGTTTAGGAATAATCATTTTCGAGTTAGAAATGAAGAAGGTGAACATTTTCAAAAATATTTGAAAACACCAAATTAAAAAACGATATTGGATAAAGATGACACGTTGAGTCAAAAGCAAATTATACAAATGCTGAAGGTTGTACAAAAACAATGACTGTTTCTGAACATTTGAAAGCTATATGATTGATTCAAAAGTGATGAAAATAGATTCAACATAAATGAAACGCAATTAAATGAAAGGTAAATCGGCAACCAAAAAATACTTCTGAAATTTCTGAAATTTTTTAAACTTCTGACAAGAAAAAAAACCTATTCAGAATATAATGAAAAAGATGGCGCGTTATTATATTGCAAAATTAATTTGCCATGTTTTCAGGCCCATTTCAGCAGTTTTTCAATCAAGGCCTGGTATAAATTCATTTAATAACTCGAAGTACAGTACACCATACTGGTCCCAACAAACATAGAGAGAAGAATGGATAGTTAGAGAAGAGTGTGGGTTGATTGAATGAAGAGCAGAAGCAGGCGCATGGCGACTAGAAAATTATCGACGACAGGTTGACCGTTGGGGGAGACAAGATAATTTTATAAGAGTTGTCGTCTATAATGGTAAGCACTGCAAGAAACAAGCGACGTATGAAATTTAATCTATTTAATGCATATATCAATAAGATTTTCCTACATTTTGTATGACATTTAATCTTGTTCGTCCAGTCGTTCCTAAATAGTGAAACGTAAATATCTTTATAAAATTTATCAGTTGAAATGGATTAGTCTTTCACAAACTTATTCAAAATTGACAAAAGTTTGACTCTGCCTCCTTTATCTTCAGCGTAGAAAAGTGATGAGCTGAATTTACAAGTTACACCGATTCGTCAAAGATGACAGAAACTGTGCAATTCAAGAAATAAGAGTATACAGAATATCGTATAAAGAACTATAGATGTAAGTGCTCTGTAATATTTGGTTCTCCTATTTGCGCGATACCCATTAAAAGTAAATGTTTAAACGATTTTCACAGAAATTTCATAGTCATAGGACAACGTCCTGTGAAATTTCTGTGAAAGATATTTGCGTTTCACTATTTAGGAACGACTGGACGAACAAGATTAAATGTCATACAAAATGTAGGAAAATCATATTGATATATGCATTAAATAGATTAAATTTCATACGTCGCTTATTTCTCGCAGTGCTTACGATTATAGATGACAACTCTTATAAAATTAATAAATATTTTTTTATTGGTCTTACAGTCCAATCAACTCAATCCAAAAATAAAATAAAAATAAAAATAAAATAAAAATTAAAAATAAAAATAAAAATAAAATAAAAATTAAAAATAAAAATTAAATTAAAAATTAAATTAAAATTATAATGACAGTCAGACTGTCCTTGTTTACATTCACCCCCGTAGACTAATCTGAAAATAAAATATTAGCTGAAAAAATTCTTTGTTAGTAAAGTGCAGTCTGACTGTCCCCAACACCCTTACCTAATTGAAGGCTTGTCCAACGTTTCGAGCTCGCTACGGCTCCTCATCAGGGACTGACTTTACAATTCTTATAAAATTATCTTGTCTCCCCCAACGCTCAACCTGTCGTCGATAATTTTCTAGTCGCCATGCGCCTGCTTCTGTTCTTCATTCAATCAACCCACCCTCTTCTCTAACTATCCAGTCTTCTTATCCCTCACCGATCACCTGTACACTTCGAAGTTTTTCATAAAAGTATTTATACCGCGTCTACATACATTACTTGAACTGGCGCAATATCTCTAGGCCCTCGACTGGCATTAACTATTTTCCCAGTTGGAGTTTCCGGATACAACACTTATCGTCGGTGAACCTGTGAAAGCAAAAACTTTTTCCACATGTGAACAGTCTGGTAATCAAACCAGGCTAACTTTTAATATAAATTTGTGTTAATTTTTACTGTTTTATCCAGCATTACTCTTTGATAAAATATATTCTAATTAAAATTAAAAATTGTACGTATGTCGACTGTTCTGAATGAAATTAATAAATATTTTTATCGGTCTTACAGTCTTTATAATATTATATATTAGCTAAAATAATGACAGTTAGACTATCCTTGTTTATGATCACCCCCGTAGAATCTGAAATAAAACTTATTACTACAATAAATTATAACAGAAAATTAAAAATAAAAATAAAATAAAATTAATAATAAAATATACAAATAAAAATGAAAATTTAATAATAAGTAAAATAAAAAATCAAAAATAATAAAAGTACTTATTCTATGTTAGTATAGGACAAGCTTTTAGGGAAGGTACCTAAAACAAAGAATATATGAACATCAATATATCTTACGAAGCATGAATGGTACCTCCTGGCTAAAACAACATAGTTTAAACTTGTTACATTCTTTCGACTTTGAAAATATAAATATTTTGGAAGATGGCATTAAAAATAAATATAAAAGAGAAACTCTTGAAAATATTCATATTTTGAAAAATCATAATAATGTAAATTTAATGTTAGAGTCGAGTAAATTGGATAGCACTTATTATTCCTTATTAATATAGAATTTGTATTTCGCATATAAGTTAAAGGAAAAAAAGAGAAATCCTATAAATGTTATACTAATAAATTTAAGTGGGGATGGGATATATAAAGTAGCATGCTGGGTTTTTCAAGTTAGTTCCTGAAGATGGACTAAGATGGACCTAGCGTCTCGAAACGTCGGACAAGAAGATGATCCTAAATTTATGGTGGTGCGGGTACTTGTCCTTTACTAACATAGAATAAGCACTTTTATTATTATTTATTTTTTATTTTTAATTTTCTGATATAATTTATTGTAGTAATAAGTTTCATTTCAGATTCTACGGGGGTGATCATAAACAAGGACAGTCTGAATGTCATTATTTTAGCTAATATATGATATTATAAAGACTGTAAGACCGATAAAAATATTTATTAATTTATTTTCTAATTGTTGGTCTTAAATGTAAGTCATTTCAATTTAGCATTTGATTATCAACAATACTGATTAATAGCATCGTCAAGAAAATCCATATGAAACATTTCAGATATTCATATTGTGATTTATGAAGCTCGATGTCTTTATTAATGAATTTAACATTATCTCAACATTTTCAAAAAATAAAAGTATTATATAAATGAACTTTTCAATGACTTCCCGTTTTCAGTCATTTTATTAAACAGTTAATTAATGGTCAGGTTATTGTTCAATTTTAAATTCTCTGCTCGTTCCATTTTTTTTTAGTCCAATGAAGGGATTCATTTTTAATGTCTTATATATTCAATATTGGTACTATATACTAATTATATACATATACAGATGCATATAGTATACGTACCTCGGTGAATCGCATTCACGATCCAAGTATAGAAATGCATATATAGAAACGCATATATACTATTATGTAAAATTTAAAATTACCCTCACTGGAAAATTGAAATGATTGAAAAAATCCGTAAGTTCACGTGTATGAAAATGAAAACATATGCGTTCAAGGCCAAATTTCGGGTAAAATTTCTAAACAGGCTTATATTATTATAGTGAATATTGAATATTCTGTATTCTTAGTATACGGAAAATCGAAATGACTAAAATTTTATATAACCGAACGTACTTCAATGCCCAAAACATGCAAACATAATATAATACATATATAACCGAATCTTAAATCGAAACTTTTTTGAACTGCACAAGATCTAGCCGTCTTTACATGCTCGACCGCGCACCTCTTTACTATATATATATATATATATATATATATATATATATATATATATATATATATATATAAATTATAATATAATATTTCATCGAGATAACTTTATGTTGCAGAGATGACGTTATGTTTACAAAATACCTAAGCTTATGGTAGGACATTTGCGATCTATTTTTTTCGACTACCTTTACCGCTACAGCTATCTATTGCCAAACGGTGGAAGCAAAATTATACACCTTATATATATATATATATATATATATATATATATATATATATATATATATATATATAGCTTCGGCGTTATTGTTAAATTTGCGATCAATACTTTTGTTCAAACTGAAAAAGCAGCCTCACGAATAAAATTGAGTGAGCCTATTACGCGCGATTCTTAGCCATTCCATGTCACTTGCAAGTATTTGTTTTGATTGCCAGGTACCGTACAATTTCTCCAGCAAATTGTAGGTTGTGTGTTATGTGTTATGTTAATATTTTGATGAACTTATATTGTATATTATCAAATACATTATAGTATTTTTTTATACATACCTAGAGGTAGAAGGGAGTTTGGGTACACATTTATTAGAGTTAAACATTTATTAGAGTGAGCAGTACATGTCAGATGCACTACCTGAACGGATTCAGCGGTATGCTGGTATGAGCTACAAGAAAAGGGGATTGACAAATGGGGAACGCGCGGTGAGCAAATGATGGCGTCGAAGCTTACTCTTCGAATTTTAGTGTCATTTTATTTTTAGTCTTTAATTAGATAGCACCTGTAACAATAAGAGCAGATGCTTTTTCACACTTGCAACAGCATGTTAAATAACTTTTTCCTATCGTTGGTCGAAATCATTTTCGAAATGGCGATTGCCTGTAATACTTTCCTTTCATCGCCAATTGAAATTTATTGAATACTAGGAGGCACAATGTGCCATATCAAGCGAAAAAGATGAGTGATTGACCGTCATAATGCGGTTTTTGATCAATATATCAGTCACCACTGTCGAACAATGGGACGGTGCATTAGTATCTAAGAAACGCCAGCTTCTATTACGACATTCTGGCCGAAGACGATGAATACGTACAAGAAAGCGCTTCACTATACCTAGAAAGTACACAGAATTAACCGTTTTGCCAGATCGAACGAATTTGTGGTGAATCATATGCTTGGAATTACGATCTGCATTGTTTTGATTTTTGATTTTTCCAAGCGCGATTTTTCGGTTTTGGGTCTTGGGGGCTTTCCATTTCGCACTTCATGTTTAGTTTCCAGATCATATTGAAAAAATCATGTCTTACCGGCAGGTACGATGGAATAAAGGTAGTTTTGTTCCTTTTGAGTTCTTTAATGATGTCTTTCGAATGTTGAATTCGAAGCGCTTTTTGAGCCACGTCAGTTTGTGTGGTCAAAAAGCGTGAACAAACCTTTCGGATACCCATATGCTCCGTCAAAATACGATTAATAGATGTTGCTGACAAATTTAATTCCACGTTCATGTAGCATACCCACTTTCGCTCTTTTTTGATAAATTCATGTAGTTTGTATATGTTCATTTTTTGATTTTTCGCTTACCACTTATGTTGGCAGACCCGTAAGTTCGTCCTTTTTGAGGGCTTCCCTGTTGTCCTTGAAACACTGAAACCACTCATTAACTGTTGCACGAGATAAACAATAACCACCTCAAACATGTTGCTAATTTTTTAGAAATTAAGACAAGTCTTCAATTAGGTAAGCGTGTTGGGGACAGTCAAACTGCACTTTACTAACAAAGAATTTTTTCAGCTAATATTTTATTTTCAGATTAGTCTACGGGGGGTGAATGTAGACAAGGACAGTCTGACTGTCATTATAATTTTAATTTAATTTTTAATTTAATTTTTATTTTTAATTTTAATTTTATTTTTATTTATTTATTTTTATTTTTATTTTTAGATTGAATTGATTGGACTGTAAGACCAATAAAAAAAAATTTATGGATTTGTATATGGGCAGTCGACATAAGTATAATTAAATTAATTTTTTAGAATATTTCCTTTGTTTCAGATAAAATAAACTAGATAATCAAAAGATTTTTAAAAATGGTAGTCATACAAATATTTTCATATTATCATTTTCATATTTATCATATAAATAATTTCCATTTAAATTAATATAAGATAGTCATAAAAGAATATAAATTATTGAAAGATGAGTATAAATAGTTCTTATAAATAGTATTCAGCATAGACATGACAAGTTTTAAGTTTACTAAATATTTCAGGACGATTTATTATTTAATTTATTATTTAATATTTGTTGATAAGATTTCAATATTTTTTACGTCAAAATTAAATCACTATATTGTTGCATTCCATGCTGAACCTTTACAGGATGGTGATTTTCCGATTCAAGATGAGTTTTTATTTTCGTTAAAATTAACGTCTAAAAATATTGGGTCACTAATTCTATATCATAAGTAACCCTAAAAAGACCATCCCCATTTGAAATGTTACGGACAATATACAATTTTGTTTACCTTTTACATTCAAAGTTGGTATAACCAAGGTTTTGGTGCTCTGTATACAAATAAAGCAATAAAAAACGTTCTGAAGGCCCCCTTTACCTTGAGAATTATCGCGTCTAACCAAATCCAAATATTATTATAATTACTGCGGAGATAATCGTGTCCACACAAAAAGTTGATATAGATTAAGTATAATCATTGATTATTCTTCAAGAGGACAGTGCAAAAGTAATGTATTCCATATGTTGTAAATAAAATAATTTCTGTGTGACCATAATTTGTTCGAGCATTCAATAATATGCAAGCGTCATGTCATAATTCTCTCCGAAGTAAATTTACCTTCTAAAGAACCTTCCTGTTGGAGTTGCGCCAAAACACCTTGACATCTTTTCTATCATGAGAAAACAAAACTCACCGTAGAAGTTGTAGAGACCCACGTGGACGTCGTATTCTACTATCTGAATACGAAGTTCCAGTGAAAGTGGTCCCGAAATACCTGGAGTCCCTTTCTAACTAGGAAATTCTCAGGATATTCTACCATAGGAAGAGGAAAGCCCCTGTAGAAGTTGTACCAAAACAGCCTAACATATCGTTTTACCACGTGAACAGGAAACTCAATCGCAATAATGAATCTACAAACTTAGTAATATCTCAGCATCTTGTGGTGTTTTAAGGGATTAAGAGTTAAGAAGTTAAAAATGGAAAAATTGCCTCTGGCATATTCGGAATAAAATTCAAGTTAAAAATTATCAGTCACAATCTGCAATACAACTCGAATTACTCGATGTACAAAGTAGTTAAAATTTCAAGCTCATGCCAAGTATTAACGTGGGTCTGGCCGCAGCTATACATTTCAGATTTATAGCAATTCGCTATTAACAAGTATTAATAAGTACTACTTGTATACTTTATAACGGATTTGGATATTATTCAATTAACACTTTAAATTTCTCCAGATACCATTTATATTGTTTAGTATGTATGGTCCTGATGAGGAGCCGTAGCGAGCTCGGAACGTTGGACAAGTCTTCAATTGGGTAAGGGTGTTGGGGACAGTCAGACTGCGCTTTGCTAGCAGGGAATTTTTTCAGCTAATATTTTATTTTCAGATTAGTCTACGGGGGTGAATATAAACAAGGACAGTCTGACTGTCATTATCATTTTAATTTAATTTTTAATTTAATTTTTATTTTTAATTTTTATTTTTTATTTTTATTATTTATTATTTGTATTTCTTATTTTTTATTTTTTATTGTTATTTTTATTTTTTATTTTTTAGTTTTTATTTTTATTTTATTTTTATTTTTATTTTTATTTTTATTTTATTTTATTTTTGGTTGAAATTGATTGGACTGTAAGACCAATAAAAAATATTTATTAATTTGTATATGGGCAGTCGACAGAAGTACAATTCAATTGTTTTAGTATGTATGTATTTATTTGAAAAAATGGGGGAATATAAATATCATCTGTATATTTTGATAATAAATTTTCATTGGTCGTATAGTCTTGATACTATTATATGTTATAATAAAATAATGACAGTCAAACTGGCCTTGTTTATGATTACCTCCGAAGAATCTGAAAGAGAAATTACTACTAAAAATAAAATTAAATTAGATTGCAAATTAAAGATAATAAAAATAAGCTATATTCTCTGTTAGAAAAGGACAACCTGACTGCCCGCACTAAATTAAGTTTAAATTTTCCTTTGACATCCGACTTTTTGGACCCCACTAAACAGTTTAATCCTTGCAAATGAACGTAACGGTTTGAAGCATCGGGCATCAAAGAAAAATTTAAACATAAGGTGGTGGGGCAGTCAGGTTTCTAACAGTTTTCTAACAGAGAATATAGCTTATTTTTATTATTTTGATTATTTTTAATTTTTAATCTAATTGAATTTCATTTTTAGTAGTAATTTCTCTTTCTGGAAAAGGACAGTCTGATTGTCTATTGTTTTTCATTCAATTAATAAATATTTTTAATATTGTGGTTAGTAACGGGCAACATGATTAACCCCATCAGCTACGAAATAAATGTTGCGAATCATGTTTATAAAATATGTGCATAATACGCTTGTTAAATAAATCTTAAGGCTGCATAATTTATTATTAAATGCCACAGACATATGCTCTATTCTCCTTTCCCCTTTTATCTTTCTCTTTCTGTCTGCTATAGCGAGAGCATGCATGGAAATATCGCGTCAACGCCACCAGCATATATATAGGTTACCTCTATATATAGGTAAAATAGTCTCGTAATGAGCAATTTTCCGCTCTTCAATCATATAGAACTTGCCGTGAAATGCTTCCCTATCAACACTCGTGCCGTCACAAGTGGTGACGAAATAAGAGGTCTATTTGGAGTAGTTTTCTTAGTGTGTTTCCTGACTGCTTACCATGCGCAAAATGAGAGGGCGGTTATGTGATTATATTATAAACTTCTCATTTTGTAACCGTTTAACATTTTGTAACATTTTATTTCTTCGGGACATTTTATATTTGGGGTAGTAGGATGAGGCTAGTTATATATGCTATTCTGGCTGACACGATTATTATGGCTGAAACGGTAAGGGCCATATTATAATGCATTTGTGTAGGGGGGAGGAGTCATCTAGGTGTGCTGTTTGTTATCTACTCTTCCGAGATCGCACCGTAATTGTGGCTGGGATGAAAATGATGCTAAAATGACCCCTACCATCCGGTAGGGGTCATTTTATCTCTATGAGACGAGGGGATATGCACTTTCTATGTGCACTGCAGTCTACTTGTTTAGGTATACTGACGCCCCCGGCATGACGATCATTACCGGTTGCGTCGTGTGGTCACTTATGCTCTTGAGCTATGGCATGGTCTGTGTAAATGTTCCTTGAACGATGGTGGAGTTAGTCGGTGTAGGCTTCGTCCGTTCACAGTATTGATTTTACACCCTCTTCTTGACGTTCTGCGTCTGTCACGTAGTCTTATTCTTCTTCTTAGACGACTGGGACTCGCGGTCCCTCTCCTCCTCCCAAGACGACGCTGCGATAAGGATCATTCCGAGCAGAACGTACAGGTGTGCAAGTTTTCTATTGATCGGTCACACTTGTAACAGAACTGAGCTTTGCATCGGTGTGGGTAGTCGAAATAACTCTGGTATTTCTGTAATGTCTGGATGCTGCTTAACGATGGCTTCGTTCTTTTCTACATTCCATTCTGCAGCATCAATGTCGCAAAGGTATAGTGTTTCCTGTGTTCATTTCTGTGAAAAGACTATGGAGTCTCTTCTCTTCGTCCTTGATGGTCAGGTTCGATGCGTGAGGGTTTGCCACAATACTTGTCTTATTTTTATTAAATTGGATGTCAGATTAAAGTCAGATTACCCCAACACCGCTCTCGCTTTGATGTTAGTTATAATAAGTTATTTTATGGTGAAATCTATATTAGATTATACTAAAAAAAAATCTTTAGTAGATTTCAGTCTAAAGATCTATGTTATATATTATTTCACGAATCTATATCAATTTTTTGTTTTATGATTTATTTTACTCTTCTAGTTTATATTCAGTTATCCTTTATATATATATATATATATATATATATATATATATATATATATATACATAAGTTACGTTTAATGAAATAAATTAAATGTTCAAAGCATTTGAAGTGTTTAATTACTGTAGCAAAGTTTAGTACTTTAAAAGAGCATTCCTCTCCAGGTTAATCGAGCGTGTGAGCAATGATATAAATTGTAACTGTAATTTAACGAACGTTAATGATACATTAACACTTTCCATTTTTCAAATATATATCCTCATAGATTAATTTTGCTTACAGAATTCTTTGATATTATTTATTTTTTCTGAACAGAACAGTATTAAATAATAGAACTGAATTCCTTAGACAACTTTAGAACCTAATATTATATCAATATTTCGGAGATCTTTAAAAATGTTTAGATTAAAATATTTCTAGATTGGTTTGTTGAGTTTTAAGAAGCTCCGTGTAGGATAAATAGGATTGATTGAATTTAACTATAGATTTAAGCTATAAATTTTTTATTAGATATAATAATAACAATGTATAATTTTGAAGATGTTAATGATTATTTCAAATATATATGATCCATTTATTTACTTTTTATTATTTTGATATTTGATGATTATAGAATTGATAGACAGTGTTGAACTCAAACGATCAATGATAACTTCTACTGGCCGTCGAGAATTTATATAAAAGCTATATTATATTTCTTTATATAAATGCTAACGATTCAAGCCTGTTTATTATCTTTAAAAAAAAGTTTTGAATTGACTTGTCTAAAAGTTTTGAATTGACTACTAGTTTATTTTAGTTTTAATAGTTTTAATATTTTTTCGATAACATATTTATAATTTAATTGTGTAATTTAATTGTTCACATTTTTGCCTTGATAAGTAGCCAAGATAATGAAGTGGCTCAAAACGTTGAAATTTCCATAAAAAATTATACATTTATCTGTCTTTATTCCATTGATAAACAAATTCTAAACGGCGTAGATCAGAAGAAACTATCATTCACTATTTGAATTTAATTAAGACTTATTAGACAAAAAATTACTATTTTTAAACTAAAAAATCTTCTAATCAAAGTTTGATACTTAGATAGAGGCAAACAACAGTGCACTTACTTAAGAATGGTATATTACTTTGAGAAGAAAAATAACAAATTTGCAGACGCTCACCCTGCCACCGCCTACTCCGTCGAAACCTGGATAGTATCCGTTGTCGTTCCCGCGGTAGCCCTGATATCTCGGATAGCCCTGCTGCTACCGAGACCAAGCCCGCCGGTCTGATGATAGAAATTACCGGCGAATCCCTCGACCTGAGCGCCGAAGACTTTCGACGGCAACGTTCTGCCTGATAACCGGGCGAAGTCACCCGGCACATATATATATATATATATATATATATATATATATATATATATATATATATATTGGGTATACAAATAAGTTTCCGCCGTTTTTTTATAAAGAAATAAAAATTTATGATAAAAAAAGGTAGAAATAATGTCATTCAAAATATTGCCGATCACTTTCTACTACTTGTGACCATCTATCAGACAGCAAGTGGATACCCCGTCTAAAAAATTGCTCGTCTTTTGAGGCGATCCACGAATCGACCCATTTCTTCAATTTTTCGTAAGAAGTGAAGTGCTGATCAGCCAAATCATGAGTCATCGACCGGAATAGGTAGTAGTCTAAGTATAGAGTGCTACAGCTGCAGATTGCTTTAAATGAAAGAAGTAAATTAACAATTCCCGCAATATCCTCTTTTTTGTTTTTTGTTGTTGTTAATTGATAAGTTTCAGGTTAGAAGTGCTCCATTATTAATGTTACTCTTGTATGCAACAGTCAATTTTGGTTTATATTCCAAACCATTTGGTTATAAAACCAAAATCACTTTGATTTTTATTTCCATGTTTCTACTAGTTTTTTCGCGAAAAAATTCCATCTCCTTCTATTGCTATTCCTACTTCTAATTTTCCTTAAAATGATCCCTGTATATATAATCCTATGGTCCTGCATAGGTTAGAGTTCTTTGCATGATACACTAACTTGAGTGTTTCCTATATAACCACACACCTCCTTTTCTTAAGTTAACTTTCTTAATTAGATGTAGCTGTATATAGTATATCAAGTGGCGCGGTAGTGCTACGAAGGTGAGTTTGAGAACCACCGGCATTGCGCGGCCGCTACACTATTTACTTCTAAATTGAGATTTCGGATTTTCAGTCAATGAAAAAAATGATTTATCACTTCTTTATCGATAATTTACCAAAGCATATCTACTATTTATGACCTAAGGAATCGTTTCCCACCGATATTTTTGTCTGAAAAGAAGTTTTTAATATAAAACTCCGTGTGTGACTATAGAAAATAGTCAGAAACACTTTCTTCTATATAAAAATTAATAAATATTTTCATTGGTCTTACAATCCAATTAAATAAATCGAAAATAATATGTAATAATATCAATATAATTTTATATTAATATTAATACATCAGTATATAAAAAATAAAAAATAAAAATTAGTTATTATAATGACAATTGTCGGTAATACGCGATGTATCGGCGATGTAGATCGGCAATGGCAATAAGTGCAAGCTGCATGATGAACTAGGTCTTCGGTAATTGCCGAATATAGGCAAGAGAAACAATTCATCGTCCCACTTTTGGTATGTTATATATATATATATATATATATATATATATATATATATATATATAAATTTATATTAATTACGAATTTGAATACAGAATTTTAAAAAACATTGCTGATATTTATACTGTTACATAATTGCTTTTGAAGGACGATTTTATATAAAAAACTAATATATATTTATATTTTATTTTATTTTAAATTTATATTTTAAGGTTATAATATAAATTATCAGTATATCATTTGCCAGTAATTTAACATAAATATTATACTTGAAAAAATATTATATCATTAATTTATATGCAATAACTTAAATAATCGATTAATTTAACTTATCATTAATATTCAACGAATTATTGAAGAATAATTGCATCTATGAGGGGGTTTCTATATTCTTTGTTTTTATTTTTAATATTGTTCGCGCCGCTTATTTTATAACAGTAAGTTTTAAGTCTTGCTTATGAAATACTTTAAAACTTAAGCTTTAAAACTTACTTACTTATATTATAAGTAAGCTTTATATACTTGGAAACTGTCATTCAGTTTTGCTTTACTAAATGAGATAATGAAATGTGAATATAAGTTCCAATACTACGGATAAGGACTGGCCTTTTATGCCTTAGTTTTCTACCCGCAATCAAGTTTGGATACTGCGAACTATAAGTAAGGCACGCGGTCACGCTGGTGGCAGAGATTTTCCAGATTTCTACTAGACTGCGACTAAATATGCTTATTTCATTTCCTTCTGAGAATATCGAACTATAAACTTGGAGAAGTAGATTTAGCTTACTGATATTGCTCTTTGAAGGTATTGAAGTCTTACTTGATTTATACACTTCCAAGCAATGAAGAGAAGCAGCCAAATATATATATATATATATATATATATATATATATATATATATATATATTATTATATATTAAAAATAAAAACACAGACTATAAAAACCCCCCTCACATATGGTCGCTACGCTTCCTATGCTTTAAAGTAAGTGCAGCACGTACACACAAGGGAAGAGTTTATTATACATTATTATACAAGGATTATATGTAATCAATTTGCTGATAATTAATATCTGAGTATTCATACACATCGACTTTACTATACTGATGATAACTATTCTTTTATAAAACTATATGTTTAGCACTTCTGAATGTGGTAAGTTTTCTCTCTGAAATATTGGGAGCTGTTTATGAAGCGAGGGCTCAATAGGGATAGTTTGTTGGGTTGAAAATTCTTTCAAATATTTTCATTCAATTCTTCTGGATTTAATTTGAATCATAGCTGGAGCTATCTCCTACTTAATGTACTTTAAAAACTGGAGAAATGCCCATTCCTTGTCCTCTGTATCCTTGAGACAAAAAGGGCTAGAAGAGCACTTTTTTCTTCACTAGATGGGGAAGCTTTTTCTTCAGTATGGCTTCAAAGCTTTCTAATAATGAAGCATAATACTGTCCTGTTATTGTTTTTCCCTTCTGTAGGTAATCGATTAGTATTATACCCCGTGAGTCCCAAAATTCAGTAAACCACTTATGAACCATTTCATGTAATGGAGCAGAGTCCTTATAATATTTTTTAAGCTTTTCTTCAGTTTCCTTAATTGTTTTTCCACGCAGAAAGTAATGTAAAACTTTTGTAAAAACAATGAACGCTAAATTCAAAAGACTATCAAAATTTTTCTAACCAACGTATTGACTTGAAACTTTGTATACCTACTTGTATGAGATGATAGTGTCTTAGAGTAGTAAAATATTTACGATAACAGCACCACCTTTCGAGAAGTTACAGACTTATCCAACCACCATTGTATGTCTAATAAAAAGAAAAAAATTGAATAGGCATGCGAAAGGTATAGAATTGAGAGATTTTTTTATGTTATTTAACATCGCTCTACTTATGCTTGAAAATATTGGTGATAATCAACGACGGAGGTCCACGATGTATTTGTGAATAAAGCACATGTAAATTAGTACAGCGGTGCTTGTATCAATCGGAGAAAACTGAGGAATAGTTGCATATATGTGAATGAAAATAGATGCGATAGGTATCTATTTGTTCCAGTATATGTATTTTAATATGTATTCAATAAATGAATGATATGAATGAAATATCTATATTGAAATATATGTCAAATGAATTAAATAAATGTATTAATATATTATTATATATATTGCATTAAGTATATGTACTAAAATATATTAATTCAATTAAATATACCTCTGAAAACATATATAATAAATAAATTGAATACGTTAATGTACGTACATTAATAAATGTTTCGAATAAGTTAATTTGGTCTCCAACGCATTAAATATCGTGTAAATGTAGAGAAAAAAGTATATATGTTTCATATATAGGTATGAAATGTACGATTAGAAATTTTTATTGTATTAAATATAACTGGCTATATATAGTATATATGCTTATTTAACTTGTTTTTCTCGTATCGAGTGCATACCATGTGTGTTTTGTTATATTTCACTTTCCTTTCTAGAAAAGATATGAAACATACACCATTTAGCATGTATTAATTAATGATTTCTGCATATGCATGTTTGCAAACAAGCATATACTCTTTCTTATTAAGTAAAATGTTTTCAAAATATAATTTATAAGTTGATTATATTCTAATATATGTGTGTCTCTATTAGTTTAAAACGGAGAGGGAATTTTTACGAGAGGTGAGGATTGCTGTGTAC
Organism: Sycobia sp. Sy_11; assembly: GCA_018907035.1. Classification (NCBI taxonomy): domain Eukaryota; kingdom Metazoa; phylum Arthropoda; class Insecta; order Hymenoptera; family Epichrysomallidae; genus Sycobia; species Sycobia sp. Sy_11. The sequence continues at coordinate 226,283 of JACCIC010000232.1, forward strand.
ATCCAGCTGCTAGATCACGGTATTGGGAAATAGCAAGGCAATGAACGGTATTATTCTAACAAATTTATTTCATTATTTTACCTTGTGTCATGAAGGTTTAAAGGCACATCATGGTATTTCAAATTGAGGAAAGAGTGAAAATTACATTTCGAGAATTTACAAAATTTTCTATTTATAACTCCTATTATTTTTTTTGGTTGTATATCTGAAACGATACGGATAATGCTGGGACAAATTATATGTTCTAGATACATCATCTCTCTCTCTCTTTCTCTCTCTCTCTCTCTCTCTCTCTCTCTCTCTCTCTCTCTCTCGAGCTGCCACGCAGGATGGGCATTTTATACATTCATAAACGCATTCCGTCGATCCTCACGTTGTTGCGCGCCATTTTATAACTTCGTTTCTACACGAGGCTATTTTACCTATATATAGAGTATAAGCTTATATATTAGATCGCGCGCTTAAAAGGAAGCTCTGAAGCCCATATTGAACAACGGTAATAGGGCTGGAGTAGTGCTTTCTCTCTTGCTCCGGGCAAAGAGTAGGGGGCAAACTAAAAATAATAATGATATAGACTATAGGAGAAACGTATACTTCTTCGGCGTATATTTCTGCTGATACTATTCTCCTACATTCCTTTTCTCGCCACTTTCTCGCTTGTAAGAGAGAGAACACGACTTCCTGTATTGCTCACTCCCTCACTCTGGTTTAGGCATAAACTCTATGCCCAGAGCGCGTGGTCTAATGTACAAGTCTATGATATAGAGGTTGGTATCGCCGCAATGGTTTCGCGGACGCTCTCGCTATAGCTAGATAGAGAGAGAACGGGAAAAGGGCAATGAAGTATACGACTGTGGCATTTACTTTGCATCTTTAACATTTGTTTAACACGCATTTTATGTACATTTTGAAGATTATTCGCGACAATTATTTCGCAATATTTACAGCTCGGCTAAACTTGATTTCACAAAATCAGCGGTAGTATAGATTCGAATTCGCGGGACAGCGGGACATACTATGGGAAAAACGCGTATTTTGAGTTTGCCCAAAAAAGATGTTTCCTTATTAGAATAAATCGTGAAAAACTTCAAAAAAAAATCTTTAAATAATAATCTAAACATCTTAAAATTTAAAAAAAAGAGTTGCTTATAGTTTCCGTTATTTTTTAATAATTTATATAATATATTTTTTTGAGGTAACTTAACTTGATTAACTAAAAGTATCTAAACACTGAACTAAATTTTGTAAAAGATAAAATTATTATATTAAATTGCTAATTGCAGAAATTATGTTTTAGATGTTTATTGAAGCTTTATATAAACTTAAATATTGAAAATAATTTTTTAATAAATTTTATATTTGAATGCATGACAACTTGATTTAGATTTATATTGTTTTAGGAATAATTGCAACGAATTATTATCGTTATCGGTAGATCTCGTATATAATATGAATGTTATTTGTTTACTAGCCTTACTATTCTTCTTTATTTAATAAAAATGGAAAAAAAATTGATATTATGTTTCAGAAATTCTTTTATCTCTATATCAAAATCATCTGTGGAAGAGCAAATGGATGCAGATCAAAGTAAAATGTTGTTCCAAATAGCAAACATTCAAGACGAAAAAACATTTAATAATGAAATAAATTCTCCAAGAATTTCGAGAGTTAACAGTGAACCAAGGGAAAAGAGTAAGAATAATTTTGTTCTTTAAACAATTACCTAATGTACAAAGCTTAATTCACAAAATAAAAAGATATATAATTTAGAATTAACTCTTAAATTATAATCTCATTATTGTTATTAATAAAAGACAAAAAGTTTTTCTTTTCATGATGATTTAAAAACTTTAATAAAACCAGTGAAAATTATTAATTATAAAACTGTTATGTAGAACCACAATCGAAATCATCTTGAAGAAAAATAAGTATCACATAAATATTATGGAATTACAGAACAAAGTTCTCTGTCTAGATATTGAATTAGCTTCTTTTTTTAAATTCATAATAGACTAATGGATGTTAAATTGTTTTATTAATTGTTCGTTATTCGTCAGTCAAATAAAATGTATCTTACAGATAAGAATATTGATGGAGTCAGCTTTTCACTTAAAAAAAAAACGAACTTGTCCTTAACATCAGTGCCCCACATCATGGAAACCACTTTTCCCAAATTTAACTTTAATGCACCTACGGCAAATAATAAAATAATGGGTAACGATATACTGGATATAAATATCAAAGAGAAAGAGAAAAGAATGAAGGAAAAAAAAGAGAGAGCTGTAAACATTATTTCTGGGGCTTTAGGTAAGCCTCCTGTACAAAGGAGGGTACGCGGATCGCCACCTATTTCACTTCAGAGTACTGATTCTAGAAAATGTATACTGAAGATACCGTTTGAATTAAATAGCGCCCATAAATCAACAATGGAGATATGTAATCAATCTGACATAAAATCGCAAATTCAATTTAAACCAGAACTTCTGAACAAAGCAGTGAGTATTGACTTTTCAATGCAAATAAAAATAATAAATTAAGAAAAATGTGCAAGAACATGCAGTTCTGTCACTAGTTTATTAAACTATTGGTATTTTATAAATACATATAAATTAAGTTTCACTTTAATATAATATAATGTAGTAATATCACTCGAGCGGGAACCATACATACACAAACTAACCTATATTAAATAGCTTGTGTGCATTGGCGCTATTGCGCACGTTATTAATGCACACAAGCAGACTGATCAAAGAGTTATAGATTAGATTGTCAAATATCTCCCTTCCGCCTTTTTGTCTTATGAATTTCGCGGCTATGTATAAAGCGCTACAGAGCTCGTATTTGGCAATACTACACATCATTTTAAACGTCTTGACATAATATACAAAACGACGCTGTGCATGATTAGTTTGTATATTGCATTCAAAAGTTATAGACGTGCAAACATGGAGTTCACTAACGCCGAAATTCGCGCTATTTTAAAGTTTCCCTTCGTCAAAGGCAAATCCGCTAAATAAACGTTCCATGCGATTAATGGTGTTTTGTGGGATGGCACGCTATCATTTCGAACAGCAGAGGTATGTTTTCGATGATTCAGATCCTGTGAAAACGACACCATGGATAAGCAAGTTAGCGGAAGACTTGTGACGACGAATACCGATCAAATCATGGAATTTATCGAGTTAAATTGGCATGTGGCTTCTCGTGACATCGCTCATGAGATGAGAGTTAGTCACCAAAACATTATAAACCATCTGCAGAAGGCCGGATACAAAAAAAAGCTTGATGTTTGGGTGCCACATGATTTGACGCAAAAAAATTTTCTGGACCGAATCAACGCCTGCGATGTGCTGCTGAAACGGAACGAACTAGACCCATTTTCGAAGTGGATGGTGAGTGGCGACGAAAAATGGATCACATACGAAAATATCAGGCGAAAACGGTCGTGGTCCAATGCCGGTGGACCGTCCCAAACAGTGTCTAAGCCGGGATTGACGGCTCGAAGGTTTCCCTGTGTGTTTGGTGGGATTGAACGGGAATCGTCTACTATGAGCTGCTCCCATATGGCCAGACGCTTAATTCTATCATCTACTGTGAACAACTGGACGGCTTGAAGCAGGCTATCGACCAGAAGCGTCCACAATTGGTCGACAGGAAGGGTGTAGTGTTCCACCAGGTCAACGTCAGACCACACACTTCGTTGATGACTCATCAGAAGCTACGGAAGTTCTGATGGGAGGTTTTATCGCATTCACCGTATAGCCCGAACGTAGCGCCAAGTGATTAACACCTGTTCCTGTCTATGTCGAACGGCCTTGGTGATATAAATATGGACCCAAACGCCGCTTGTGAAAAGTGGCTGCCCAAGTTCTTCGCAAATAAGAAGAGGGGTTTTTACAACAGGGGTATTATGAAGTTGCCGTCTATATGGAAACAGATTATCGAACAAAACGGCGCATATTTGAAGTAAATACGACCACTGTAACACTTTTTATAAAGCATTGAATGAAGTGAAAAAAAGCGGAAGGGATGTATTTGGCAAACTAATATGTTTAACACAAACAAGGGTAAGATTATCTGTACGTGTTACTAATAAATACGAATTTAGAAAAGGGAGAGAAACAGAAAAGAGAGTGAGATGGTGAATGAGGTATAGGAGATTAATCTTTTTTGAATATATTATAATATATATATATATAGTCTAATTATAAATGTGTGATTTGTACCGGTATCTTATTCTCTTGATGTTTAATTATTAATTAAAGAAAAATATCCCTGCTATCCTGAATTAAGTGAGAATTATCATTTTCTATGGTATTTTCTGCATTTAAATACGAAGTGAATGCACAAGTTCTAATTAATGTTTCGTAATATCGGCGAATATGGAATACCGTCAGCTCAACTATTGAGAAGGAAGGAGGTTTTATTCATTCATCGTTGGGTCGTGAAGTTCCAGTGTCGAATGAACTCAAAAACATTGAGTCCGCGTGATTCGTTTTTTTCTTAGTTAATATTAAAAGCGAGAGATAGAGAGGTGTGTTTACATATCTATAAGAGAAAAGTAAGTCCGTGAAATAACCATTAGATCGCGGTCTACGTACATAGTCTGCGGAGGGAGCGCTTTTCGATTCGTCCATAAAGCAGCGCTCTAATACTTAATTCTCTAGGCCATTCTATACATCATCAAGGATTCCCTTGCACTGCTGTGCATTAAAGAATCATTAAAGATTATTAAAGAATCATTAAAGAAGGGAATTTACAATCTTAGTTTTATCTTTAGTACTTTAATAATAAATATTATATTAAAGTACTAAACCAAATAAAGGTATTTGAATAGATTGAACAATAGGAAATTATGATATAATTGATTAATTAATTAATTAATTGACACAATATCCCACAACATGGACAATCAGAAGTCGTGGGACGAACCAAGATCCTCCGTGTGAATAGAAGCTAGTCTCCGGGAGAAATATTAGTTTATGAACTTAAGTTCCTTACGAGCAGAAACGGATTAGGTGAAAATTTGTTCTGATGGATTTCCAGCGGATTTGAGAGGTAGATTGGTGAGATTTAGTCTACGAGAGCAGCTGGGTGAAGAAGCAACTCACTGGATACCATCACTCGATGATGCTTCAAAAAAACAAGCAAATACTACAATAAGAAGCACATTATCAAGGGAAACGCAAGGAAGCCGGACCAGATTGCAGTTAATGGTAGACCAAAGGAGGATGCTGATGAATTCATCCAAAGGGTAAAAGAATGTCAACCATGTTTAAGACTGGTAGGCTGTGACATCCTACAGATGGTCCCGGTAATTTTTTCCGGTGATACCCATATGGACAAGGACCATCAGTAACCAATGAACGTCTGTCACTGAGATGAATGAGGTGTTACGCCTCCAATACCGTCCATTGGATTACAGGATGAGATGATGAGACGAGTTCAGGAACAAGGCGCAAGGGCCTAAAGAGACGATTGCACGTACCTTTCATCTATGAGGGCGATCGCTGAATCAAACTAGTTGAACCAGCTTTACAGAAATTTGCATCCAGAATTTATTGGAAAGATTAATCGCGATCAGTGTGATTGCGTGCAGTTACAGAAATTGGGGCTTCAAGAGCTAAAGTGGGACCTGATGCGGAAGTACAAACACCCGCCTTCAGCAAAGGAGTCGCTCAGTCGAAGTTTGGCATTCCAGCCAAATGTCTATTCTTCCCTGGTAAAAACAACCACAATGGAAGAGGAAAGCTCAGACATTGAGGATATGGCGGCTGCCGATCAGCAGGAAAATAAAGAAAAGAAGCATTCGAACCCACTGAGACAGTCGACAGACAGAAGGGATCACGTTGGTACAGCAAAACACCTTTTAATCACGTAGAATATTTTCAAACTTGAATGTTTTACAACATTTTATTTGATACAAAAATAAAAAAAAATATTAATACATCATTGCCCAATAATTATTTAGCTTAGTAATAATAATGACTTTTATCGAATGTTTGCAAACAACCAGAGAAAAATGTAGCGATCTGAATCCATAACTACAAAGCAATTGCTCTAACAAAAATTCTAACTTACAATTAGTTGAATCTGTTTGCGTATACTGATAATTGAATACAGGATTTCTGATAAACACTCATTACATAATTTACAAATGATTTCCTTTAAATGTGCTGCATGGTTTTTAATAATTTATTTTAAAACTAATGCTTTGAGATTCTAGTAATAGTAGATTTAATAACCTTAAATTAGAAATGAATAAATACTCTCATTGGTCTTACAGTTTAATTAAACAAATCGAAAATAATACATAATAATATCAATGTATATTTTTCTATTAATATTAATTTATCAAATTGATATATTTATATATCAATAAAAATGAACATAAAAAAAGTTTAATATAATTATTTCATCATTTTTGTACTTTAAAATAAAAATATGGTAAAAATTTTTTTGGCGAAAATAGTATCAAACTATAGAAGAACTAGAATTTTAAAAAAAAGTAAATTTCAAAAATAAAAAAATTTTTTGGCTATATCATAATTCTTTACAGAATAAAGCAAAAATAATACTGATGTTTAAAGGGAGGTAAGGTTAATTCGGTATAAAACAGGCATGTTTTTAATAATTTTATCTCGCGACACACATACAGCCGGATTGCCCAGTCAATTTGCATATAATAATGTATCATTTAAACAATATTTTCCTAAATTTTCATTGAAAACATTGAAAATTAAGCGAATGACGGTGAATCTCCTCGAGAAAAGTTGTTTTGCGGTGTACATGATTACGAACCACAGAATCATCGAAATCGGAAAAATCAAAGTGCATTCTTCAAAGGAGATGTTTCCTCAGGTAACACCGTCGAGTTTTTTAATTTTAGAATTTTTTGTAGCCCTAAGAAACCAAAATTAAGAATTAATAAAAATAACCAAAAAACTCGACGGCGTTACCTGATGAACTATGTAAAGATGTACTGTGCAATATTTCCTTCTTTACTGTCGTGTGACACTTGTTCCTCTGCTCTATTTATTCTCAACTCGTCAACTTGTCGCGCCCATTCGTGTGAATTTGACCCTGTACTGATTTGCATTTTTTTCATAATGGCTAATGGAGCAAAAGAACCTTCATTAAAAGTACATGCAGCTACATTAGCTGCAATTTCAACAATTGTAGAGGTGCCAGTCACTGACTTTGGAAAGATTCTCCAGATTAGCTGATTGAGACTCTCATTATTATTTTGTGTGAAACCTCCAAGACGCAATCTCCATCGCTGCAAGAGTTCGTCTTTACTCATGTTCTCATAAATGGGTCTGATAGCTCTAAGAACTTCAGCAGGAAGTGTTGTATAGCTGTGTTTCTATAACTAAATTTATAAATCAAAACAATCTCTCTGCAAGTAAGCACGCCGCACAATTGTCAAGCAGAATTATGAATATCGTACTTAAAACAACGATGGTTCAAATACTCACAACTTTGTTAATTTTGCTCCGATTAACTTGAAATTTCGACATAGTATTCTTGAGATATAAATCAATCATTTAAAAAATAAAAAAAATGGCCAAAAAATTTTTTTAATACGTTACCTTCCTCTTTAATAAAGCAAAAACTAATGTTTATTTTAAATATTTGAAGCTCTAAATTAAATTTTTTTTCAATTAAATTTAGAAGAAGAAAAAATGATATCTGGAAGTAAAAACTCATTAGTATTTTAATTCTAACTTTTTTTATCAAGACATAGAAATATTTTATTTATATTGCTTAAACGATTGCGCTCTTATATATCAAAAATGTATCATGTTCATTATACACTTTCTTAGTTTACTACTCATGATAATAAGATTTATCTCTAACTTGTATACAGCCCACTTTAGAATAATGTTTCGACCAATCCAATCTACTTTAATTAATCAATTAATTACTATGTAAGTAAAATTAAGAATAATTAATAAATGGTGAAACATTAGTTAAATTTAATGTAAGACATTACAGCAAAAAGAAATAAAATACCAATAATATATGTGTTTGAAAATGGAACTGTATAAAAATTACCCAAAATGAATTTTACCTTCTTATATTTATAAAAAGTATTTTTTTCCTGCACATATTCACAATCAATGTACTTTATGTAACAATAGTAACATCTTCTTTATTTTAAAGATATAACTTATAATATCTACATTCAAACATTCATTGCGTCGTTAGAAATTTCGAGACTTTACAAGAAACAATGCAATTATCATATTAATAAATTTACAATGTTGTCTCTTACAATGTATGGTTAAATTCAGTTAAAAGTATACTTTATCTTCAGATAGAAATATACCTGATCTAGTCGGCAACTAATATTATATCTAATAGATCCGTTAAATTTACAACAACAAAAAAACAATGTAGTTAATTTAAGATAAATTTATCCATGAAATTTTCTTTTTTATTCTGATCGGGGGGACTGTATAGCCTGCGTGACGCGCACTCACCTCGTTGCTTTCAAGGTCGCAAAGTAAGAGCGCTGAGGCGCTCATGGAAGGGTACGGAGGGTCCGGAGATGTACCGGGATGCCGCTCTCCAGGACGCCGCCGTTGGCGACCGACGTTGCTGCTCCGCCCCTTCTGTTCTCCCTCTCTTTTTCTAATCTCTCTTCTTCTCTCTCTCCACTACCTCCTTCGCGATCTCTATATCTCCTTCTTGCCCCTTATCCCTTTCACTTTTTTCTATTGACTTTCTCCTTCTTCTTATCCCGCTTCATCTCACACTCTCACTCCCACTTTCATCGCATTGTCACTGTCTCTCTCTACTATATTATTCGCACCCTCACTCTCTCTTTCAACTACCGTCTTTCTTAATACTTTTGGAGCCTCGTTCCTTCTTCTCTCTCTCACCTTTCTTCTCTCCACTACCTCTATATATCTGCCTACTCTCTATATCTCTCTTTCATTGCTTTCTACTGCTTCTCTATTCCTTCTTTCCTATTTCGCTTCTTCTCTTTCTTTCCTGAGCGCCTTCCAAGTTCGTCGGCGATCCAGGCGAGAGTGACTCGCGCCGTGCGTTTCGTCAAATTTGAGAAAAGGGGGAGGGGGGCTAAACGCGATAGAGGACTACGGTGATCGGCTCGCGTCGAGCACGATCCTCCCATACCACTACAGATTTGACCCTTGTACATAGATTTTTCTTCTTCTATTAATAATATCAATAATTATCATTGCACGGCGATGTTGGACTCTTTCGATGATTTCAAGTATGAAGATAGTATATATAAAGACTGATTTTCTTTTGAGGTTTCCGTAAGTTATGGTAGTGATAATAAGAACCATAATAATAATAATAATAATAAAAATAATAATAATAATAATAATAATAATTTCAGAATGATAGAAATTACATTTTGGATTATATATTATATATATATATATATATATATATATATATATATATATATAATGTATATATATATTTCTATGTTTTCGTACTATATGGGAGTTTTCTATTTGGACGGTGGCAAACGATGTCTAATTTTCTCAGAAAATATACGCATACTTTCATTATCGGACGGTAGAATTTGATGTCCAGGTATGACGGGATGACTTCTACAGTGAGTTTCATGTTTGCACAGTAGAATACGATGTCCAGATACCTCAGACGATTTGTACTGCGAGTATTGTAGTTAGTCGGTAGAAAACGATGTCTAGTTTCTTCAGAACGATTTCTACTGGGATTATCATGCTTAGTTGTTAGGAAACGATTTCCAGGTATTACAGGATATCTTCTACGGGGAATTTCATGTTTGGACGGTAGAATACGATGTCCAAGTGCCTAGGGACATATTCTACGGGTAGTTGGGTATTCGGATGCTATAGATGATGTCCAGGTGACTGGGCGGCTTCTATTGAGAGTTTCATATTCTATCTTTCGAATACCCAAACTTCGAGTAGACGTGATCTCAGCATACCTGGACATTGTATTCTGCCTTCCCAACACAGAACTCTCTATATCGGTCGTCCTGAGACATATTTTACTGTCAGAATGTGACGCTCTCCGCAGAAGTCATTTCGAGACACTTAGAAATCCAAAATCCAAATCCAGCCCGAAGTCGAAAGTACTATTTTTCCATAGAAGCTGTATATAATATATATTATATAGATATATTGTAGAAAATGGTCAGCAATATATCAGCTTATTAAAATGGACGCTGCTTTACAGTAAGTTTTTATACAAAATCGAAGATAGGTAAATTATTGTAAATTATTAATAGTAATATAGATTTTTACAAATAGAGTATTTATTACTTGAAATTATTGAAAAGTTTAAGACATCAGTTTTTTTTATCTCGGGCGAAGTAAGACAGGGGATGCTTATATATTTATATTTTTGGCTATTTAAGACTTATATAGTTACAAAATTGAAAGGTATTTAGCAATAAGACTTTATTTATTCATATTACGATTATACTATAAAATTTTTTCATGTAAAAATTAGTTATTAAAAAACACAGCAGAAGTTTTGTGGATACGAGCTTAGTAAGTTAATACCTGTTTTTCAATAATAATGAATTATTAGAAATCATAGCAGAAGAATGTTAAAACCATCGTGGATTCAAGTTAATTAATTCTTTTCTATCAGTCAACTCACGTGAACAAAATAATTTGAAAATAATGTCGGCTATTTTTATATGATCTCATTACTTTATTAAGCTGCATTTCGGTTGAAATAATTTATTAGGAGTGTGAATAAGTCTTTCCCGTTTTTTGTAAGAGATGGCGCCACCAATACTGTGCGAGTATTCAATGGTTACATATGTCATAATCAAAGCTTATTCATATGTCAACAATTCCATACTAACACATTAGTTAAAATTTTTTCGCATCATAAATTTTTGATATCGTGAAAATGTCGAAATTTGAGCCGAGTCGACGTCATTTGCGGGAAGTTTCACTTTATTGGTTTAATTTGAAGAAATCTGCTGCCGAGACGCATCGATTGCTTCAGAAGGCTTATGGAGAAGGTTGTGTCGATGATTCAAGTGTTCGCGGATGGTTTCGACGCTTCAAAAGCGGTGATTTCGACGTGGAAGACAAGGAGCGTTCCGGGCGGCCGCAAATCTTTGAAGATCGAGAATTGGCGACTTTGCTTGATGAAGATTCTTGTCAAACGCAAGAAGAACTTGCTGAAGCATTGGGAGTTGACCGAACAACCATTTCCAAGCGTTTGAAAGCCATGGGAATGATCCAAAAGCAAGGAAATTGGGTGCCGTACGAACTGAAGCTGAGAGACGTCGAACGGCGTTTTTTCACTTGCGAACAGCTGCTTCAGCGACATAAAAGAAAGGGTTTTCTGCATCGTATCGTGACTGGCGATGAAAAGTGGATACGTTACGATAATCCGAAGCGAAGAAAATCATGGGGACTACCCGGCCATGCATCATCATCGACGGTCAAGCCAAATATTCATGGCGCCAAGCTCATGCTCTGTATATGATGGGACCAGCTAGGTGTGGTTTACTATGAGCTTCTGAAACCGAATGAAAGGATCACAGGCGAGGTCTATCGACGACAATTGATGCGTTTGAGCCGCGCACTGCGAGAAAAACGGCCACAATACTCCGACAGGCACGACAAAGTTATTTTGCAACATGACAATGCTCGCCCACATGTTGCACCGCCGGTGAAAACATACTTAGAAACGCTCAAATGGGAAGTCCTACCCCACCCGCCGTATAGTCCAGACGTTGCTCCGTCTGATTGCCATCTCTTCAGATCGATGACGCATGGCCTGGCTGACCAGCACTTCCATTCCTACGAGGAAGCGAAAAAATGGGTGGATGACTGGATAGAGGCCAAACCGGTCGAATTTTTTCGCAACGGGATTCGTATGTTGCCAGAAAGATGGGAAAAAGTTGTAGCTAGCGATGGCCAATGCTTTCAATAATTCATTTGTAACCATTTTTTCACAATAAAGACTCAAAATTTGAAAAAAAAACGGGAAAGACTTATTCACATACCTGATACTTATTATTCTTTTTTACAGTTTTAGATATATTTATGTAAACTATATATGCTATTATTTATAGGGATGCATATAAAATATACATAGCCATTTGTGTTAATGATACATTGTTTTAAGTCATTATTGGGTTATATAATTTATTTTTGCTTAATATATTTCGGAAGAATATATTTTAGAAAAATGTTTTGAATAAATATTATTCTGGTATATGAACATTTATTTGTTTTACTATGAAAAGATTTATATTATAATTACATATATTATTATAAATAAATAGTTTTGTCTTAATATATTATATTCTATATGAATATAGAAGAATATTTTATATAAAGTTTTTATAAAATGCATATAAGATTCATTATTCATAACGAATGCACTCAAGAAAAGACACAGCAAGAAAATTGGGTTCCCTACGAACTGAAGCTAAGAGACGTCGAGCGTCACTTATTCGCTTGCGAACAATTGCTCAAAAGGCAAAATAGCAAAGGATTTTTACATCAAATCGTGAAGGGAGACGAAAAGTTTATTCATTATGACAACTGAAAGCGTAGAAGTCATGGGGTAAGCCCAGGCCAGCCTCTAATTCGATGGCCAAGGCAAACATTCATGGCAGAAGCTAATGCTGTGCATTTGGTGGGATCAGATTCGAATAATCTATGACGAATTACTCCAACATAATCAAACTGTCACCGGGGAACGTTAATAACGACAGCTGATACAATTGAGTCGAGTATAGAAGATTAAACGTCTACAATATGCCAAAAGGCACGATAAAGTCATTTTTCATCATGGCAATCAGGTCTGGCGGAGCAGCACTTCACTTTTTACGAGGAATTGAAGAAATGGGTCGATTCGTGGATCGCTTCAAAAGACGAACAATGTTTGAGACAGGGTATCCAATTGCTGCCCGAAAGATGCTCAAAAGTAGTAATTTTACAAAAAATTATTTTTTCATAAAAAAACGCAGGAAACTTATTTGTACACCCAATAAAATGGTTTTGTATGCCAAATTATACTGAACATAATTTGTGACGACAAATTATATTTTTGTTAATATACGATATATTAACTTTAGAATTATGATGATCAAATAGGGTTCATTATCAACACCTCGAAACTATATATATATATATATATATTCATTTGAAATACGATTTCTACTGAAAAATATTGTATTGGGGTATACGGGTGGTTGAATACGATAGCCCGTTGCCTCAGGACGATTTCTACTAGCAGTTATGTGTTTGTATGAGTGAATGCGATGTCCAGCTATCTCTGGACGATTGGTACGGGAAATATTATATTTAGTTGGTCAAAAGCGACGTCCAGGTATGAGGAAATCGACTTCTATAGGAAGATTCGTGTTGGGACGGTAGAATACGATACCAGTTGTTTCCGAACGACTTCTACTTCTAAATACCTAGATAAATATTGCACCTATTGATGAAAAATTTTACCTAAGCAGCCTATCTGGAAGCATCATATAATAATGCACGTATAGTTAAATTACTAGATGCCAAAACCTAAAGATATGTCACACAAAATTAATATATAAACATATTACATAGATTACACATTACATATTACAATACATGTTATATAATATATATATTATATTATAACAGCATATAAATAACATATTTAAATTATAAATAATATATTTATGATAAATATAAACGTATGAACAATCTATGCATTTTTAATAAACCATTTAAATGGATCGAACATATAACAGACACAAGGTATATTATTGGTATTATATAACCTCGCTCCTTTATATTCTAAATATAAATGATATAAGCAAAGGTAGACAGGAGCGATAAAATTTATGAAGACAATATTAACATTATAAATAATATATTCACCAACGATAATTAATACAGATATAGCTTTTTTTGGCTAACCACAAAAACTATAAAAGAACATAATAACGACAACCAGAACAATATTAAGATTCTAAAATAGACAATTTTATATTGAAACAATTGAATCTCCGTTAATCGATAACAAGAGTGGTAGTATAGAAATAATAATACCACCACTGTTAATAAATAGTAAACATAACCTAAATAAATAACAATAGTAGAAAAAGCATCGCAGAATAGTATGAGAGTAAAGAATACAGACAACTTAAAACAAAATATTTGGGATAAATACGTGTAACTCTGGACAATAAAAATCATTAACAACAACAGTTTAATAGTCCAATTACTTAAATATAGGAAATTACTAGTCATTTTAAAATATTAAGAATTATAGATTAGACACACAAGGTAAATCTTCTTTCTTTTTTTTGAATGGAAAATTAATAAAGAATCAATACATCTTTATAGCAAAAATATAATTAAAATTCTAAACAAGCCAATAAAGAAATATAAATAAATAATAGCACAAATATTATTAATATGTAATATAAGCGGCGAAATTAAGTAATAAGGAAATGTACATCATTTAGGAAATTAACAAATACAACAAATGAATAGACGAGTCATTAGAGAATAGAGATAAGACATATAATAATAATAATAATAATATTATTTTAATTACATCTATATGAAATAAACACACAATTATAACCGAATAGTACAAACAACACTGGGGACAAAAAAATTGTTGGGGATAAATAATAAAAATATCAATAAAGTCAAAATCACAAGAACAAAGACCAACCATTAAATAATACTGATTCTTTTATTAAACAATTGATAGAGATATTAAACAAAAGGAAATAATAATAATTTTTTTTAATTTTTTTGGAAGAAAAACGAAAGAAATATGTTATAAAAGAAATAAATAATATAACAAAAAAAAGAAAAGAAAAATGAGAAAGATATATAATAATTACAAACAATTAACAATACGTTTTATTTCTAAATTGATACTGAATAGAGATATTTATTCAGTTCACTGACGATTAACGGACATTGCTATAATCTTTCTTTCTTGGTGTTTCAACCACTAATACCTAAGTCAGATCACCATCACATTAATAATATATACACCAGACAAGCAAGTATAGACGCGGAAAAGAAAGAAAAATCCGTAAGAATATAAAGCTGTAAGAATTCTTAAACAAGAATTTCGGAAGAGAATTCCTCGATTTTACAGATTAATACTTATAAGCTTGATTTAAGTTACAGAGAAAATGGATCAGCAACGAACGACCGACGTCACGCCGGCAGATGAGAAAAATTCAGAAGAAGATCATCCTGACATCGCCTAGATTAAGAAATTCTCGAACCCGTAATACCTCACCTCTCGTTACCAGGCTTACCAGCGAGATGAGTACAACTATGACCGACGACCTCGGTCACAAACTCTATCGTGAGTATCGATGACCGAACCGGGATACCGAGTGGGATGATAATATATAGATAATATATAAATAATATAGATGACCAATACGGAAATGAAAGGCGATTACCTGCTAGAAACCACAGAGAAAGAGAATACAGTATAAATGAATAAACTCAATACTTGTCATTTCGAGATGATAGAGGCAGCGAAGTTAGATACAAGGCCAGGTAGAGAAGGTAGGTAAAAGAAGGTAGACACGAAGGGAAGATACATGGTCATACTAGACTTGTAAGAAACCAGGGCGCTGGATAGATAGATGTCCAGACAGAAGACAGGTTTACTGTTACAACTGTGATGAAAAATATATCACTACACAAAACTGTCCACGCTATGGTCCACAAAAAAAGTTGGGAAATTTTTAAGGGAAGCGGAGGTAGGTGTCAACCTCGTCATCCTCTGTGATATGACTAAAAAATATGACCAATAAAAGAGAATAGTCACTACGATTGCCCCAGGGCTAAAGATGTAACGAATGTATATCCGAAAATCAGAGTTCCGGACGTTGAGAAGCAGTATTTTCTAAACATCGAGCTGATGAGAAAAATATTCCCAGCATTAATAGATCATGGCACACGAAGATCTCATGTAGACGCGGGGCTTGTCATACAACTGATTTCGTACGTGCAAAAGCTGGCTGGAAAAGTATGCCCAAACGACGGCGAAGTCGATCTGTTACTTAATGCAGATGGCCAGCGATTCAAAGTAGCTAAGTCATTAAAATAAAACATAATCATCACCACGCAATATCAAACGGCACCTCATGATCCAAAAAAACGGACTCGGTAAAACGATCACAGCTATTGCAGCAGTCAAAGGATTGCACGACTCGACAGCACCGAACAACGAGAGCTCAAGTGGATGTTACGACATCTCATACCAATGCTGAGTGAAACGATACAAATCGCACGTATGCAATCACATAATATATTCGTGCAGAGGTACCGCTCTACAAAATAGCGATTACGCCTGTTAAGTCGCATTGGGTACAAGCTCTGTATAAAGCTTTTCACAAACTTAAGATCCTGCTGAGGCAAATCCCAAAACTCGCCTGCCACATCCAACACCAGCCATACGTTATTGATACGTCTTACAGATGAACACGAGTAACTATACCTTAGTTGCGATGCTAAACCCAATCCATAAAGGCGCAGAACACCCGATCGCCTACGCAAGCAGGACGCTGACATAGGCAGAGGCCAATTACACTGTCAGCGAAAAAGAGTGCCAGGTAACTCTGTGTTTACGGTCATCACAGACCATAGTAGCCTGAAATTGTAAAGCACGCTTATAGACCCAACGATCGCCTAGCAAGATGGGCCACCATACTACAAGCATACAGCATGGAAATTGTTCATGACAAAGGAGCTCTACACTATGTAACAGATGCTGTTTCAAGACGCCCCAACCAGTCGAAACTCCTACCGCCAGCCTCATCAAACTTTAAAATGACAAATGGTACGACGGCAAGATTAGAAAAATCCGAGAACAACAAGACAAATACCCGGACTGAACAATAAAAAATAATAAAATATATAATCATCGCCCGAATACACTCACGGAGACGCTAAGCAACAATTAGGACAACTAGTCAATAGTCGTACCGCTAGGTGATCGAGCGCGGGTGCTGCGAGTGCCGTGACAGACCAACATCAGGACATTTCGGATAAAAGTAAGTCAGGCACTGTCCAGAGCATCTAATATACAAGGTGTTGCATCGAGGGCCTATCGGATTAATGGCGCCAATAAATATAAAAAGGCCGTGGACTAGCGTTGCGGTAGATAAAATGGGGCCCTTTCCGGCTAGCAAAGGGCAGTGCAAGTACCTCCGTGTATTCTAGGATCTTTTTACAAAATATATGGAAATTGAACCACTAAAAGAGGCACATGGCGAGGCAATGGGAAAAACATTCGAACAGTAAATTATCCTCACGTCAACTTACCCTAAATATTTAATTACGGACAATGGTACGGAATTTGCAAATAATTGGTTCAAGGGCAGACTAATGGAACAGGAAGAGTTGTGCACCAGTTGACTGCACCTTACCATGCCCAGGCGAACCCAGGCGAACGGGTAAACCGCGTCATCAAAACGATGATAGCCATCTTTCTCAAATATGAACAGAAAACGTAAGAACACCGCCATGCACACAAGCACGCAGATATCACCGGCTTTTCTGAATTTTACGTATAACCTGCGCGAAGTGCCGACGTATCGACACACACAGGGTGCCGCACCGTAAATACAAAGTCTAACACCGATAGATTGGCTGAATCGTATGAAAATATTGCCAGGAAGACACACGATGGTGAAATAACATCTGAGCACCGCCAGTCAGAAACAGACTAAGTATTCCAAGAAGGGGCGAAGGCACTTCAGGGGAGGATAGTGCTTATCGATGTTGATTCCAAGGTCAAGTTCCCGATAAGGGAATCTCATCGCACCGACCACAATGGGAAGAAATGTGATAATTTTATAGTACAATGGTGCCTCATGGTCGCTAATGCGCCAGGGAGTATCACTACCGTCTCCAATGAAATTGGGGAAGGAAATGTGAACGTAATACTTGCCTCCATGAATCTCGAAACATTCATCAGAGGATGAACTCTTAGAGAGGATTGGACCTCGAGTGATCATAGAATGATCACGTATCACCAAAAAATCTGCATGCACAGATGTTGCAAATCTTGGGCAGAAACTGAAGTGATACTGCACACTTAAGGCGGACTGGAATATCTTCTGAGCTATATTAGAGAACGAGTGGCGGAAGGACCATAAGGAAAGGCCCGGCTCCAAAATGGAGACTATTGAGAGAGTCCGCTCACTAAAAGACACTGTGAAGAAGACGTGTAATTCTGCTATACTGAGCAGTAGGGTAGCTTCTAGGATCGTTCCCTGCTAGAACCTTGAGCTAGATAAGATGAAAAAGACCGCAAATCGGGCCTGCCGAGTATTCCAGAAAGATCGTGATGCCCTCATACGGGAGCACCTCAAAGAACAATACAAAGCGATCAGGAAAGAGTATGACCGTAGACTCAGGCATAATACAAAAACAAAATAGCAAGACTTTGTAACAGTGAAGGGTAATCAGAAACTTTGGCCCATCGCTTACCATCTACAAACTGGTATGCTGTCCATCAAGGAAGTTGCCTGCAACGTCTGTATGGCTGATAACACCTACACGAAGGACTAAGTGAGCACTGCAACAGCAATACTAAACAAACTATTCGCTCCTGACAATATACAGGAGGAAACGAAAGAGCAAAAAGAAATGAGACACATGACCAACACCCTTCCGCCCAGGAGAGCCAGGTTGAATTCAATCTCACCAAGTTGGATGAGGTCTTGGCCAAGATGAAGCTGGACAAGGCCCCTAGCCCAGACAATTTTGAACATGGCCATCATTCTAACAGAACTGAAAAACATCAGGCAGGAAGTGATCAATATATACGACTCGTGTTTGAGATTTTCCGTCTTTCCAAGTGATTAGAAGATCGGCCAAGTGGTCACACTAAGGAACAGGGAAGACAAAGAGCACGAGGACGCTGCATCCTACAGGCCTATTTGTCTATTGCCAATATTAAGTAAAGCCCTTGAAGCTCTCATTATGAACGAACTAAATAACAAATAAAAATACAGTTATCTCCAAGACAATTCGGCTTTAAGAGAGAGCAATCCACAGAGGACGCCATAGTACAGCTACTTAAATATGTGAGTGAATTGTGCAGAAAATGTTCTTGCAATTTTCGTAGACATAAAAGGCGTCTTTGACAACATATAGTAACCCCTTATACTGACAGCATTGAAAAGCGAAGCATGCCCCAGGATCTCTACAAGTTGATAAAACATTACCTAAGGGCCGTCGAAATCTTATACGCGATGGCGTTGAGGAAGCAATTTAAGATCAACGGGGAATGTCTTTAGGGATCCGTTCTTGGTCCAAGTCTCTGGAATGTAGTACTTGATGCTCTACTTTCGCAGCTCTCAAGACTAGGATGCGGCGAGATTATCGTTTATGCTGATGTCATCGCGTTCCTGGTGGACGGAGACTCGAGCAGAGAGAGAGAGCGAAAATATAGGCTAAAGATACATTGAAGGTGTGGAATCCTGGTGTCGCCTCAATAAAATGAAGCTGGCCTCTTAAAAATGTGGAATGGTAATCTTGAGAGGCCATCTTCGCCCGAAAGTCCCCTCTCCTATGAAGATCGGTGATATAAGGATTAGAAGATTAGAAACCGTGAAATACCTTAAATTCTATTTCGGCGAACATCTAAAAATCGACTGCGATTTAAAAGTGGTACAATCCAAATATGTGGATGTGAACAGGATCGGACGCCAGATGGGAATGAGGCCTTAAATTTAAGGCACTTAGTACTATCTAGAGCGGGCTGTTCACACCTATCTCTGTATATGCCACGGCAGGTTGGCACGATTTGATGTGTATATATATAATCTCAGCAGACTTCAAACCATAGCATACGTACTGTTCAGACAGCTACTGCAAGTATAAGAAGTCCGAATCAAACAACGCTTTAAAAAATTATAAACATCGTCCTGCACGTGCTAGTGACGTACAGGAGGTGCTGAAACTGATCTACGAAGATCTAGCAAAAACGAAATTGCTGGAGAGATTTTTGGGCAGAAACACTCAAAATAACAATGAGTGTTTCAAATAAACAATGGCATCGAAGCATGTCTATAATGGAAAAAAATCATTAGCATTGCATGCCTCACTGCTGCCTGCATTTTTTCATGAAGGATTCCGCTCACTTTTGAAAATAATGGAAATTTTGGACCTGAAAATCGGCCAAACTGCCATGCAGTTCGCCAATATGCGCGACCAACAGATCATTCGAGATCGTTCGAGAGAGTCGCCGCTCGACTGAGGGTTCTAAAGAGAGCAGAACTCAAAAAAGCAGGCTAATTTAGATAAAAATACTCGCCTAGAACAAGTTGAAGGCATATTATATGGCCCACGTATCGCTGATTGAGCGTAAGATAATTTTTTCTACGATTTTTCACTTACAAAAACTTTCAACGCGTGTTTCGCAAAACAGCGTTTTCAAGTACCGTGGTCGTGAAAACTAAAAAACTATTGAACCGATCCTTATGAAATTTTGAATACATATTCTACATGTTTGTACCAATCGTCTTAACTGCAATCAACTTAAAATTTTAATTCTAACTATATTTTTATTGCAAAAAAAGTCGGAAAAAAGCACGTTTTTTTTTCTTTCGTATTTTATCCGCCATTTTTTTGATTTTGCACGTACATAAAATATTCTAGTTAGATCGCTTTCTGGAGCCATACTGAACATATAACTATTTGATTTTTTTTTTCAGACCATCCGTCGGCAAGATTTTACGACCACGACAACATTACCTACTTTGTGAGGTGTTGACTTTGACCATACTTTACATGTATAAAAACTGTATAAAATAAATTAAAAAATTTTTTTTATGTACTTCAAGAGTGTATTTATTAAGCATTTCAAATCTTACATCCATATCTTCAATAGTATTCTCAGAAAAATTTCACAAAAATAGCGTTTTTTCTGAGGGTCTAAAGTAAAATACTGCCTTAAGGCCCCATCCCCGTCCGATCCCGTTAACCTTCACCCTTATATCGTTGATCTTAATTAGAAGAGGGACTTCCGAGTACCTGGGTAGCATCTAATTAACGATCAATGTTCAGCTGCGTCAAGACAGAGACAAGATACGTCAAGGCAATTTTGCTCCATTTCAATGCACCTGTACATAAAGCAAAACCAGTTTAGGATACGAGCAAAGAGCCAAACCGTTGTCATGTTGCAAGATAACTTAGCCATGTCTTTCTGTTCTTTCCAGCTGTTTTAATAATTTGTTGTCAGCAAGATTCTTATATACGTTTCACCAAGTTTTAATAACTCGTACCGCAGAAATACCACACTGGTCCCATCAAAAACAGAGCATCATCCTATGGCCAAAGCGATTTGGTCTTGCAGTTAAGAGATGGTTTCGCCAGAGGAATCAAGCAGCAATTCACTGACAATTGTTCGATTTTGCATTCTCTATCGTTCGATTTGTGGTACGAATACCACATTTTCCATACTTCTGCATCTTTACCAGAACTTTCAAACATTGACAAATTCTTTCTCGGGTCACATTAAGTGTTTGAGCCAATTTTTGTTATAATTGGATTGAGTCTTCATCTAATAATGCCTGCAACTCTTCGTCTCCGAACTTGCACTGCACGAAGATGTTCATTGTCTGCCAAATTGCAATCTTAACTTTTCATGTGATGAAACCATGCTGAAGTATATATAAATAACTCATAACAAAAACATATTCTGAGTATTTGAGCATGACCGTAAGTTTCTATTAACAACCGATGCGCTTCTTCGGCTACATTTTTCTTTTGACGAAATAAGAAAAAAAACGAACGCTACAAATGCGATTTACCTGAAACGAAACTCGAATTATTCACTGAAATAAATATTATGACGATACTACTTTCGCGGCATATAACTTATGTACATTTGAATGCAAAGTTGAATTTCAATTGACATACATACCAAATAATAGAAATGTTTCCAAATTCCTAACGAAATCTAAGAGTAAAACCGACAAATTTCAACAAGCAGCTCTGGTACTCTTCGCAGATTTGGATGTGGAATTTATTATTCAGTTATCTAATGAAGTAAGGTCATGATCACAATTATAATCTTTTATGAAAGCTGCTCGAATATTGTGACTTATGTTATGATGATTTTTTATGCTATCTACACGTAAAATAAAATTAATAAAACACTGAGAGATGTCACTTTTGTTCGTTCAACAAAGTGTTCAAATAGTGTAATAATTGGTGTGAATATATTATTTAGAACTTGTTTTCCTGTATAATATTTATTATTTATTTTTGAATAAATAAATTCAAAAATAAATTGAAAATCATTGAAAGTAAATAATTAGCATTCACAGAGTTTTATAAATCTATTTTAAATTAATCATCTTGTTCACTTTTTTTCATTCCAAATCAAAAGTTGCGATGGAAAGTTTGAGGTTCTGCACGGTGAAATAAAACTCGCTTGATAAAAACAAGTTTCCATTGATTTCCATTATTTCATATTTTTCAGATCACTTATAAATCAACAGCTGACGAACTAATAAAAATAAACTGCTAATCTCATAAACACTCGGAGTTGGATTGCTTGAAGAAGTAATCGATAACTTAACTATTGAAATGCATCTTCTTGGTTTTTATACTATATTAAGTCACAGAAACCTGGAATGTGGATATCTTTAATGCCGAAGTTGCTAGTATTGATTTTAATGATTTAGAAAATAAACCGACAGTATAGAAATTGACCATATTAGCTAATAACAAACGAGCATTTTTGTGATTGGCTAATTTAAAAAAGAGATATATTAATTAATGATCAAAAGCAAAACGGGAGAGATGTAAAAGTCTTACAATGAAACTACCCACAGTTATTTACTTAATGACGGTACCTTACCCTACAGATCGGTACAGGTTTAAGAAATCCCTAAGTTTAGCGCGATTCCATATATGACTATGTTTAACCAATATTAAGATTGAACAGTAATACAATGCCTAAAATCATATTTGTTAAGAATTGTATTTGTCATCCATTTAAAATTGTCTAGGAAATGAATGGAGGAGAAATAGGCAAAAGTAAAAATAAAACATTAAGTAGTAATTAAAGTTTGAATTTCGTTCAATATATATCCGACTAATGCTTCGAAATTTAAAGTTCTTGGGCTATGATGAATGAATGCAAATATTGTTTATCCACATGGACACTTTGATATAGCTATTCTTCGGAGTTTAGTTTTCAACTTTATCTAAAATTATAAAATAATCAATCCTTAAAGTTATTAATAGAAAACTTGAATTCGTTCTTATAAGATCATGGTCAGAATTGGATACAATTATTTAGAAACGTACTGAAGCTATTAAGTATACAATGTATGGAGAGTATAAAATAAAAATAACCACGATAACATGGTAAATATAATACGTTATTACATCTGACAAACAGCCCAACTTCTAAATTTCATTGGCACACAAATTCGAATGTGTTAACGTTTTTAGGAAATAAATAATATATTGTAATATCTTCAAACAGCAGTCATTTTGCTCATTGTGATAATAGTAACAAGGCCTTTATTGGAATGACATTATCATGCATAGAATAATTAAAAATAATTAAAAAACATAAATAATTAAATATAATTAAATAATTAAATAAATAATTAAATAATTAAAAAACTCATAAACTTAAATTGAATACAATTGAATATTTTCTGTGCGATATTATTTCTGATATTGCCAGAATTTTTGTTTGGATTAAGATAAAAAATTTGGTTTGATCAATAGATGAATCGATATATGGATGGGTGTCACGGCTCAAATTTGCTGTTTACAACATTCAACAATATGGCTATTCTTCAAAACATTCTTGTAAATATCTAACAGTAAGAACATATCACAATAAAATTCAAAATACTTTCATATTGCTGAAAGAACTCAAGACTATACCAAAAAATGATTATCAGAAATTCTTCGATGATTGGAAAAAAGATTAGCACAATTGTATGATATATGAGTGGGGTTACTTTGAAGGGGCTAACTAAATATTGATTAATAAATAAATATTTTTTGACAAAACCAAAAAATCACCTTATTGTTTAAACACACCTCGTATTCTCCCTTAACTAAACTTTTGAGAAATTTTTTGGTCATTGTTCATTTTGATCATTGATCTTCCTCCAGTTCTTATAAACACTTCATTACTCTCTTGAACATTAGAGAATATACGTTTCATCCATACTGTTTTCACCTTTCTTAGTTACAGATTATTCAACAGACTCTTATTTCCTATAATTATTTTTTAGTATGGAACAATTGCTTTTTGTGTAGATTAAAACCATTTGAGATAATTACGTTAGTGCTGAAAATATTGACGCATGTTAAAGATCTGCTTGCATCTGTTAGGAAGAAAATCTTTCTTCCAGCTGATTCGACCCACTTTGGAAGGTCGTTCCTATAGGAGCCATTCGATTGGCGACGTTGCAGTCCGTGCGATAAATTTCTGGATGCCTTCGAAGCCTTTCAAAAGAATGAGCTTGATGAGCATGAGCAAAAAATAATGAGTTCCTTGTATCTGAAGAAAAAAGTTAATTTTTTCTTTAAAAAATATGTTTTTCTTATGATGCAAGAAATCAATAAATCAAATATTACCCTTTGTTACCACTATTTCTCTTAGCGTACTTATAATCATAACAATTTTATATTTCAGATTATAGAATCTGAATATATCTATAGAATCCATAGCGGTAATGATAAAAACGACTACCTAACTATCATTCTAAACAAGCTGTAAATTCGATGAAAATATTTGATAGTTAGATAGATAAAAAATGTTCTAGACAATTACTACATATTATTCCATAAAATTTATATTGCAGGTACCAGTAATCTCTACCATGAGACCCAATGAGCCGGTAAATTCAATATCAAAAGATAAAAAGAAATCTAGTAAATTAGAAATAACTTTGAAAAGTGCTACGTTACCGCGATCACGCAAAGTGAGTAAAGCTGAAATAATACTTTCTGCATTTCAATCTAATGATCGTGTTTCTATTAATAATCTTGCACCAAACATCAAGATATCTCAAAATCAAGACTTATGCTCTCAACATTCAGAACCTGCATTTCCATTAACGACTACTTTTTCACTAACTCGTAATTCGAGTCTAAAAGCAAAACAGCAGGTTAGTGACACCTACAGTTCAAGTACAGAGATAATACCTATCCAGGTGGAAACTATTTCTAAAAAATCTATAAATGCGATGATTTCACCGCAAAAAATTATCACGCCTGGACATTCATTATTTAAAACAACCGAGTCATTATGTTCTCGATCAATTGGTAAGTCAGATACGGAATGTACATTAAATCCATCGGTAAAAGTTGAGACAATCAAAAAAAGTCCAAGAGAATATATTATACCAATCGCGATAGAAGGTGAAGATTATATTACTACGACATCTACAATCGTAGAATCCCAGAACAAAATTATATTGCCTGGTGATAAATATGCTCAAAAATCAGTATTTTGTAAATCAAGAAAAATAGATTCATTATTATCTGATGCAAGTGGGAATGAATTGCACTTATCTTCGATGCACAGGTAATGTTTTTATTTATAGAAAATTTTTTATAAAAAGCATTTCAATAATATTTTAAATAAAAAAACTTTTTTGTCACTTGAATGCACATATTACAGTTTATGAATAATCGTAAGATAATATATTAATAAAACTAAAAAATTGTATTTAAATTTTTTCTTTTTTTTTCACAATTGCAGAGATAATGGAGACTTTCTAAAAAGGCATATGCATCGATTGAGAAGCTCGCGACTATCACAAAAAGCTTCCGATAAAACAGATAGTTTCTCATCTGGTGATGATGAAGACGAAGATGGTTTCGAACTTCTTACAGCAGAAAATTTATTTTCAACTTTGTTGACACGA
The DNA here is from genome assembly GCA_018907035.1 of Sycobia sp. Sy_11. Classification (NCBI taxonomy): domain Eukaryota; kingdom Metazoa; phylum Arthropoda; class Insecta; order Hymenoptera; family Epichrysomallidae; genus Sycobia; species Sycobia sp. Sy_11. Next base: position 252,186 of record JACCIC010000232.1, read on the forward strand.
GTGAGGAGCCTTACTCAAAGGCTTAATATCGATGATCGTCGAGGGAATGTATTTTTAAGTAGCCGTTCATTTGACAAAGTTAACTCATATTCTTCTCCAGGATTTAGAGAAACATACGAACTCCTACCAAGGTACACTTCAAAAAGACTTTTTAAATGACTATTTCATTCTTTAGATAGTAAAACTGTTTATTACTTAAATTATTTTTTATTAATCTATTCATTATATTTTTAATATAGTAAAAATGTAATTTATAAAAAACCTAATTGATAACTTATATTAATAAATATATTTATAGGTATTACAGTCCTTATACTATAATATATCATACCAATATAGTAACTCCTTGTTCATCATCACGTCGGAAGAATTTGAACTAGAAATCACTTCTAAAAATAAAATTAGATTAGATTAATAATGAATGAAAAATAGAAAAAATAAATTATATTCTACGATAGCAAAGAACAACCGGACTACCTCCACCGCCTTAAAATTACATAAATTAACCTTAACCATAAATTCAGTTTAATCCTTAAGGATGCACCATAGCTGTTCGAAACGTCCGGCATCGAAGGTAAATTTCCATTTAAAGCATTTGGGGCAGTCCCGTTGTCTTTTGATAACATAAAATATATCAGGTATGTGAATAAGTCTTTCCCGTTTTTTTTTTCAAATTTTGAGCCTTTATTGTGAAAAAATGGTTACAAATGAATTATTGAAAGTATTGGCCATCGCTAGCTACAACTTTTTCCCATCTTTCTGGCAACATACGAATCCCGTTGCGAAAAAATTCGACCGGTTTGGCCTCTATCCAGTCATCCACCCATTTTTTGGCTTCCTCGTAGGAATGGAAGTGATGGTCAGCCAGGCCATGCGTCATCGATCTGAAGAGATGGTAATCAGACGGAGCAACGTCTGGACTATACGGCGGGTGGGGTAGGACTTCCCATTTGAGCGTTTCTAAGTATGTTTTCACCGGCGGTGCAACATGTGGGCGAGCATTGTCATGTTGCAAAATAACTTTGTCGTGCCTGTCGGAGTATTGTGGCCGTTTTTCTCGCAGTGCGCGGCTCAAACGCATCAATTGTCGTCGATAGACCTCGCCTGTGATCCTTTCATTCGGTTTCAGAAGCTCATAGTAAACCACACCTAGCTGGTCCCACCATATACAGAGCATGAGCTTGGCGCCATGAATATTTGGCTCGGCCGTCGATGATGATGCATGGCCGGGTAGTCCCCATGATTTTCTTCGCTTCGGATTATCGTAACGTATCCACTTTTCATCGCCAGTCACGATACGATGCAGAAAACCCTTTCTTTTATGTCGCTGAAGCAGCTGTTTGCAAGTGAAAAAACGCCGTTCGACGTCTCTCAGCTTCAGTTCGTACGGCACCCAATTTCCTTGCTTTTGGATCATTCCCATGGTTTTCAAACGCTTGGAAATGGTTGTTCGGTCAACTCCCAATGCTTCAGCAAGTTCTTCTTGCGTTTGACAAGAATCTTCATCAATTAAAGTCGCCAATTCTCGATCTTCAAAGATTTGCGGCCGCCCGGAACGCTCCTTGTCTTCCACGTCGAAATCACCGCTTTTGAAGCGTCGAAACCATCCGCGAACACTTGAATCATCGACACAACCTTCTCCATAAGCCTCCTGAAGCAGTCGATGCGTCTCGGCAGCAGATTTCTTCAAATTGAACCAATAAAGTGAAACTTCCCGCAAATGACGTCGACTCGGCTCAAATTTCGACATTTTCACGATATCAAAAATTTATGATGCGAAAAAATTTTAACTAATGTGTTAGTATGGAATTGTTGACATATGAATAAGCTTTGATTATGACATATGTAACTATTGAATACTCGCACAGTATTGGTGGCGCCATCTCTTACAAAAAACGGGAAAGACTTATTCACACTCCTAATTGTTTATTTTTATTATTTTTATTATTTTTAATTTTTAATTCCACTTCATTTTATTTCTAGTAGTCATTTCTATTTCCGATTTTTTGGATTTTACTATAAATAAGGATAGTCTAACGTTCATTATATTATTGAATTTCCAGCAAGTTTCCAGCGTTTGTACAAAGATGGTATCATCAATGGATCCCGAGCAGAAATCAGATCTCAATAGTTAATAAAAATTTTTTTCATTGGTCTTACAGTCCAATCAAATCAATCGAAAACAATACGTAACAATATCAATACATACCTACATTAACATTCATACATCAATATACAAAAATAATAAAAATAAAAACAAAAATTAAATTAAAAATTATAATAACAGCCAGACTGTCCTTGTTTACAGTTACCCCCAATTAATAATTGCAAAGAGAGGATGATTTATGATTAAAATCAAGAGTTGTTTACAAAATTAAGTGTATGGATTGTAATAAATACTATATTGGACAAACAGGTAGATATTTAAAAAAGAGAATTTATGAACATAAATATAGTTTGCGTAGCTCACATATTACTTCCGTTTTAAAGGAGCATTATTTAAAGTTTTTACGTTCTTTTGATTTTATGAATGTGGATATTTTGGAACATGGTATTAATAATAATTATAAAAGGAAGAGTCTTGAAAGTATTCACATATCCAGGAATCCGAATAATATGTAACGCTATCGCGATCGATATATGAAACGATAGATTTTCAATAAATATATGAAACCCGCACGCTATTTAAGTGCCCGGCTCGAACTTGTTGATGTATCTGTCTTTAAAATTAGAAATCCGACAAAATAAGAAGTCTCACAAACAGTGTATTATATACTTTTATAATTATATAGCTTTTGTATAAAAGCTATTGCTTCCTCCGACAAAAGTTTCATTATAATTTTCACATAACCCTTCGATACGTAATTCCTTTAGAGTAAAAAGCAACACTTAATGAAGTTAAAATAATATTTAGTCTATAGAATGCTTTTATAAGAAGATACTTAAAATGTAGCTCTTAGTGTTTTATGATTCACTGTGTATATATAAATGAAGCAAATAAGAAACTAACATAAACATTGAGCTTGTGTATCGATAAGGAGATAAAATAATTATAAAAAGTAGATTTATTTCATTGTTAGCAATCTGAATCAAGTATAATTAAATTATATAACAATGCACCAACTTGTAGTCTATGACAGAAAATTTTTGAAAGAATATAGGACTAGCAAACTATTCTAATACAATATTGTTTTGAGTTTTTCTTTCCCACGAAATCACCATATATTATGACTTACTTCTGTCCGTACAGTACTACTTTTTTAATATTCTTTCTGCAAAATGTTTCTTCTTTCTTTTCGATTTTTATTGAACTTTTTATTTTCTTTGTGTAGAAATCTTCTACTTCTATTTTACTATTTATTTAAACCTTAATCAGGTTCAAATTTTCCTGACATTCTTCGTTTAAATCCTATTTACGATATATATATATATATATATATATATATATATATATATATATTTTTTTTGTTTAACTTGGAATACTTATTATTACTAAGCATCGTACATAAATTACGAAATCCGAGTCGCCGACAAATATGGCCGATGTTCCGAGCAATTAAACGCAGCTGAAATTTTAGATTTGATGAGGATATAAAGATTCCTTAAATTCCTTAAAGGAAAAATCAAACGACGTAGTCAAATAATATTTACTTTAAAATAAAAACCAAAATATAAGCTAAAGATTTTTTGGAATCTTTGTGCACTATTTTTAATATTATTAATATAATGAAAAATATAGTAGGTTAAGTTCGTTATTTTATTTTTATTAATATTACCATTACTAATATTTCAAATACTATACGTTTAGAGTATTATTAAACATGTTCTATTTATTATTAGCACTAATATTAGTTGAAAAATCTATTCTTATAAGTTAAATTATGTAGCACTATTTATTTCTTCGTCATCTTCAGCATCTGGCGTGCACCGAGGAGACCTCCTCTCTCTGGCTCAACTCCCCACCCCGGAAATCGTCCTTAGGCATTACTTCGGGAAAAAGATCAGGATGTTCGCCTTTGGGCCCCACCACATCCCAACAAAATGGAAGGATCTAGGGAAGGTCAGCCTTCTTCCATATGACGATATCCTCGACGAAATAGGCAACGCTACCCCATGTTTCCTGGCTGGAGAGTATCAGGGGGACGATGCCTTCCGAGGTAACCCTTCCAGCGTCCTTCCCCAGTAGCGCCCTCTGTTGCTCCCACTGCCCGCACACAAAAAATGCATGATGGGCATCGTCTTTTGCGGACCCACAGTATATACAACCTGGATTCGCGACTTTACCCATCTTGTGCAAGTATGCGCGGAAATACCCATGGCCCGTCAGCATCTGGGTGAGATAGTAATTTACCTCCCCATGCTGCTGACCGATCCACGGCGCCACCTGCCTTATAAGTCTGGCGGTCCACCTTCCGCGCGTGTCTTGCTCTCACATATTCTGCCAGCAAGCCAGCGAACGCTCTCTGGCTTGCTGATTCCCTTCGGCTTGGTGAAGTGTTCTGTTCATCTGGTGGACGCACTTCCGCTTCTGGGCCAAGAGGTCTTCCGGGATCACCCCGGCAACCACTAGCGAGGCGGCCTCCGAGACCGTGCGATACGAACACGCTACATGAAGAGCACATCTTCCCACGACGCTTACAGTCAGTATGGGAATGACTCTCGAGACCGCATCGGCAGTAGCAGTTTCATCTGTCCGGTCCTTTAGAATCTTTTCGTAGATGACCGCAATCCATGCATCGATAACAGCGCAAGACGCGTAACCTGCTTCTTATTCGATAATTGACCTATCCGATTTGGGTACGTTGTTTCCTTAAGAGATCGGTAGCCTCTTTTGCGTCGAATTGTCAGACCGGCATTCTCTATCCTCTACTATTAACGACGAAGACGTTAGGCCGACGCTCTGCGGCCCGCCCCGTTTCCTGATTTATCGCGATCACGATGTCGTCGTCGGTCGTGCCACAGTTCGGGTTCAGGACTTCCAGTGTCACCCTAGAGATAAGTTCTTGCACCTGTCCAGTCTATTTAACGGCATCTTGCAGAACCTGTCTGAAGTCCCTCTTGTTATTTCGTCTGGCCTGCTGTAAAAGTACCGCATCATCTTCCGTCTTTCTTATTGTCCTGATTTCTGTTCCATTCTAGCCAAGATCCACCATTTGACGTATTGCCCGTACAACGTCCATGTATGTCTACCCCTCAGCTAGCTTGATCATGATCGCTTCTCTCCTAACTTTAAAGCTAGAGCAATCAGATCCGTGGCCTTGATGTCGCGTTTGGATCTTTTCTGTGTTGTTTTATTATTTTTGGCCCATCCCGGTCCTTTTCTATGTTTTGTGTTTAGAGACCACCGTCGCCCAGATTTCGATCTGGGTCATCCGCTATTGTGCGGCCGCTTGTTCCGGTGTAGGGGTCTAACGATCTCTTTTCCGTTTTTGAGGAGTTGCCTCCTCACATTCACTCCATCCCTTATTTTTTTCGGTCTTTCGGAGCACTCTCATTCTCTTTAATTCATACTGCCCGACTTCTACTGCTTCATTATTTTCAATGAGATCGTTTTTGATCACTTGGCTGACAATTATTTGTATGCCAGCCCTTTCCATCATTTTACTTAGGGCTCTGCTTATTATGTAAAATTGCTCTTGAGTGTTGCTTTCAGCAGCATTCCAAGTTGCTGGCGATCTATTCACATTCACTCCTATATTTCAATCCATATGTACATTCACACTGCTACTTGTCACAGGTTCTGGCACGCCAGCCAGGTTGGCTTCTGGCGTGCTAAGAGAGCTTGGAAGGTCCATTAACTCTACTGAGTCGGTTGCATGCTGCTACATAGAGCCTATTATCTTCTTTATATTTTATATTTTTACTTAATCAATTTTACGTTAAATGTGTTAAATTTGTGATGGTCAGCAGTTTCAGACAGTCTCCCATGTTGACTATACTGAATTCGGATCCCCTACTTATGGCGACGCAGGCGTGCCATCTGCTTTTACAATTGTACCCTCCAGAAGGAAGCGCACATAAGTATGAAGTGATTCCCCCACAGCTAACCCCACCAGTCAACTGGTAATCACTGCATCCGCAAATTTCGTCTCTCAAACTGTATACAATCATACTTGAGAGATGCCCGTTTATAGGGCCTCTCATTCATTCATTACCTGCCTGGAAGTCACCCGTTTATAGGATGCTCATCTCCACCATGCATGGGTAATAGCCGTTTATAGAATTCCCGATATACTCTCCAGTCAGAGCTTGATAGACTCACAGCTATGTGGATGTGTGAATGATGAGTGGGGTAATGACCGGCGAATATTATTATTATTGTTATCACTATTACTACTATTATTAACTCCGCCGCAAAATAGCTATTATTATATTATTATTATTATTATTATTATTATTATTATTATTATTATTATTAATTATTACTTCTAATTTGCACTTTGCTACTAGACTTATTCATTAAAGTTTTCTTGACTATTATTACTACTATGGTTACTAGTACTATTAACGTTACTATCATTAATATCAATATTATTATCTGGTATATAATAATTATAATACCATTGGCACGTTTAACTTACATATATTTTAAAACATACAAGAATTACTATTGTAATTACTATTATTCTTACAATTAATATCTATTCTAACTTTGCACCAAATTAATCTTTTAACGATTAGAATGCTTTTAGTGCAGTTAAAGTGAATATTATAATTAAGTTTACTATTATTATTATTTTTATTATTATTAACATTATTTTAGTACTGACATACAGCACTGTTATTAGCATTTAAATTAATAAATGTAAGTTTAACTAATGACGCCTAGGTTTACCAATATAGTTGTATACGTAGTTTCTGTAGCGGTTGAGACATAAGCAACCGACAATAATCATAATAATTGTACGAGATGAGCGAAGAGTTAAGTTTTGCTATGAAGAATAACGTCTCTTCATCTCCCCCACCGCCATGTAATTTTAGCGGAGAAAATTTCGACGGCACCGAGCGCGGACTATCAATACGGGTCTTCGAATCTGCCGAAAGTAGACTGCCGGTCACGCTTGTTCGGAATGTTTGCAGATAATTTCGAAACTTGTAACAGTTTTCTTATAATAACATTAGAATAAATTAAGTCAAAAATAAAATCTCCGACTAATTCCTACCCGGAGGACCATGTAAATCGCGACACACGCGATTATTTTTAGAGTAGGAGACGCTGGTTGAGCAGACAAGACATTGTCGCTTGGCATTGCAGTATCAGCTGAAAATAAGCGAGCTGGACTAAGAAGTAGTCTGAAGTGCTGAGAAACTCGAGCTACTGCTACATTTAGAGGATATTGAACCGACTCATATCCAAATCCAACCGTTCGGAATAGAGCTACCCAGAACTGCCCTTACCCAATGGCGTGTTGAACACGTTACACCACGCTTACGGAAAGGTTTCGCGAACTGCTCCGTTTATCCCCGGCTTCTGCGCGTACAAGCGTAGGTCGAAAAAATTAAAGGGGCACCGACGGTGATTTCTCGGCATTAAATATCCGTTTAAATTTCCGTGTAACACCGTACATACGTCAGGACGTCATATCGAATTAAAATTAAATTTCGGAAATTCACAAAATGTTCTATTTATCATTCTTTTTATTCTCTTAAATTTATTATTATCGTTTATATTTTTATATTTGTTTTATATGGTAGGCAATAGGAAAACATTATGTATACGCATCATCTATCTCTCTCTCTCTCTCTCTCTCTCTCTCTCTCTCTCTCTAGCTGCCATGCTGAATCAATATTTCATGCGTTCCTAAATGCATCCAATCTGGCCTGACCCTGTTGGATGCCACTTATAAACTCGTTTTTGTGAGGAAGTTATCTTACCTTAGTGTAGATGCTATATGCGTTGTCATGATGCTTTCGCGAACGCTCTCGCTGTTTCATGGTTAGAGAAAAAAGGATGGAGGGAAAAGAATGAGAAAAAGGTAGAAAATATGCGCGTGTACTGTATATTATTAGCCTTCATTAGCACGTGTATAATATTTACACATATGTACGCGAATACACAAGTAAATATTTCGCGTTAATATTATGATTTTAAAAACTAACTAATGTGTGTAATAAAATGAGTGTGTGTGGGTGTATGTGGAGGAAAACTAAAAGTTTAATTGGTAATTCCAGTTAACGAAAATTCTCATAGTGATTTTAGTTCATCATTTCATCTTCTTCTTCGAAAATATCCACTTCACCGTCATCAACATTCGCAATGTGGCCTTTGTTACCACTGTCACCGTAAATAGATTGCACGGATGTTGAAGAACCTGCTCAGTCGTGCGAACGGCTAACGAATAACTAATGATACAACCATCTAGTAAACGAACAAAAATATGGGAATACGTATAAAAGAACCACCTCCGAGAGTACAGATACTCTTTTGTGGCTGGAGTATGCTATTCAAGACATGCATGCATAGCTTAAACCATTAGCTTCATCCGAAATTGATCTGCTTGGTGTAAGTATAAGAAACGAATAGATCACCCATGATTCTGCCAGTTTTTGTGTTACACCAGTTGAAATGTTTTCTCTCTATGATTTATGGCGCTTGATTAGTAGTCTGACATAGAACACTGACAGTTTTCGAATTAACAATATCTTGATTTCATAAGCTAACTTTATTATATGCCTGTTGGAAGCAGTATTCGTAGGAAAAAAAAATTAACAATGGATAGCGTTCGACGAAGATCCATACTTTCCATTAGAATAACGATATTCTTTGTTTACTGCGCGTTCTCATCGTGAAGCATATGTATTACATAACAAAAAAGAAGTAAAAACCAAATGGGAAATTATTTGTGATGCTAGGCGAAAAGGCAAAGTGAGTGAGCTATAAAACTTGTTCAAAATGGACATATCAACATCCCCGACAATAGTTGAATATGATGTAAACTTTACTCTTTCATTTCTTTCCGAATTTCGAGGCTTTATTGGAAAACTTTGATTATAAATTTATAATTTAAAGTCTTGTTCATCTCTGGTCACTACGCAATGATCCTGCTAATTCTTGTTACACGAGTGATGATCAAGTAATGCCTCCAATTCTGCATCTTGCAAAACCTTCTCTCTACCACCGTCATGTAGGTCTTCAACGTTCAAAACACCGTTCTTGAAGCGTTGAAAACACTCTCGCATAGCAAGCGGTATCAGTATATACACGAGCATATGTGTACTAAAATTTGATCTAAATGTTTTTCACCTTCAATTTGAGAACAAATGAATACCGGTGGTCTAATTAAAAACAGAGCATGCAATCGTGACTTTTTTAGCCAAACTTATATCGAGAAGGAGAAAAAAATATTTACAATACCGTTAAAATGTGTATTTTTTGTTGTAAAATGATACATTCTGGTTGGCGTAGCCACAAGTCTGGAATGAGTTGGAGTCAATTTTATAAAAGGTCACAGAAATAAAGAGAATTTTGTTATGTACAACCCATATGATGTATAAAATAATCGATGTGACTTTATATATTTTATGTATTTTTTATATTTTATGATTTTTAGACACGACAAGATACATGATATCAAAATCATTCGACCACATGAATTGATGTATCTTAATTTTTGCGTAGTTCAATAGATGTACACAGATTGTTTGCAGTTAAACGATGTCACCGAACGCTGTAATACTTGGGGAATTAGGGTATATATATTTTACGATGAACCTGTTCGTCACTTGATAGTCCTTAATATACGTCAAAAATCCGAATTCAATGAAAGAATTTACATCGTACCAAATTGTAGTAGATTTGGCTCCCAGTTTATATTAAAAGTATTAACGGACTAGCGTTCGATGCCCAGTGTGATTTTAAGCAGATAGAATATAGTAGTTTTTCAATCAGGTTGGACTACATTTATTAATAATCACAATTATTTCCATATGAAATTATACGCGCACAATTTCCGGCCGGTCATCTGAAAATATAAGTAAATACTGAATGTTCAAAATTAAAAGAGGGAAACAATAATAATTTTGCTCGCGTAGAAGGACTTGTAAAATGTTGAATCTTACTACCACGTAACTTATTTTTACCTGTTTTAATTACAAAAATGCACAACAAATTATTCTTTGTATTATGTATAAGTTATCTTCAAGGAAATCTGAAGGTTCTGACTTAAAGTTTTTGAAGTTTTTGACTTAAAACAGCAATCTAGTGGGTGGCCTACGTAGTGTGACAACGAAATAAGTAAAACTTAATATTTGCAAGAGTATACGAAGAGCAGTAGGTATACGATTAGAGGCGGAACACATTGCAAAATGTATCTAGAGGAAGGTTGGAAGAGAACAGAGGAAGTACGAATAACGTTAGCGAATACGAACAGGAATATTAGACATGAAATATTAGAATCAACCTTTACGAGTAAACGCACTGCGATGGCACAACGACAGCAACTGACGAAGAATAAAGTAAACGAGCCAGCAATTGCTCAAGAATAAAATAGACCGTTACCTAGATGAACCACGCGCACCGGAATCAGGCAAAAGCTCCAAATGTCGATCACACGTTCCTCGTCGGTTTTGGGAGGGGATGTTCATGACCGCCGATTTAGGCGTTCGTATATTTACGTGATTTTAAAAGCGTTCTTTGCGCGTAATGGGAAAAATCGCACTCGCGAACGACGACAATGTGCACAGAGTAAAAGAGAAACGGAGAGCAAAAATGCCCTTTCGCTACTCAGCTTTGGAAGCGACAACACCTTTCCATATCAGCAGTATATCATATATCAAACAACGAGCTTCAGGCTCTTTTATTCACTAGCGCCCACTCTTACACTCGTTACGCTGCGATTTCACGCGTACACACACAAATTGCATAACACACTCTCACCTCACTCATACTTCCGATACACGGGGGACGGGGACACACGATAGAGACGCAACACGGATGGACTATCTGCTTGAATACGATCGCGACACGGATAAGCCGACGGCGGATGCGACGACCGTAATCTTTAGCGCACTTTATGAAAGGTATCGGAAAACTACTTGCCTTAGCCGTCCTCCGGTCGTCGCTCTCTCTCTCTCTCTCTCTCTCTCTCTCTCTCTCTCTCTCTCTCTCTCTCTCTCTGTCTCTCTCGCTCGCTCGACTCTAAAGCTCCGCATCATCGAGAACAACTGTAACGACGAGCGAACGAGAGGGAGAGAAAGAGAGTGGGAGAGAGAAAGAGAGCTGTGCAACGCCGACATCGACAGCAAGGACGTTTCTGCGGCAAGTAATTTTTATTCCTACATATGTCTGATGTTGCTAGTTTAATTGAAGCTAGGAGTGATCTCACCTGGTCCGCCGCCGAATGCTCAGTAGTGTAGCCGTACAACAAGTGTCCAGAAAAAGAACATTTCCGCGAGCGATCCGCACCCTTCTACCCTATTCTCCATGTGTCAGTCCTCTTACATTAACCCCTTGTAGATTTTCGCCGCAGGTCACGTGACCCGCAAGGAGTGAATAGTCTACGAGCTACCACTTGTTAATTCTATATTAATACTTAATTGGTAATAAATGATTTACGGTTGTTAATAGCTGCGTATGTTCGCTATTGTTTTTCTAGTGCTCGTCCTGATTCCTTGTTCTTATATCCCTCTCTAACTACAGCCGGACCGAGCATGCGTGCGCAGTAATATATGCACACACAGATAGCACACGTCAGCAAATGCTTTTCAATACATCCACCAGGGACTGGAAGGAGGGGTTGTTTTAATTTCTTGCTTGAAGCGGGTACTTAGGGTAGTGGGGGTTTCTTATATATTTATGTTATACTTTCGTATTCTGTAAGATAAATTAGAAATACCTTTATTTTTATGGTTCACGTCATGAAAATCGTAAATCTAAAAGCCACTAAAATATTCATCAGCAGTAGCCTTAGCCTAAAAAACATAAGTGCCGTGCTTTTCATCAAAATCAGACAAGAAGACTATTCGGAATTACAGCTATTTTTCCATTGAAAATCGTATTTGTGTAAGAATAAGTTTGCATGGATCGATTACTTCAGATACTTACATATGGATATTTATTTTGGATACATACGTGTATGTATATATATATATATATATATATATATATATACAAGGTCAGACAATGAAGTAATGCGACAAAATTAAAAAATCGAGTATATTTAAAAATTAAGGTACGTTGATGCGATCCCTTTCACCCCCGTATCTATACACTTATTCCAGTGTGTTTTAAAGTTTTTGTAATAATTGCAGAACACTTCTTGTGGGAACTCTCCAAAAATCCTGGTTACAGATTTTTGGATGTATTCAACAGAGTTTAAATGTCAACCTTTGACGAATTTTTGCAAATGGGGAAATAGGGAAAGACACAGAGTGACATCTCCAATGAATAGGGCGGTTGTGGTAACGTTGTGATGCCTTTAGTCAAAAAATGAGAGGCACTGAACGCACTCTGAGGGAGCATTTTGATGATGCAGAACCCAAGTCGACGCGATCTCTGTACATACTCTGAGCACCCTTTTTCGTAATTTTTCAAGCACATTGCGATACAATACTCTATTTACGATTTATCCAGATGGTATAAACTCTTTGTGAACTACCTTTTTGCTGTCAAAGAAGCAGATGAACATGGTTTTCAATTTAGAATTGCTCATTTTCCTCTTCTCTGGTCTTAGCGCTCCAGAGTCCAGACACTTGGCGTTATAGTTTAGTTTCGGAGCCATATTGAATGAACAAACTTTCATCATCAGTAATAACTTGATTGAGAAGACTAGGATCACTTTCAACCTGTTCGAGACAATCTTGAGCGATGTTCATTCGTTTGGCTTTTTCTCTTCTGAAAGGTTCTTTGGTACCACCTTCGTGCACAGCTTTTTCATGGCGAATGTTAGCTCTCGATAATATATAAAATCAGTAACACCAAAATCTTGTATTAAAATTCTTTAATCAGGAAAATGAATAATATACTATTTAGAATATTATTAAATCTACTGAACTATACGCCAGTAGTGATGTTCTGTAATGTATGAGCGTATCGATGTTGCTGCTTATATGTTCGTCAAAAGATTGGCTATAATATTACTTGTTAGAACAACAATGTCACTGTCAGCTATCTAGTCGGAGTGGGGGTAGCCCTTACAAGTTTAATACCTGGAAGACCCTTACAGATGTGCAACTTGCTCTGAGAGAGATGCGGCAGTCGGAAATTCAAGTACAATAAAGTCATTAAATATACAAATACTTATATTTCCTTCTCAACTAGAACCGCTCCGCATGTGCATTGAAGCTTAACACTCGAACCTTTCGACTTAATACGGGGAAAACCCCCACATTTACAGATGCGTGAGGGCACGTGTGAATCTCATAAATAGAATCCCGACAATAACGCTTTAGTTGTGTATTATAGTCACTAACAGCGAAATATTCGGTTAAAATCTTTCTAACTGTTTGGTGGTTAATATTCAACTCATCAGCCAACATTCGAATGGTTAGTCGCCGGACTTGACGAACAAAGACGCGGACGCACTGCGCATTCGCGTCGACTGCACTTGAAATGGCCTTCCGCTCCGCGCCTCATCTTGGACGCTCTCACGGCTTTTTTTAAAATCGGCATGCCAGTGAAGCACCAGACTACGTCTCACGGCATCATCACCATACACTTTCAACACTTTTTCATAAGTTTTGTCGCAGTTTGACTGAGTTTCGCACAAAATTTTATCGCGCAATGTTGCTCTAAATTTCTTTATTCCATTTTCGTGACATGCACTACTCACATGTTGTTCTAAAACACTAAACAGTTGGCGAAGAAATGATTGTACAAGGGCCGTCAATATCTCAATCCAGAGAGTAGGGATCTACTTTTATAGTGGCGGAGTTACAGGTTCGCAGAGTTACCACAGCTTGAGCAATGAAGTCAGTCGCAATACTTAATTGTCTGACCTCCTATATATGTATATAAGATACTATATATATATATATATATATATATATATATATATATATATATATATATATATATATATAGTGCAGCTTAATATAATCTCGTAAGAAATATTACAATATTATTTCTTTTCTTTTAATAGTAATATACATCAATATACATATTCATTTGTGCATATTTCAAAAATACAAATTTTTATAAATTATAAATTAAAAAATACATTGTGCCAGTAAGTATCACAAACTACCGTAAAAAAGACCAAATTTTTATTGCTGAAAACATTGTTTATTTACAGAAGTTTAGTTTTAAACCATTCAAAATGATATTTATAAGGTAAGGTTTTGAATTTTTTCAAAATTTCAACTTGTGCAATTTGACATGTAGTTAGTTAAAGTTAAATTAGTTAACGTTGAAAAGAAATTGAAAAATTTGAATTTCAAAAAATCATAAAATTTATAATATGGATTTGAGGTGAATGATACTTAGAATTTTTTGTTTTAAATAATCTATTATTTAAAAAAAAATTTTCGTTATCAATAACTCTCCTATTTGTTTAAATAATTTGATCCGTATTAAAATCAGTATCCCGTTATTGGAATTCGTATTGTATTCATATTATATGGGTAGAATATATAAGAAGCGAATTTATTAATTGGAGACCTCTCATTTCATAAAGAAAGTATAGCCACTGTGAGGAGTAAATGAACAGCAAGATCTTTAAAACAACACATTTTAATATCTATTGAAATGCACAGTAGGGCACTGTAGGTAACTCAATCGTTCATATATACAGTAAATACATCACTTGAAAGTGTTGACATAACATACAAGCTACACTATGCATGATTATTTTGGATATTTCGTTCTAAAGTTATAGACGTGTAAACATGGAGTTCACTAACGCCGAAATTCGCGCCATTGTAAAGCTTTCCTTCGTCAAAGGCAAATCCGCTAGAGAAACGTTCCGTGAGTAACAGTATTTTGAGTCATAAACAGAGAATCACTTTATAAGCCTCAAACTTTGTAAAGAAGCAAGGTTTTGAACCTACTAAGTATAAGTATTTTGGACTGGTAGTCCTTTATCTAACAAATATCTAGCTATCTAACTCCCCCTCCTTTTTTCATTGTAGCGCTTCTGTCACGTCCACGTGCCTTACTATGGCTGTGTTCTTACAGTTTCTTTTTCGTAATTAAACAACATTATTCTTATATTAATTTTTATTTTTAGATAAGGCTTCAAGTCTTTGAAAGGCATGTGACAGAATGTGTGATAAAGGTGTCGCTGATTAATTAGTGCCGCATATAGTATATTTAGCTTATATAGTCAAGAGATATTATATATATATATATATATATATATATATATATATATATATATTGTAACAACACCGCGATCGAAATGCGACTCGTCAGCCGCGGCGCATGCGGCAAACATAAATACTGCACGACCTCGGCCGGCGGAGAAGGGCAGAGCGGGGGAAAGGGGGATCGAAGGGCCGTCGCAGAGAGGAGAAAAGAGTAGTTTCTTTTGAGTCTAGTTTCTGATAGAAGGAGAAGAGCCACGCGCGCCCGATTCGGGAGATAAAGGAAGAATAATAGTATTGCAGAGTTGTCGGCGTGCGCGTTTTCGTCACGTTCTGCGGACGGAGACGGGACCACGCGACTTCGCCCCGACCAAGCGTATGAGCGGAGTACGCTGCCTGAGAGGAGCGTCTACTGAATGCGACCGTCGGCATCACCGGGACCGTGCGGAAGGCTCAGCAACTCCTGCCGTCGCCCAGCGCCTGCCGTGTTGGTGCTCGCGTCCGTTTAGTGTTGGCGCAGACGGTGCAGGCGGATCGCTGCCGTTCTGCGTCCGCGTGTGATTGCGTGTGCCGCCTGGCGACGACGCCAGTCCTCCTGGGGGACGCCCCGTCGAGAGTAGACTCACGTTAGTTTGAGTGAATGCGCCGTTGCATGGTGCTCCGCCAGCGGGGGGACGAGTGTGCGTGAGAGAGAGAGAGAGAGAGTGTGCGTGCGTATTACGGCGTGTGCTTTTCGCGGACGCTATCGCAGGCGCGCGAGCCTCGCGTCTTTCCCTATTGTAAAACGGAAGATTGTCGTGCCCGTAAATGAAATTTATATTCGAATAAAAATAGGCTTTTATAATAAAACTTATATTCGAGCAACATGTTCGCGTTCATTCCTTCGTTTTCTTTCCTTTCTCACTGTCAGTTACTATCTCCCCTGCATAATTTCCCGCAGCGCGCTAACATCACGCGCAGGATCCACCCGCCTTCGTGGGCACGGTGAAGAGTTTCCGCCGTGTGCTATGGACATGGTGCTCGTTGCCGGAGCACCGCGCATGAAACAGGTGAGTAGGCTCGCGCCTTCGCAAGCCGATTTTTTTTCTTCGTAACAGGTCGGCGCACCGTAGCGCGCCGGGACTCCGCCGCCGACGGGTACTTATTCCTCGGACGGCGAGAGGCTGGAACGACGTGGGCTGCGCGTGGACCGTACGGGAGCGGTTGCGTGTCGTTATTCGAACAGGAGTTCGAAGAATCGAATCCACCCCGTTACAATATATACATATATATATATATATATATATATATATATATATATATATATATATATATATATATTGTATATCAATAGCCTTTGAATAAATATTATGAAAATAAGATATACCAAGTATTATTCATTTACAGTGAATATAGAAATATTTAGTTAACAAAGTTTATTTCTTTTCTTAAGAAGGGCTTTAAAATTTTTAAGAATAGTAATTAAAAAAAAAAAGATAACGTATAGTAATAAATGAACTGCGAAGACAATTTTATGAATGAAATTAATATATCAAGTGAAATATTTTTGAAGAACTGTTTCAGGACTTCTTAATGAAAAAAATTATCTTTTGCAAAATAAATTATAATAATTTATTCCTTATTCAGGGGGTATTCCTATATATTATGTTAGATTATACAACTTATTTGGCGACACCATGCATGGTTTATAACACTAACCGCGCAGTATCATCTCCCACGATCACTTATTTTCCACTGTAAATCGGCGGCTTGTAAACTGCAAGTTACTAAGCTATACTTTGGAATTTATAAATACATGACGGCTGCTTCGACAGACTGAATGCAGACATATCTATCAATTCACGTGATACGACTGTGCAAGCTGAAACGGTATATAGTTTTGTTTTTACTTCTTGGCCGTGCCGATCGAGCACAAATATAGCTAGGCGTATTTGCCGGGCATAACTACTGTACAAGCAAGTTATATTTCATGTAGAATATGGAAAATGTAATAATATATAACATTCATAATAATTTCGTATACATTTTAAATTTGAAACTTATATTATATATATATATATATATATATATATATATATATATATATATATAAATAAATCTATGCATATAAATTTCTGTAATATATTATTTATATGTAGACAGATTTCTGAATCACAATTTCAATCTTCAATGAGTCATGATGAAAAGAATTGCTTTGGCAATTCCGACACTAGTAACACTAACGTTTGTACACCTCAGCAAAATAGACAAGATTTACAAACGTTTTCTTCAACCAGCCATTATGATGCATCGCGCAAGAAATAATTCTTTGCCAAACGGTGAGTATTCTGGCAAATATACATAAAAAGTAGACAATTTTCAATCTTGGAAGCATACAAATGAAATATGTCACGAATTTTTCTACTGAATTTTTGTTACGCTTATGGAAAAGGAAGTAATAAAATGAACCAATAAAATAGTAGATAGATATCTAATATTTTTCATAATAATATAGAACCTTCGACATTTTTAAAATACATTTGTTGAAAAATAATAACGATATTTAATGTTTTATCATTGTAGATTACTATTATAAAGTATTTTTATAAGTAATAACTACTTTCTACGAATCTTTTCGAAAGCAGACGGTTCAGTGAGTCTCTATTTTTTACAAACTCACTTGTCGCCTGTAAAATAACGGTATTTTAATCAGTTAAATATCACAAAGCTTAATTGTATACGTATAACTAACAGATGATAATAACATCGGCATTTAAATTTTACACCGAAATTTTTTGTCACTAGTGAAAATGTGTTCGATTTAATTTTGGGTTGCACTGATACAATCAAGATCGTCTCTTGTTCTCAATTGGGTCACCGTCTTTGATACAGTGCACAAGACGCGAAAAGATGGGCACGCGCGGTAGAGGAAGTGCGGAAGACGGCATGGAGCACAAGGTGCGATAGCGCGCCCGAGCGCCTTTATGTTTCTTAATTGGAAGATGGTACTCCGGTCGTCTTCACCTAGACCAATCGGCGAGGGAGCCTTGTGCCCCATCACAATATATATTTAAAACCACTTTTCTTTTTAGTATTTTTGATGTTATTATTAGATTTTTAATTTTTTTTTTATTATTGATGGGATGGAATTTACGATAGAAATGCATACAATTATTACTACTAAGTTTATCTTATATAATTACGTGTGTTTCATCTTTGTCTTTGCTTGTGCAAAACAGCAGGGTTACAAAAAGGATGGTCGTGGCGATCACAATCTTTCTCGATGAACTATGGTTCCTAAAAAAATGACCTACGATTTAAACTCATGCATTACTGAATCATAAATAGTATATTGTAATGCAGCGACGAGTTCATATAATTCTTCTGAATTTATCGAACTCGTATCGGAATCTAAGTCCCGTAGTATATATAATTTTAGTACCATAAATCGTGTACCAGCGGGGAGTTATGTAATTAAGCTTCAGCGTCGTATTAGTATATTAATATCCGATTTGCAATTCACTTCATGTTCAAATAAGGAATAGAATAAGAAGGATACTCGCTGTTTTTATGCTCTATGAATGGTAGTCTCTATATATACATATACAATATATCTATATATATATATATATATATATATATATATATATATATATATATATATATATATATATAGATTATGACGGGAAAAGCAAGTGCCGCTTACGCTTGCTATTCCACGTCCCGATGCTCTCTCTCCCGTCGTAGCCTGTATATAAATATATCAATATTTATATGATATATATATTTATCATATAAATATATAAAAATATACACTTTTTTTCATTTTTATGTATACTTAGTTATGTTACGTAGTTATGTTACAGGCCGAGACACTAACACACCATCAAAGTGATTAGTAAGAGAGAGCGAAAGAACGGGGGAGTAGAGCAGGCACATCGCATGTGAGAATAGTTAGGTGCTAAACTAAACCGCTCCGTGGTGTTCGCCGTCGCCGCTATATACTGACATATATGACTCCGCGAGATCATATAAATAAATGACTGTTAATTCATGAGTAAAACGGAGTTGATCTCATTCTGTTACCGTTCTCCGTTCCCACTGGTTTCAGCTCACTCATTCAGAGGTAGGTAACATGCAGAAAACGGATTATAAAATGGCGCCCAACAAGTGGGGCATGGCAAGTATAAATGGCGTTATCTCAAGGAGCTTGAGTTACACACAGCAACAATAAACATCGCGTTGTGAACTACTTGAATATGAATTTCGGTCGGAAAAGTATTACACGTAAATCAAAAATTCGACACTTTTTGACTTAATGTACACGTGCCGATCTGAGGCGCGGCTATATTAGAGAGTGGCACACGAATATGTGCAGTAGCGCCGTCATATGTAGCAGACGCGATTAGTGCGTGCAATAAGAAATGCGTACAAATATAATGATTATTCTCTCCCGACCCCTCCCCCTCTCGTGAAAATCCGCTTTCTCCTAGGAAAATTTATAATAAGATCAAATAAAAACAATAATAAATTAATGTCCAGCCAGTCTTGTCCCCGTCGTTTATATATTACAATGTGTTAGTGTATACATGAATAGCATAATTTTGAAGTATCTTATATACATAGTAATGTCTAAGAATTTCATATATAACAGTATTATATTTACATTTATGAAATACATATTCTTTTTTCTATTATTATAAATTTGACATATATATTATTATTATATAGATATTGTACATATCCATGTATTGTTTTTATATATACACTTTTTATTACTTATATATGTAAGTTCTGAACGGTGCACTGCTGTTCCTTCTCCCTGTCGTCTAGCTCACTAGCTCAAAGAAACTAGTGACAAGTGTTCTCGAATTAACTGCACAATTAGGCAAAAGAGAAGAAAAGATTATTATTTATAAAAGATTATATTCGTATTAAAATTCCCAGACCTATATAATCGAGTATGCATACAGAATACACACAGATTTTTGGCAGATTTTAAAAAAATAGAAAGAAGCCGAATCTCTTAATTCTGAAAAATACATGTTGTTCAGAAAAGCTATATCAGTGGTGAAAATCAAATCCAGGAGGATTTGAATAAAAATTGAGCTTTTGACTAGAACAACCTGTTATTAAAAAAAATCAAGTTGTTTAGCGTGTTATTAAAGCCCCTGTTATTAAACAGGGGCTTAATGAGACATATATACAACGCCTATGAGTCGACCTTTTCTATAGGTAATTTATTTTCTTTTGAGAATTCACAGACCGAGGAGCAGGAGGACCACCGATACAGTAGATTCTACTTGATCGTTTCTTTTTTTTATATAATTTAAGTAATATAGGTATTTGCTTGTATGTGTCCAGAGTGGCTACCCCTTATGAAAGCTAAGGATGACTATTATAGTTGTATCAAATGTGCACCTTTTTCTTAATCCAGGACTCCAGCATAATTAATCAGCAGAAACCCAGTGAACGTACCAGCGATTCTAACACAAGTAGAAGGCTTATAGCTATCTTGTATATGGGGCATAGAGCACACGTGTAACCTATATGCCATCTGTGGTACATATAAGTGAAAATTAAAAGCATCAAAAGTGTGGGACGGAATAGGAATTTCCTGGCCCAACAGAGCTTGTTAGATTCGTGCGAACCACAGAAATGGTGGAAATACATTTGGGGATGATTTATAAATAATTACCAATTTTTGTAAAAATACTTTGAGAGTATTTTATATCACACGAAGGTCTCTGGGTCTCATCGTGTCTAGTTAAACACAGCTAAAGTCAAGCATCACACATTTACTGGAAAATATTCCAACGATGCGCATCAAGGAAGGCAAAATTAACGGATGATTAACGCTGGATAAATAATTAACATTTGTACAATGAGGAACTTAATTATAGTTGTCATAGAAGAAAAAAAACAAAATGCGCTTTGCCTATGGAATATTATTTTAAATGGATTGCAAAACAAACTAATATCCTACAAACATTAGACATTAATAACATTAATAAATTTATAATAAATAAATCTATAAATAAACAATCAAGTGAACAAAATTTTCAATAACTAAAATGTCAACATTAGAATAATTTTCTTCCAAACGATTACGATTATATGGACAGGAATATATGGTAAATTATTTACAAAAATTTCTCTCTACTAAATAAATAATAATAAACACAAATAATGTTTTAACATTGTAAATTTAAATAACTACAAGAAAAATCGAGGTGCGCTTGTACTAGGAGGACAACTTTGAACAGTTATGGAATAAAAGGGTAGGTATCCTGACAAAATAAAACAGCAATAATAACTATTTAAAATCAACAATAGTATAAATAAATTATTAATAAATAAGTTTTTAATAATTTAAAATCAAACCAGTAAATTCTCATTTCTCCTTTTTTTTTTAACGAAGAACATGAGAAATTTATAAGTTTAGTAACAAGTTTACCTGTATTAATTAATTTATTAGCAGGTAATTTAATAACAAGCAACTTTAATAATGATTTACAATAAATAATAAAATCAAAACATAACTGAAAGAAAATTGTTCGAGTATATACAAAACTAGCTGGCACATAAGTAATAAATGACTATAAATAAATAACATACAATTTGGAAATTGAGAACAATAAATTTCACAAGAATAAATTGAGAAGGCTAACCAGGACATAGTTTTCATTTATTTAACAACTAATGAATAATAAACATTCTTTTTCTTGCATAAACAATTGAAAATATTTTTTTGTTGAAATTTTCTCTGCCGGTAACTGGAATCAAGAAACAAGAATCTCCCATAACTCTAATGAATTTTTTTTTTAATTACATTTTTTTCTTCTTCTGTTACCTCATGCCTCAATACAATTAGAAAACATTTAGAGCCTCAGCAAAAATGAGTAACTATTGACACTTTCTCTCCTATTCATTAAAATAGTACAAGTGTACTGTATAATAAAAATAATAGAAAGATTAACTAATAATAATAGTATTCTTTAATAAATACTATTATTTAAGAAATAATAATAAATCGAATAAAACAAAAGAAAAAGAGAGAAAATACTTACCGAAGTCAAGACGACAAATTTAGAAATTGAATTTAGACCAAAAGTTGAGGAGGGAATAGAAATAAAGCGTGTTTTCGGTTAAAACAAAAAAAAGAGAGAGTGAAGATACAGTATTTTAAGAAAATGAATTACTTAATTACTGATTAATATAGGTTACAAATAATTCGAAGAATAAGTAACTGATTTTTTTATGGTAGATTTTTATAAAGACTAAACAACAAACATAATTACTAATAAATAAATATTTTCATTGGCCTTACAGTCCAATTAAATCAATCGAAAATAATACGTAATAATATCAATATCTAATTTAATTGTACTTTTGTCGCCTGCTTATATACAAATTAATAAATATTTTTTCATTGATCTTACAGTCCAATCAAATCAATCGAAAACAATACGTAACAATATCTACATTAACATTAATACATCAATACACAAAAATAATAAAAATAAAAATAAAAATTAAATTAAAAATTATAATGACAGTCAGACTGTCCTTATTTACATTCACCCCCGTAGACTAATCTGAAAATAAAATATTAGCTGAAAAAATTTTTGTTATTAAAGTACAGTCTGACTGTTCCCAACAACCTTACCTAATTGAAGATCTAGTCCAACGTTTCGAGCTCGTTACGGCTCCTCATCAGGGATTAAACTAAACTAAACTAAACTATCCTTATATTCTAATCTATATATACCTTATCCCTAGATTTTTATCTAATATATTGGTTAAGATAGTTGGAAGAACTAGTTCTTATATTGAGTATACTTGGTGTTTTTACAAAGAAATGAAAGATATTGTTATTCCGAAAAACTACAAGATGATTTCATTGGATGTAGTATCTTTGTTTACAAATGTATGTATGAATTGTTAAATGATATTATACAGGAGAAGTGGCATGTAATTAATTTACATACAAAATTAGCAATGAATGAATTTATTAAAGCAATTAATTTAGTTTTTAATAACACAATTTTTTCATTTGATAATAAATTTTATGAACAAAAATACGGATGTCCAATGGGGTCACCTTTGCTACCGGTTATAGCTAATTTAGTTGTAACATCGAGCTAATAATTATAAGAAAATATTATTAATTTTAGTAATCAAGTAAAAATATATTACAGATATAAACATTAAAAGTATATATATTTGTACACACGTATATAATATATATATATATATATATATATATATATATATATATATATATATACATATATATATATACACGTATATAATATATATATATATATAAATAGATATAATGCATTATAATGCGAACAAACAAACAAACTTTTTTAGAATAAAGATAAAATCGAAACCAAAAGATTGACTAAAATTCATACAACATGTCATCATCTTATCTGGGCGAGGAAAACAACTTCGTAATACCTGCCGAAATAAAGCGTTGACTTGTGCAAGCTCATAGATCAGAAGCGTATGTTTTCGATGAAGGTCTGTTAGGTAACGACATATGTATAACGAAATATAAAATTACGTTAAAATTAAAGCTTGATTTAAGAAAAACAAATAAACGTATAAGATAAGTAATAAAACGAGGAGCAGAGAGAGGGATTGCGGATGATTATGGCAAAATCTGGTATATAAAGCCCCAATTTTTCCACAAAGGTGGATACATTCAGTCTAGGTCCAATAGAAGATACATTCAGTCTCCGTTCAGTAGAAGCCGCGCATTCAGTCTCCGTCCAGGAGAAGCCATTCATTCTGTCTCAGTCCAGTAAGCAGTATCAGTCAGTGTCAGTCTAGATCAAGTCAAGGAACATCCATCAGCCATCTGATGATGTTCCTCTCTCTCTCTCTCCAAGTAAGTAATAAAAATTATTTACAAATTAATTATTACTATATTTGTTTCTTCTTCTCTCCTCTTTCTCATTCTCCACAATCCAGGGAAGTGGCTGATCCTCCTATATGGTAGGATTGTATGCCCCTCTCTTTTTTTTTTATTTTTATTATTATACATACACATATTCTCTCTCTAATAGGGAATTCGGCTGGCAGGCAGTGGCGGATACGTCTTTCCTTTAAAAAAGGAAGGGAATTCGTATCCAAGCAGAGCCTTGGACTCCAGTCTATATAAAAAAGCATAGGAATCATTTCAAAATAAACCAAGAATAACTATATTTTCTTTTTCCTTTTTCTCAATTGCTTGATAATCCCGAGCTAGTGGAGGAAACTCCAGGCTCGAAACTAGCCAAGGTACATTCGAAGATGTACAGGCGTATATATAGAAAGATATACGTGTGTACTTCGAATAAAGATAATGTGTTTGAAAGGGCATATACGCCCAGACGTCACATTATACTTAAAATTTTGGGGGCTCAACCGGGATTATTTGCACTTGGCATTAAGCAATTGAAGTGAAACCTAGAACAACTAATAAAATATAACAAATAATAATAACATAAACAAATAACAGACTAATATTTCTAAAAACACTCACAAAGTAAAATACATAGACAAACAATAATATATATAAAAAAACACATATATATAGATGTCGATATACACATATATAGTGAAAAATTTATATATAAATTTTTCTATATATATATATGAGCAATACAATATATAAAATACTATATATATGTATATATGTATATATATATATACATATGCAGTAAAATATATATATACATACATATCGATACTCATCTGTATGTAAAAGAATAAACTATATTAAAAAAAAAAAATGTATATATGCAGATGCAGTAATTATATATATATATATATATATATATATATATATATATATATATATATATATATATATATATAAGTAAATAATAAAAAAATAATAACAAATAATAACAGAAACAAATACTTCAAAAGAGAGAAAGACCCTATACGCAATAATAATAATAATAAAAAAAAAAAAATATATATATATATAGATATAAGCTATATATATGATACCAATACTAGACCCCGAAGGAATTAGCATCTATACAGACACTAGGTTACAACGCCTAGAACAAAATATTGATGCATTAATCGGCAACAATCATGAACGTTGGGAATTCGGAAACTATTTAGATAAAAGATTAGACCAATTGGAAAAGGCTCTGAATAAGGAACAAGCCGAAAATAAACAATTGAAAGATACGATATTTCAAATATATTCCCTGCTCGGAAAAGAGCAGAACGAATTAACAAAATCAGAAAGAAGAGAACAACAAATTATAACCTTGCTAAAGGAAAAGCAAAGAAATGAGAGAAACTTACAAACAAATATTGCTACAATTATAAAGGCTATAATAAGCCTACACAAATCACCTAAAAGGGAGGATACTGAAACTATAGAAAGCTTAGAAAAGGCGTTCGAACAACTTTCCTTAACGGAATAAATCTCACGACTAGAAGTGGGATTAAATAATCAAAGAAAATTAATAAAAATTTTATTTAATGATAAAAGAAAAGGAGAGAGAACGTAACAAATGAATATAACAAATCGTCGAAAAGCCTAAATCGGGATGCTACAAATTAAACAAATGAATTAACATTAACAAACTAATAACCCAACCTCACCATTCGAAAGGATTTAAAAAAAAAAAAACACAAAATAAAAATTAACACGACCAAGCACCAAAGCCTCTGAGCTACAAACGATAGCCATGTGCAACTGTCTCTCGGTCAGAAATTAAAAAATTAATACGGCCAAACACGAAAGCCTCTGAGCTACAAACGATAGCCATGCGCAACTGCCTCTCGGTCAGAAAATTATTCACGGAATCATTACAAAAATTTATGAAACGATATTACTAATCAATATATATCTCGTAACGCACAATTTACAAACAAATATATATTAAAATAAAGTTATTAAACAGGTGAAGGTTGAGGAAACAATTAAAATTAACTTAAACAATTAAACGAAACAATTCAAAAAATAGAGAGAGAAAATCTAATTAATTACGAACGAAAATAAAATATCGAACAAACGGTAGTCATACGCAACTGCCTCACAGCGATATAAATAAGAAGGAGATACATTCATACATATATACATTAAAAATCGAATGAATACATGTAGTAAAACTCGATCAGGGAAGGAGTTAGAAATCCCATTAAAAAACGAATCCAAAAATCAACCAAGGGAGGACGAATTTAAAACTCCTCCGAAAGATTTAAAAAAGGTTAAATTTACGCCATTCGGCACATCAACGCATCGAGAACAATCGAATATCGAACATAATATAGAAGACGTCAGTCCCTTACACACATACTGACAGGCGATTGCTTAATATCTGAACACCTAACAAGTACTAAAATGGTGAACGATCAACCTACAACTATATCTTTGAAAGAAGCACTAAAATTTATTCCTGAATTCGACGGGAAAAATATTCCCCTTAGCCATTTCTTAGAATACTGTACAGAAGCTAGGGAACTGATAAGCAATAATCTCGAAGAAAGCTTCACTAAATTACTTAAAAGAAAACTCTTAGGTGAAGCAAGAGAAATAATATCTGGGTACGCATTCGCCACAGTCGATGAATTTAAAGAACATTTAAAGGACTTTTACGCCCAATCGAAAAACGTGCACCAACTTCTCGAACTGAGTAGTCAATACTAGAGTGAACATGAATCAGTTATAGGATACGCGAATAGAATGAGAGACATCGGTCCTCAAATTTATGAAGTAAATCGACACATAACCAAAGCACCAAATACAGCCGCCTTCAAGCGCAGCATCGAAAAGGCAATCGTAGAATGTTTTCGACTAGGATTAAATCCCGAAATCGAAACTAGATTGAAAGAGAATGAAGATATCGAGGACGTAGTAAAAGACGCGATAGCAGTAGAACGAAGACTCGAAGCTAGAGAGAATTTATTTAGGAGGCAAGAAATACGCCATAAACCTAACAAACAAAATATTTACCCCAGACAGATAAACAATCTAACTCTTCCGAGAAATACATCTTGTAGCTACGGCAATATAATAGGTCATACGTTTTCAGCATGTCGGAAAAGACTCAGACCAAGCCAAGCGCTATTATGCCAAACTTACGGAAGGTCAAACCATACTACCTTTCAGTGTTTCGCAATGATCAAGTGTCAAGCATGTAACACAATCCGTCATAATGCCCGCGACTGCAGAAGTAGCAATAGACCATCGTCTATAACATGCCAGCTATGCAATAAGCCTAGCCATACAGCTAACTTCTGTCGAACTATTCAAACGAATAAACAAAAACCGATTTCGAAATGCCAAAAATGTGGAAGGTTAGGGCACTCTGAAGCTACATATAGCATACGCGATCCCGCTCAACAAACCGCAGTCAGTTCTAACAGACCCACATGCGCTTACTGCAAGTACCCAGCTGCATATACCCAGAGCGCATAAACGCGCTCAATGAACACAAATCAATTATTGAATCTGCTAGGCGAACTAATACCCTCGGAGCCACAATAAGCAACTACGTACCATACGTAGAGGTTCAGTTCGGACCACAATTTCTTCTTTCTTTTATGATAGACAGTGGATCCGAAGTAAGCATTACCAAAATAGAATCAATACCAAAAGGGGCACACATAAACGAATCAAAAATTTATACACGAAAAATTTATACACAGGAGTGGTATATAGTAATGAAACAACCCTAGGTACCGTATCATTAAAAATTGCCGGACAATGAATCGAGCTTCTCGTAGTATCAGACGATTTTCCTATTCCTTACAATGGAATCATAGAATCAGAATTCTTAACGGAAACCAACGCCGAATTAATCTTTAGCCACAAACAACTCATCATACTACCGTTACCATCATACTACCGTATTGATAGCGAATGGTACAAATTTGCACCAAAACCGACCGAGGCAAGAGAACCCACAACCCTAAAACCCATGACTCAGCTGACATGGAAATATATTAATCCAATCAGCCTAGCCACATCTGGGATCTACTCCAGTAAAGATCTAGTAAAACTGAAGGAACGAATTATGTTTCCAGTAGAAACAGCTGAATTATTGAATAAGGCAGCACACGAAATGCACGAATCTGGAGTGACGAGCGGCGACAGGATATCGCACTTCATAAATAAAGACACCATGGATAATTTAGTAAATTCTGCTTGAAAAAAAATATGGAATAAATTTGTCACTTTTGGATCTGCAAGCGCAGGGATAATAGCAGTGATGGTAATCATACACGTGATAAAATCGTTCATAGGGGTTATACTCAACGGATACGCCCTTCATCGCGTATACGGTTGGTCCATATACCTATTGTCAGCCACTTGGAGCACGGCTGTATACTTCTTCATATCTCTAAACAATCACCGACGAAACAAGAGGCAGGAAACAGTTACGAAATGATCGCTCGACCAGAGCCAGAACCGGAACCCAAGCCACAACCAGTACTAACCACTATCGACGAGACAAAAGAAAAACAAACGTTTTTTTCTGCAAAGCCATATAAATAAATTCTCGACTCACGCGATTTTTCCAGAATTAGACAAAACAATAAAAGTAAATTTCTTATTTCCATAATTTCCAGACATCGAATTTCGCATAAAAATTCTAACATGTATTAATGTAAGTAGAGGAAGTTGCGATACAAAGAATCATGTGAACCCCACGCAACTTCGAACGAGGTTTTCCTATGGAGATTTTTTCCCACTGGATTTTCTTTTCTTAGGTTTTCCCTCGATCATAGACACACTGCTTTGAGCAAATGCGAAGAAAAAAAAAGAAAAAAAGGAGGAAAAAAAAATATATATATTTTTGTCATATGTACACTCCTTAACGCCGCATTACCTTAACAGAGGCGAACGATTGTTTTC
Source organism: Sycobia sp. Sy_11 (assembly GCA_018907035.1). Taxonomy (NCBI): domain Eukaryota; kingdom Metazoa; phylum Arthropoda; class Insecta; order Hymenoptera; family Epichrysomallidae; genus Sycobia; species Sycobia sp. Sy_11. The sequence goes on from JACCIC010000232.1 coordinate 281,287, forward strand.
ATACTTCTAACAAACGTCTCACGCAAGGGGTGTAACATCGAGTTAATAATTATAATAAAATATTATTAATTTTAGTAATCAAGTAAAAATATATTACAGATATCAACATTAAAAGTATATATATTTGTATACACGTATATGTAGAGTTTTACAGAATAAAATAAAAATAATATATAATAATAGATATAAATATATAAACATAAAAATAAAAATAATGTATTTTTTTTTAATGTTATTTAACGTCGCTTTATTTATGCTTCCATTATCGGTGCTAATCAGCGACGGAGGTCTACGATGTGTTTGTAAACAAAGCACATGTAAATAATTACAGCAGTGCCTGTATCAATCGGCCGAGAGCGGGATATGAACTTGGATCACAAAGTTACTAGTCCTTCGCTCTAGCGATCGAGCCATCGTAGGCCTCATAATATAATGTATTATAATACGTATAAATATATATATATATATATATATATATATATATATATATAAAGTTTTTTAGAATAAAGATAAAATCGAAACCAAAAGATTGACTAAAATTCATACAGCATGTCATCATCTTATCTGGGTGAAGAAAACAACTTCGTAATACCTGCCGAAATAAGGCGTTGACTTGTGCAAGCTCATGCGTCAGAAGCGTATGTTTTTCTGATGAAGGTCTGTTAGGTAACGACATATGTATAACGAAATATAAAATTACGTTAAAGTTAAAGATAGATTTAAGAAAAACAAATAAACGCATAAGATAAGTTATAAAACGAGGAGCAGAGAGAGGGATTGCGGATGATTATGGAAAAAGCGGGTATATAAAGCCCTGATTTTTGCACAAAGATGGATACATTCAGTCTAGGTCCAATAGAAGATACATTCAGTCTCCGTTCAGTAGAAGCCACGCATTCAGTCACCTCTCCGTCCAGTAGAAGTCAGTCATTCAGTCTCAATCCAGTAAGCAGTATCAGTCAGTGCCAGTCTAGATCAAGTCAAGGAACATCATCAGCCATCTGATGATGTTCCTCTCTCTCTCTCTCTCTCTCTCTCTCTCTCTCTCTCTCCAAGTAAGTAATAAAAATTAATAATTTGCAAATTAATTACTATATTTGTTTCTTCTTCTCTCCTCTGTCTCATTCTCCACAATCCGGGGAAGTGCCTGATCCTCCTATATGGTAGGATTGTACATGCCCCTCTCTATTTTTTTTATTTTTATTATGATACATACACATATTCTCTCTCTAATAGGGAATTCGGCTGGCAGGCCGAGGTGGATACGTCTTTCCTTTAAAAAAGGAAGGGAATTCGTATCCAAGCAGAGCCTTGAACTGCTGTCTATATAAACAAGCATAGGAATCATTTCAAAATAAGCCAAGAATAACTATATTTTCTTTTTCCTTTTTCTCAATTGCTTGATAATCCCGAGCTAGTGGAGGAAACTCCAGGCTCGAAACTAGCCAACGTACATTTGAAGGTGTACAGGCATACGCCTGTACATACGTATATCTTTCTATATATACATATAGAAAGATATACGTGTGCACTTCGAATAATGTTAGTGTGCTCAAAAGGGTGAATATGCCTTGACGTCACATAGTTATGGAAAAATTAGAAATTATAAATAGCTTTGTCGAAATTGCTTTTTGAACCAACGATATTTAAGAGATATGTTGATGATATCTTTATAATTGTTCCAGAAGTTTTTGTGCATGAAATGATGGCTATTTTTAATTTTGTTCATCACAGAATTAAATTTACATGGGAGGTTGAAGTTAATAGTCAGTTGAGTTTTCTGGACATTAATGTCATTAGATGTAGTAATAATAACGTGAAACTTAATTGGTACAGAAAGCCTACTTGGTCAGGTAGGTTTTTAGATTTTAAATCACACCACCAATTCGGAAACAAAATTGGAGCATTAAAGGGTATCATTGACAGAGCAATAAAATTGTCACATAAAGATTTTAGACAAAATAATTAACAGATAGTGAGAGAAACTTTTATTAATAATGGTTATCCAATTCAATTTATTAATAGATTAATTGCTGAGAGATTGTTTGACATTTATAATACCGATAATAGACATATTGCAGGAATTGATCTTAAAGGAGGCAAAATTATTGTCTTGCCATATGTTCGAGAATTGTCTGAAAGAATTAAAAGAAATTTTCGGAAATATAACATTCAAATTTTCTTAAAAAATAGCAATAATTTGAGTAGGTTGTTTAATAAATGCAAAGATAGGGATGATTTATGTTTAAAATCAGGATTTATTTACAAGATTAATTGTATGGACTGTAATAAATACTATATTTGACAAACAGGTATATATTTGAAAAGGAGAATTTATGAACATAAATATAGTTTGCGTAGCTCACATATTACTTCCAGTTTAAAGGAATATTGTTTAAAATTTTTACATTCTTTTGATTTTGTGAATGTGGATCTTTTGGAACATGGTATTAAGAATAAGTATAAAAGGGAGAGTCTTGAAAGTATTCACATTTCCAGGAATCGAAATAAGGTGAATTTAATGTTAGTCTGGTAGATTGGACAGTGTTTATCATTCCTTATTAAATTGATTGGTTTTGGACAATTTGTGTAGAGGGGGAATTTATATTTTATTTACTAAATTTGGTGGTGGAGATTGGTATATATAGATTAGAATATAAGGTTTAGTTTAGTCCCTGATGAGGAGCCGTAGCGAGCTCGAAACGTTGGACAAGTCTTCAATTAGGTAACGGTGTTGGGGACAGTTAAGACTGCACTTTACTAACAAATAACTTTTTCAGCTAATATTTTATTTTCAGATTAGTCTACGGGGGTGAATGTAAACAAGGACAGTCTGACTGTCATTATAATTTTAATTTAATTTTTAATTTAATTTTTATTTTTAATTTTATTTTTATTTATTTATTTTTATTTTTATTTTTAGATTGAATTGATTGGACTGTAAGACCAATAAAAAAATATTTAATAATTTGTATATGGACAGTCGACATAAGTACTATTAAATTATTTTAAGGCAGCATAGAGTCTTTCACAATGAGCTGAGTGAATTCTTGTTAATAATAAGAATTTAATTAATAATCAATTCAACTGATTAATAATAAACATAAAATTACTTGATAATAACTTAATTTAATAAAAATAAAAATTAATTAAAGATAAATTAATAAAAAATAAATTCACTTAAACATTAATTATTTAAGTAAATATTTAAAGATTAACTAAAAAATTAGTTAATTAATTAATGAATTAAAGGTGAAAATAATTACTGACAATTAATTATTGAAAGTAATTATTGCAGAAATAAGTTGACTAATAAATAAATTGAAAATTAAATTGACTTATTCAAAAGAAGATGTTAATATAATGAGGATGATTCATAATAATATATAATAAAAATTATTGTTAAGAAAAAAAAGAAATAAATAATTAATTGAAAACATTCTTATTTATTAATGTTGGGATAAAGGTGGCAAAGTATTAAATAAATATATATCTATATATTTATGGTATATAACAAAGCTTTATTAATCACGTCTGTACCGAACAGATCTACAATACGAACTGGCGCGTCTCGATGCACCGCAGAGCGGCTGATCAGCACGCCCTTCTCACATTTACTTACACACGGATGTATCTTCGGCCAAGTGCGTCGCGCTAACGTCCATATATTCCCACATTCTCTCTCATTAGCATAGATGGGCAAGAGGTCCATGCTTTCAAATCTAGTTAATTAGTCAATCAATTACAATATCCGTATGACAATTAAGAGCCTAACAAATATACATTATTTATGCAAATGAAGTATGATTTTAGTATATATTATTATAAAATATATAAGTGAGTATATGAACTAATATAATAAATTGTATATTTTATTCTTTAGGATTTCTTCTAATTGATCTACAAAGGCTCTTCGTTTAAAGTGATAGGCTTAGGGCAGTAATTCATCAAGTTTATTGTCTATTATACAAGTTATGTTTTTTTTCTCAGTTCTCGTTCTCGCTCCAATTTTCCTCGAAGCAATCTGCAATCAGAAAATTATGTTAGCACTTAAGAATACCTTTAGTGAGCGTAATATGTGTATTTGTTTTAAGCCCTTTCATGAATATGTCAGCTAACTGCTCGGAGGATTTAATTTACAAGATTCCTATGTACATTCTTTGAAGTAGTGATCCTTAATGAAAGTAAATTTTTAGATAGTTGACTTGAACATGATACGTTGTCTAGTTTAAGTATTTTATCATTATTTGTTTTTAACTTTAAATTGCCTAAACCTTCTATTTTTCCATCTGAGTTCTTGTTCGCACATTTAACTCTATTTCTATACTTTAAATCTAAATTTTCAAAGAAAATTTTGCTATTACAAATGTGTTCTGTCTCGCCCGAATCTATTATAAATTTAAGTACGTTATTTTTCTTAATTTTCTGAATTGTATATTTATCAAGTAAATTCAAGCATGGGTAATTGAAGCACATACCTTTCGATGATTCTACTTCTTCTATTACTGCAAGACCAAATGGGTTGTGTGGTTTACCCTTTCTAGTATCAGTTCTACGGTTGAACCTTGGCTTTTTCTGTGCTCGATCGTTCGGTCTGATGAACTACCCGGCTTTGTTTGTATTTTCATCTCTCCCTGGCTTGGCCCTGCAGTCTTTGGTCAAATGGGTGCCCGCTCTTTGACATATATAAGAAGATATCAGGTATGTGAATAAGTCTTTCCCGTTTTTTTTTCAAATTTTGAGCCTTTATTGTGAAAAAATGGTTACAAATGAATTATTGAAAGTATTTGCCATCGCTAGCTACAACTTTTTCCCATCTTTCTGGCAACATACGAATCCCGTTGCAAAAAAATTCGACCGGTTTGGCCTCTATCCAGTCATCCACCCATTTTTTGGCTTCCTCGTAGGAATGGAAGTGCTGGTCAGCCAGGCCATGCGTCATCGATCTGAAGAGATGGTAATCAGACGGAGCAACGTCTGGACTATACGGCGGGTGGGGTAGGACTTCCCATTTGAGCGTTTCTAAGTATGTTTTCACCGGCGGTGCAACATGTGGGCGAGCATTGTCATGTTGCAAAATAACTTTGTCGTGCCTGTCGGAGTATTGTGGCCGTTTTTCTCGCAGTGCGCGGCTCAAACGCATCAATTGTCGTCGATAGACCACGCCTCTGATCCTTTCATTCGGTTTCAGAAGCTCATAGTAAACCACACCTAGCTGATCCCACCATATACAGAGCATGAGTTTGGCTCCATGAATATTTTGGCGAATATGAATGAATGGCTTGGCCGTCGATGATGATGCATGGCCGGGTAATCCCCATAATTTTCTTCGCTTCGGATTATCGTAACGTATCCACTTTTCATCGCCAGTCACGATACGATACAGAAAACCCTTTCTTTTATGTCGCTGAAGCAGCTGTTCGCAAGTGAAAAAACGCCGTTCGACGTCTCTCAGCTTCAGTTCGTACGGCACCCAATTTCCTTGCTTTTGGATCATTCCCATGGCTTTCAAACGCTTGGAAATGGTTGTTCGGTCAACTCTCAATGCTTCAGCAAGTTCTTCTTGCGTTTGACAAGAATCTTCATCAAGCAAAGTCGCCAATTCTCGATCTTCAAAGATTTGCGGCCGCCCGGAACGCTCCTTGTCTTCCACGTCGAAATCGCCGCTTTTGAAGCGTCGAAACCATCCGCGAACACTTGAATCATCGACACAACCTTCACCATAAGCCTCCTGAAGCAATCGATGCGTCTCGGCAGCAGATTTCTTCAAATTGAACCAATAAAGTGAAACTTCCCGCAAATGACGTCGACTCGGCTCAAATTTCGACATTTTCACGATATCAAAAATTTATGATGCGAAAAAATTTTAACTAATGTGTTAGTATGGAATTGTTGACATATGAATAAGCTTTTATTATGACATATGTAACCATTGAATACTCGCACAGTATTGGTGGCGCCATCTCTTACAAAAAACGGGAAAGACTTATTCACACTCCTAATATTTTGCCGGAGTTTGTGCACTTTGCACTCAGATGCCCGTACTGTCCACAGGAGTAGCATCTCCATCTTCTCTTCATATAAATTTGCGCGTCTTTCGCCATACGCGCGTCTTGGCGTTCTTGATGTGTCACTTCTCTTGGGTTCCGAACGCTTCAGTGTAAAAGGTGAAGACGTTTGTCCCTCACTTACAATCAGAGAGCTCGCCGGAGCCTCTCTTGCTGGTCGAAGCTGCTATCGACCTGTAATATCAGATTTTTCCATTTTTCCAACTCCATCTCTACCCCAACCGTGCCTTCGTGCAAACAGTCTGCCAATATTGATTCAGGTAGTGAACCTGCTACTGCGTTATAGAATATATCGCGTTTTTCATCAACCGATAGTTTACTTGATCTCGGCGCATTTTCAAATTTCCCTACTTTGTCTTCAAATCTATTCCAGAAGTCAGCTGCTTTTTCTTTACTATGGTATGTATTTGAATTTGTATAATTCTTTTCTCGCTCACACACACACACACACACACACACACATATGAGATCTGTCCGCTTTCTCTTTTGGCGCATAGACACACATACACTCCTACACTAAATACACTCAACTATCCAACATCTACTCTATAATGTGGACTGCGTGTTCATTTTCTTCTGTTTTAAAAATTCAATTTGAGTGTTTCTAAATCGTTTATTTATTAAACATTGTTAATAATTAATAATAATTGATAGGTACACTCGCTCATGCATGTATATGAGTAATGCGCACACATGCATTGGTACATTCTGTATTTCAATCTTTTCAAAATTTGCATGAACTCAACCTGCCTATGCACATGTAAGTGCATATGCGCCGGTGTCTGTTCTTTAAATAAATTCATTAATTGTTTATTACACATTGTGTATGTATATACTAATATACATAAAGTATTGAAGTTCTCAAGCTGTCACACACACTATACATGATTGTGCGCAACCAGCTATACTTTTCCCTTCACGCAGTCCCAGACACTACACACATTGTAGCATGCACTATAGCATTCTTTTCTCTTACTTATACACTCTTCGTGCGGCAACTACACGCACGTGCTCAAACACGTGGTCGCGTCGATCGTGTGATCCTGATTTCCCTTTTATTGCGGAGGCGGCGTGACCCTTGATTTCTTTGAATTGTTTTTCTGTGCATTTCGAGCGTATACCTCCCCTCTTTGATAACCGTCGTTCTGTATCTAAAATTCTTGAACTGCCTTTGTTCAGCAATGAGAGATTCCCGCACTTTTCTCTCTACAAATCTAGCATTTTCGTTTCACGAATTGATACGTTTGCAAATTTTAATTTTTCGGCAATCCCGAATTTCTACATTTTTTCGATTCTGTGGGATTTTTACCTTTACACGTCTCGGTATGCATGTCTCTTCCTTCCTTCTTTCTAAATGAAATTAATTCTGGTTAGATTTAATTAATTGATAAGGCACTACATTTTCTTAAATGATACGGATAAGAGGCCTTTATCACTCCCGCACTTATGATATCTAACGCTTCAAAATTTGTTTATTCGGCTAAAAAGTCTTAAGAATGAAACAACACGCGCCGAATGCTTTCGCACATCAAATTTAACGGGGCCATATTCAGATTAACGCTCCTGAATTTATATAATAAGTAATTAATTAATAATGTAAAGTAATTAATGTAAAGTAATTAATTAATAATTAATTAATTAATAATTAAGTAATAATAAATAATAAGAAAAATTATTATTAATAATCAAAAACAAGAATTATTAGAGATTGAAAGTAAGATTCCGTGTTAATTAAACATAAAAATGCTCAGTTCTAAAGGGGCATATTAATTGTTAATTGAATTAAAATTAATTATTAATTAAAATATTAGTAACAACTGATTCGAGATAAGGAAATAAATTGAATATTTAAACAAAATTATTAATAAATAAAAGATGGATGAGTAGATAAGCCAATTTGAATCTAAATGAACCAGAATTATTAATGAATATGATTCATAAACTGGTAAATAATAATTATTAAATTCAGAAATTGAATTGATACAGTTCGCTCAAGTGCGAGCTACAGGGACAAATCCAGTTGTCTCAGATACCTCTCTGTACGTCCACTGGGATGGTTGGTGCTCTCGTCAGGACGTCGACGACGTACTTCGGAATAGAACAGTAGATGCTCTGGATGTGGAATGGTTGATGCGGCACAATGGCAGAAGTTATTTTGAATAGTTCTGTATTAGAAAACGTCCACGTCGTACGGTAGCTGGTTGGGCAAGAGCGAGCTTTCTGTTCCTCTTCTTTTCACTCGTCACACACTCTAGCCGCTCACAGTTCGCACATTCTCGCGTATGCACGCGAACTCTCAGTTTATGATAATACAAGCCGGCAAAATGGCCGGTCATAAACTTGCCCTTTCAAACTGAAGTGTGAGGAGTGTTTGTTCTTGCTTGAGTTATTTGCGCGTCTGTACTCAAGATGGTCAGGTAAGGTTACTATTGGAGATGGGGATTGGAATAAGTAAAAATCGATACCACTCGAATAAATTATAAAATAACGGCCCGAATAAACAAATAAATGGCTCATGTTATTCAAATAAGAAAGTAAAACTATCTTCTTTACTGTGACCGTCGGTTATCTCTGGATTTTATCGTTGCTAGGTGGTGATTCTATATAATGCTAACTAAATCTTAACTCGATTATAAAATAAATAACTGATGTATTTTGTACTTTTACTGTGGTGCTTCTGCACATATAGCTTCATTTCTATCCTCCTTCTTGAATATACAAGAAAATATTCAAAATACGCGCTAATTACATAGGATACCGTATCAAATTTAGAATATAAATTTAAAAATTTAAATATAAATTAGATTATAAATTTAGAATAAGTAGAGCAATTCCGCGGTAAAGGTGGATGTCGCCATCCTCTGGAGTGCTTACATAAACTATGGGCACCGACATTTCCTGGTCTCTTCGGGATTATCTGTCTATAGCATTTTGGGCCTGGCTGGTAGGGTAAGGGGCTTATCGACTTAATCTGTCACCGTGAGGAATACAGTATGGCGTTCGGTGCGTTCCTGTGTACCACTATGCGTTTACGTGACGCTTCCAGTTATCCTGTCTTGTGCAACGCGTCGCTATCCGACTTGGAACCCATGGCTTTCGTATCGTCCAAATTCTCTTATCTATTCGTGAACGGATTGATGATTGCATTACGTGGATAATTGCACTCCTGTGAATTTGCTGGTTTCATTATAATAGTGCGCCTGTTTTTTGCTGGCTGCACATAAATTCCTATTGAGTAACTCGTGAATCACTAATAATCTTTTTATTCGAATCAGCCAGTCAGCAGATGTTAGCGGATGAAATGAGTTGTTGTTTACGCGGATGTTTTTGTATGTGGGCATCTCTCCTGGGTTTCTGCCAAAATTTAAGAAGGCTCGTGAGGCCTGCGTACTTACAGGCCTGGAGTATTCATGGCGAAAGCCAATTCTGACAGATGGATGTCCCAATCTTTATGATCTTCTTTTACAAAGGTTGAGATTATACCCTTACACTTACGGTTTACTCATTCTACAAGGGTCGCCTGTGCATGGTATTCTACTATTAGTTGTTTTATTATTCGGAGCTCATCGAGTCCTCTTTTGATTAGCTTGTTAGTGAACTTGTTAGGTGCCATTTTCGGGAATCTAGAATTTGAGGCAACCCCATTTAAACACAATTAATTCTTCGAGTGCTTGAAGTATCGCTTGCTCTGTCGCTGTGCACAGTGGTCAGAATTCCACATATTTGGTAAAGAGATCCGCGAAAATTAAGAAGTATTTGTATTGTTTTTGACTGGCGGAAAAAGGACCCATTATGTCGGTGGCTTGTCCATGGACCATCTACATTTCTATGCGTCATCAGACCATTTGGTGCCCTCTGGGAAACTTTATACAACTGACATTCTGAGCAGTGTTTAATACATCCGTAGATATCTCTTTACATATCTGGCCAGTAATAACTGGCGAGTTACCTAGTTCAAGGTCTTCTCAACACGAAGTGATCCAGAAGTCATTCGAATATCCGCTCGCTGTCTTTAGCAGAACCGACGATCTTCCAGTCGTCTTCTTCAGGACCTCGTACGTCTAAGTAGATGTTCAATCGATGTTTGAAAAGAGTGATATTTTTTATGCACCTGGCCAGATATTTCTCTGCACAATCTCTAATTTTTTTGATTTTCTTTTCATACCAACTGGTAGGCTCCATGGTGCCATGATAGCAGTTCATGATTTATCTATGATGGATAGGGGGCGTGAGAGACACTTTATGCAGCGTGCCGTTCCTATCATCTATTTTCATATTATATGTTTGCAGTGCTATAGCCCATCTGGCTAACCTTTCTATGGGATGCTTTAGCGTATACAGTTATTTCAAACTACTGTGGTCTGTGATCGCCGTAAATTCTTCTCCCAACAGGTAGCCTCTAAATTATTCAATGTTCAAATATCCAGTCTACAATTAATTAATTTTAATTTATTCGATGGAATGGGAAATATAATTTATTTTGCGTAATGTTATGGAAAAGATACTATTTCTCAATATTGTTCACGATTTAAATTACCATACGCTTTGTAAAATGTGTATGTAAAAATGCGCAAATGTAAAAATAATTTTTAAATTATATTTTCATAGTACTGTACTCCCACGTTATAATTTAATAAGTTTTAATAAGTAACCTTTTTTATTGAAAACTCTGCAAACCCTTTTGAGATGCTTAAAACCTATAAAAAATCTTAAAAGATCTAAACAATAAACTCATAAATCATTTGCCGCGCCGGACAGCAAAGACGCAGATCATAATGTGACCAAGTGGACACATCTGAGTATGTACCTTTTACGATACTGTAACATCGAGCTAAATAGTATATTAAAATAATATTAATTTTAAGAAATAGATAAAAATATATATACTATAAAAGTATATAACTATATATTAGTTAAAATCGTTCATAGGGGTTATACTCAACGGATACGCCCTTCATCGCGTATATGGTTGGTCCATATACCTATTGTCAGCCACTTGGAGCACGGCTGTACACTTCTTCAAATCTCTTAAACAATCACTGACGAAACAAGAGGCAAGAAACAGTTACGAAATGATCGCTCGACCACAACCAGAACCGGAACCCAAGCCAGAACAAGTACTAACCACTATCAAATAAACAAAAGAAAAACAAACGTTTTTTCTGCAAAATCATAAAAATAAGTTCTCAACTCACGCGACTTTTCCAGAATTAGACGAAACAATAAAAGTAAATTTCTTATTTCCATAATTTCCAGATATCCAATTTCGCATAAAAATTTTAACACTTATTAATGTAAGTAGAGTAACCCCACGCAGCTTCGACCGTGGTTTTACTATGGAGATTTTTCCTACTGGATTTTCTTCCCTTAGGTTTTCCTTGTTCACAGACATACTGCTCTGCGCGAATGCGAAGATCGAATGGGGAGAAAATATTTTTGTCATATGTACACTACTCAATGCCGCGTTACCTTAACAGAGGCGGACCATCGTTTTCATACTTCTAACAACCGTCTTACGCAAGGGGTGTAACATCGACCTAAATAGTTGTTTTAGAATAAAGTAAAATCGAGAAAATAAGTCTCAATTAAACCATATTATAAATAAAATGAATATTTGGCATAAAAATTATAACAAACGTTCCTAATAAAAATTATAAAATTACATTAATATGAACGCTAGAAATAAGACAAATTAATAAAGTAATAAAATAAGCCATAAAAACGAGGAGCAGAGAGAGGGATTGCGGATAGTGATAGGGAAATTGGGTATATAAAGTCCCGAACTTTCCACAAAAAAGTCAGTATCAGAAGCAGTGCCAGGGAGTGGCAAAGGCAGTCAATGCCAGGGAGTGGCAGTATCAGTCAATATCAGTATCAGTTGTTACGTCCAGGTCAGTTTATTGAAACTTTACACCGGCGTATTTATGGTGTAATTTGATTTTCCCTAAAGACTTACCTTGTCTTTCTAGGTTGGCAGCGTTGGCGAGGGGTTCCGAAAGAAGCGCTAGGCTCGTTTGATCCTTAATTGTTGCGGGCTGTCCTACCGCAGTGCTATACTACTTACTGCAGCTGGCTCTCGATGTTGGTTCAAGGAAAAGGATGGCAGGAATATGTATAATTTATGTATATTCTGTGTATAATTGTTCGTTCCTTCAATAAATAAACTAAGACAACACCTTTGTATTTTATAATAAAAATCACTTATTTATTCGTACTTTGTATAATGTCACAATAACAGCACAATCTGCACGTCGAACACTTTCGTGCAGTAAGCTTTAGCCGAAATTTAGATATAAAATTATTAGCTTCGCGTTCACTTTCAATGACGGTGTACGAATCGTGGCTTCGTGGCTGAACCGTGTTGCAGCAATTGGAAGTCGCGGGACGATAGCCGGATTAAACTTGAAACGAAGTTATAAATGGAAATTTTGGTTTTCTCGCGATCACTCCTAATTATAGGGTGAGAGTTCCGACTCCGTGGCTGAACTGTGTTGCAAGGATTTGAAGTCGCGAGAAGGTCACTAACAAAACCTTTTATTCGATTTTTAAATATACTTATAAACACGTGAAGACTCGTTACGACTTATTTACTCGATAGTTGTATTTAAACTCGTATATATGCACGATTCGTACTTAGTGTCTCGAAGTCGACTTGAAAGTAAAATATAAAAATACGTTAAGTCCGATTATGTATTCATTCTCTCGAAAGGTACGTGCTTAAAGTCTCGTGGTTGCCTTGGAACTGTCTGGCGCGTGCTCGTGCCGGTTTATAAAAGGGTGAGAAAGAAGTTCCCTCGTGCCGCCGCTGCGGCCACTTATGATTGGCTAAAACCTCGGCGTAAACCCTGTTGCTAAGTGGTAAGAGCAGTTCGTCGGTGGAAAAAGTTGTCTTACGCGACAGCCTAGTCAGCGTCTGGCTGTGCTACCTGAGATCTTCTTATCGTCGTGTATATATAGTTATACTTCGCAATGTAAATTGGAATTATAATTTTATGAAGTTGTTCGTGAACATAAAAGTTATACATTCAATTTGATTTTACGGCTTATAATTAATTATTACAAATAAAGTTCATTAGGCATAATCGTTGCGAAAGCTATGGTTTATCTATATGCGAAGTTTCGCTTAATTCTAACGTTTTTTCGAGGCGTCTTTGGACGTAAAAGTTAGCGATGATACGATAATTATTTAGTTATTTGTACGAACGTTGACGGAGGAAGTTTTACTGCGTACGTCTCTTACTGCAAATACATTTATCTATGAATAATCCTCCTTTCTCGTAGGTTATTTGTGTCTAGGCGCGTTGAGGAGCTTCGCCTCTTACAATTTATTTAATGCGCACTTCTGTATCGTTTTTACAAATGTTCCTTCGTGTTTATATAAATTATAAACAATTGTTAATAGGGATTCGTACATCTAGAAGGTAAGTCAAGAATATTTTATTCGTCTATAGGTAAGCTGTCGCCTTGTGGTAATTGGCGTACAGTAGGTGGGTTACCGTGTGTAGAGTGTCGGTGAGGTAAATCATTCATCGGTATGTTTCCACTCGTAGGTTGTCGGTAAAGTATTGTGTCTATCGGTGGGTGTATTATCCTATGTCGATTGTCAGATCGGTAAGTAGTTTGTCTGTAGGTACATTACCGTGAGTCGTCGGATCGGTAAGTGTTTGTCTGTAGGTGCATTATCATGAGTCGTTGGATCGGTAAGTGTTTGTCTGTAGGTGCATTATCATGAGTCGTCGAATCGGTAAGTGTTTGTCTGTAGGTGCATTACCGTGAGTCGTCGGATAGGTAAGTGTTCGATCTGTAGGTGTATTACCATAATATATAATATAATGCAATAATAACTTATAATCCTAACTTGTACATGCAAGAATATATTGGTTACAAACATCATGATACAGGTTTTAAATACATCGATTACGAGTGTTATAATAAAGATATCGGAGAGGGCCGGATGTTACATCCCCACCCTTAATTTGAAGCACGGGGCAATGCGCCTGCTTCTTCTCGTTGACGGTCCGCAGCTCGTAGTTGTAGTTCTTCTCGTAAGTCGTGAAGTGATCGGCGCGGCTTTGTTGGCATTGTCCTTGAAGACCATGCAGATCTGTCCGGTCGGGGCCTGCAAATGGGCGTTATGCTGAGTGGTTTCGGTTGTTCATCGTGGTTCGTCGGTGCTTCGACGTCTGCAGGTGTGGGCGTTGGCTTGCTCGCGTATAGCAGCAGGTTTGTGACGGAGCTAAATATTGCTCCCAGTAGCTTCATGCTGAGTCCGTATATGCCGTACAACGCATAGCCGTGAATGGCCATGTTTACGACCGATGCTAAAATTTGGAAAATTATAAATATCATTAGAATACCTGTTGACACGTTGCCAAATTGTAGGAAGTCTTTCCATAGTTTATTCAATTTTGTTTCCGTCATTTCTTCCAGGTCTCTCATATTTATCAAATTTTTGTAGTTCGACTGGCTCTGATACGTGTCTCCTCCCTGTATTTTCCGTGCGATGTCCTCCAGAATGGCCGGTTTGTTCGACGGGAAAATTAAGTGTTCCCGGAATTCTTCAAGCTCTTCCTTTGTGTATATTCCGCCATTCGAGCTATCGTCGACATCTTCGTACCTCCATGTTGGTCTGGTCATGGGGTGCAGTGCTTGAGGTGGGAGTGCCCTTGCTGCTCGTGGCATAAATTGGCGCCATTTGCCATTTACTTCGAACATCGTCGGCAAGACGTCGCTGCAATCCTTCTTTCGGCCGTACGTTGATATGACGTGCGTGTTTGGCTTTATGAAGACTGATTCATTGTTGCAAGTCGCTGGGAGATCGTAGAAACAACCATCGACTTGTCTGCTTGTACATTGTACTTCTTTGCACTCGATCACATGTGCTACTTCTCCTGCTCTGTAAGCTGTATATCCTCTGCCCTTCATGATGAGCATAGCGAATACATCCGGGTCCGTGGTTGCCAGGTGCATTGAGTTTAATATTGTCTGTCATTCGAGATTGCATCTGTGGGTCAGAATATCTTTATAGAGAATGTTAAATTGTGTTTTAATGTGCCTGGACAGGTAAGAAATTTTAGTGTTAAAATAAGCATTTATTAGGATATTTTGTGGCTTGAGTTCCTTTCTTGTAGAAAAGGTTCTTTTCTCGGCGTTTTCCCGTATAAATAATTTTGGCGCTCGGTCTCCTTTAATTGTAATCCGCAGAAATAAACATCGCCACTTGTAGCAAGTCCGAATCGTATGCCCTCTGATGAGTTTCCGAAGTAGACCGGCGGTGTCCGGTGAGAGCGGTAGCTGACCTTGACTCCTACTCCCTTATATAGGGCGGCGTACCTGTCAAAATTGTACTGTTGTTTTTGATTTAAAACCCAATAGGCCTGGGCCTCGTTCGAGTCCATACATTTCGAGTCTGTGTATTTACATAGGGTTCCCGAAGGTTAAATTATTTCATTTTTGTCGTCTCTAAAAGGCACTGTTACCTCCGATACACGCACTTCAAGTTTCGCGGTCACAAAAACATCTTTATACTCATTTCTACCGTTTACGAACACTGCGCCCACGCATGAGCCGTCGTCTTTGAGTATGCCCGCGACGGTCACTGTTCTATGGTTCGTAATGTTCGGTTTCAGATCCGTGATCAACGCGTTTCCGTATTTAAATTGTCCGAAATTTATGAGTTCGTCGCACATTTCACGATTTACTGATATCACAAAATTCTCGCTGCCGTCCTTAACGCGGCTATTGTGCCAGTGCATACCACAGTATATAATGTCCTGTTCGACATTTACCTTGCATAACTTCACCATTGTATCGGAGTATTCCGTCTCCTGTAAAAGTTCTATGTATATTTCTTCAACTGCGAAGTCGATTGATTCAACGTCGCACGTGCCGACTTCATTCAACGAGATCGTCGTGACGTTGGGTCTCGATGTTCTGCAGTCGTATGCGGACATTGCCCCGGTTTCGCTAATGTATAAGATAAATAGGGATACGGTGAGCGTCTGCACTTTCAGAGCACCCATTGCGTGATTCTGTGAACAAAATGTTTTTATATACTTGGGTACAAAGAATGACAAGTTCTAGAGGAAAAGAAAATAAAATAAAAGTTATACAAAATGTCGTTATTAGTTTTACATGTTAGCAAGCTTCATTCCTCATCGTTTAAGCGCGTTTTTCTTAGCTTATTACTATGGACTACTCGGGATGAATTTTTGTATGAAATTTTAACGTTATTGTTTTCCAGAATTTCCAAAATTTTATGGGGGCCGGTGTACTAGGGTGCAAATTTAGTTTTGTGAGGTTCTAAAATTAGCATTACGCAATCTCCGACATTGAATGAGCACGGATTTAATCGCGTGTCGTAATAATCCTTCGACCATTGTTTCGCGTTTTTCAGATGCTCTTGTGCTAGGGTTTGAATATCGTGAATTCTTTCCCGCAACTTACCGACGTATTCAACGTACGTGGCGTCATTCCCTTCGTCTATACCCGCGTTGGTCGAAGGTGCTCTAGCTATCTTACCGTAAACACACTCATAGGGCGTAAGCCGCGTACCCTCGTGTACACTAGTGTTATAGGAGAACGCAGCGCATTCCACCCAATCGTCCCACTCATTAATTTTCTTAATGTACATTTTAAATATTCCTTTAAAGAATGGTGCATACGTTCGATTGAGCCGTTCGATTGCGGGTGAAAGGCGGTGGTTGTACAGGTTTTGATTCGGCAAAGCTTCGCTACGTTTTTCATGAGTGCGCTTGTAAAATTGGATCCCTGATCCGTTAGAACGACCTTTGGAGAGCCGTGGACGTATACACAACGTTTTAGAAACATTTCGGCTATGTCCGAAGAATTTACCGATTTTAACGGGACCAAAATGGAGAATTTTGTCAAAAGGTCCTGCATAGTCAGGATATATATATATTATCATTCCGCGACTTCTCCAGAGGTCCGACTATGTCCATAGATAATTTATCAAAACTCGACCCCAGAGTATCTGTTAGTACCATAGGTTGTCTGACCTTGCGCCTCACCAGCTTATTCAATTGACACGTTTTGCACTTACTGATTACTTACTGAATTTGTTCTTCCATTTTTGGCCAGTAATAATTTTGACGGATACGGTTATAGGTTTTAGTGACGCCTTTGTGACCATTGATGGGGGACTCGTGGGTATCGACTATTATAGCTGGGCGTGACCGTTCGTCTGGAATTGCGATTAGGTTTTTACAAATAATTATTTTAGTCGTACTATCATCAAAATATCTTTTCAAGAGTTTGACTACTGTTTCCCAAGCTATATCGTCCATGTCCACGGTCTTTGATATTCTAAATGACCTCAAGTTCAGGGTCTCGCAAACATTCCTTAGTGATTCTATGCATTCGGTTAATATTTCAATATCTGTGCGTATGTGCATGTTTTCTTTTACGATCATGGCCATGAATGCCTTATTTTTAGTTTTCTCATTTTGGGTCAGTTTAACCCAGCCTAGCATGACGTCCGTAATAGGAACCAACAGATTCTCCACGAGGAGCGCATTTGCACCTGAGCAAACCGGTTCGTTTCTTTTCGTGACAAAGTATGCGACATTATCATTATTCATTAGGAACAGTTCGCGTGACTCTACGACGTTGGGCGCGACGCGGTTTTTTTCTGGTTTACCGGTCATTGATTCATACTCTACCCCGGGAGGATCAAAAACCTCCGTTGACGGTTCGAACGAATACGAGATGTTTGGGTCGGTGATGGTGCTTTGGATGTGGGAATAAATTTGCGTGGATGGATCGTCAGGGCTTCGGATAGGAGAATCTCCCAGAGGAGGGGATGAGCATGCCATTTGTTGGTAGTCGGAGAGAGGAAAGGAAGCATTAGATAGTCCGAGGACTGCAGGAGGCGGAGAAGATGTCCGTCGCTCGTCTTCTTGCTCTGTGTTCTGTAGCGCATCTTTATCGGCTGCCTGGCAATAGCTTGCAATGGAATCGTCGGATTTTTCGGGACTGTCCGAAATTCTTGGCGTCTTGCGGCGACTGGTTCTGTAGGTTGAGGGCGTGAAAATTTCTGATGAAGAAGTCGAAGCTGTATCTTCTCGGCTTCTCTTCTTGGTTGTATTTACGCAAAATTCTTTCATTTCATTGGTTTCTTTTGATTCGGGAGGATTCCGGGAGAAGGCGTCGGCAACATAATTTGTCTTACCCGGTGCATAGTTCACGTCGAAGCTGTATACATCTGTGAGTTTGAAGTACCATCTCTTTAGCTTAGACGTGGGGTCCTTCATTTTATGTAACCACATCAGTGGTTTATGGTCCGTCACGAACGTAAATTTCCTACCATAGATGCAATATTTGAATTGCTCAGCGCAATACAGCATTGCCAAAAGTTCTTTCTCTATCGTGCTATAGTTGACTTCTGCTTCACATAGAACTCTGCTAGCATAGGCGACTGGGTGATCGTCGGAGTCCACTTTTTGAGAGAGAACTCCGCCTACCGCATAATTGGAGGCGTCGGTGGTAACGTAAAATTCTCGTTCGAAATTTGGATGTTTCAGGACCGGTTCTTTGGTTAAACACGATTTTAGTTTATTGAAGGCTTCGTCTTGTGTTTCCGTCCATATGAACGGGGTATTGTCTTTGAGCAGGCTCGTCAATGGTTTTGAAATCCTTGCACAGTCGGGAATGAATTTCCTATAATAATTACAAAGTCCCAGAAATTGCCTGATATTCTTGGGGTTCTTGGGAATGGGGAAATCTTTAACTGGCGACAGCTTCTTGGGGTCCGGCTGTGTGCCAAACGGAGAAATAACATGCCCTAGGAAATTTATTCTCTTGTTGTAGAAATGGCATTTTGGCGGATTTAATTTTAGGTTAGTATCTTTTAGTCTTTTGGCTAGTTCTAAATATTTCTCGTCGTGTTCTTCCGGGGTTTTTGCCGCAATGATTAAATCGTCAATGTAAGCGAAAGTGCCATTCTTTTGACAACTTTGTTTATTAACATTTGGAACGTAGATGGAGCATACCTCAGCCCGAACGGCATTCGCACGAAGTGAAAATGTCCAAACGGCGTGCTGAAAGCCGTCTTCTCTTTGTCTCCCTCATCGAGCGGGATTTGATAGAATCCAGAGGCTAGGTCCATCACTGAGTAGAATTTGGCGTCGCCGAGTTGTTCTAGGAGATGCGTGATATTCGGTATTGGAAAAGGGAATGGCTTCGTTTCCTCGTTCAGTTTTCTGAAGTCGACAACGACTCGCCATTGCTTCTGTCCTTCCTTGGTCCACGCTTCGGGACCATCCAGAGAGGGCTGTTATAAGGAGAATTACTTGGTTCTATTATGCCGTCTTGCAGCAATTTGTTCATAGTCTCCCTAACGACCTCTTGTAACTTTTGGGGGATGGGGTATTGGCGTACATTGACCGGAATATCGTCGTACGTTTCTATTTTATGTGTCAGTAAATCCGTTCCTTGAAGAGGCTCAGGTTTCACATGGTATATCCCTGTCGTTTGCCTGATCAATTTCTCTAGTCTTCCTTGCAAATTCTCATCTAAATCGTCTGACTCTATATTCTGACTGTTCTATTTCTCCCAATATTTTGTTGTCGCGGCTCTCCGTAGTATGCAGTGTACGTACCTTTTTAATTTTGTGCTTTTCCTTTTTGTCTTTTTTATTCTTCGCGCCGTCTTCTGTGACGCGGGTTATCTCAATTCTCTCATACTCCCCTCGGTTTTCGGACGCGGACTGCACGTAGGCTTCTATCACGTCGCGTTCCTTATCTTTAGCAGCGTTGACGATGACGTTCTTTACCATTCTGTGAGAGGCGTCACGCTCTTTTGTATTCTCGTATATGATTTCTGCTTCTTGAAATGTATTGCTTGGTTCGCGGGAGTCATTGCCTTTCTTTGTGAAGTATATTTTCAATATCTCTGCGTCTTCACTGTTCGTTACGAAATCGATAAATCTAGTCTCCTTTTTCGGTTGATCTTCAATATCAATCGTGTGGCTCGATATACCTTCCTTTGGTGCGGTTAATAAATTTTTTGTTACCTTTATTCCTATCGAGGTGATTGTCTTGGTATCCTTCTCCTCACTGAGCGCTAATTGCGTTTTAATATTATTTTTGTTGCTCGATGGGATCGAATTAGAGGCCGTTGCGCATGACGTTTTTTCGTTCAGAGGCTTTGGGGCGTGTTCATTTCGCTCGATTTCATTAGACATTACTTCTTTATTGTTTAAGTTAGCGCTTTTAACTATTTCGTTCTTGATATCTTCGTCGATTTTTAACTCGTCTATTTTAACCGCAGGGTGTGCGTCGTTTCCTCGATTCTTCTCAGGAGATAATATCTGTCCACAAAAAATGTTTCCTTCCCGCAAAAATGGCAAGCATACGTTTCCAAACTTGAGCGCTTGTTCTTTGTAGCTAATATTAGCCTCCACTTGGTTGAAGAAATCTGATCCTAGGAGGACTGGGTCTTTCAGAGGTAGATCGTCGTTTATGATGATAAATTCGCCGTCTGTGCCGTACAAATCGATTTGGCACAGGCCCAGAGCTTCCTCATCTGCTCCGGTTAGCCCTATCAATATTGGCGGATTGTCGAACCCGTACGCGAATACATCACCTTTTACTACCGAGTGTTGAATCAAATTCGGTTCGGCTCCCGGATCCACCATAGCGACGACCTGTGTGTCTTCAAAGTGTTCGGACGTCAGACACACGGTCGGGATTTTTCTCCCTTTGTCGCTTAAAACGAAGACTCGCCTTTTGTTATTAGCGTATTCACACGGCGTTTCGTTGCGTTGCTCGGCCCTGGCGCACCCGTTCCTTGGCCGATCCGTCCGTTTCCCTGTTGGTCTCTCCCTTGGTGCTCCTGGTCTCGGTTTTCGTTACGCCACCTCCTCGCGAAACAATTTTCAAGGAGGTGTCCGTCCCTCTTGCAATAATTGCATCTGGGTACGTTGGGACCTCGTGTCGTCACCTAGCAGCTACTGCAATATAATGCGCCATACGTTTGCAGAATGTCGGAGAAGACTCAGACCAAGCCAAGCGCTCCCAGTGCTTCGCAACGATCAAGTGTGAAGTATGTAACACAATCGGTCATAATTCCCGTGACTGCAGAAGTAGCAATAGACCATCGTCTATAGGATGTCAGCTATGCAATAAGCCTGGCCATACAGCTAATTTCTGTCGAACTTATCAAACAAATAAGAAAAAACGATTCCGAAATGCCCAAAATGGGGTCGGTTAGGGCACTCTGAATCTACATGTAGGGTACGCGATCCCACTCAACAAACCGCAGCCACTTCTAATAGACCCACATGTGCTTATTGCAAGTATCCAGCGCACATCAGAATATCGAAAGCGGCAATCTGACCAGGGAATTGGACGAAGTCCCCAGAACGAGAGCGCGAACAAAGGGACTTGCGACAGACAAACGCGCTCAATGAACACGAACCAATTATCGAATCTACTAGGCGAATTAATACCCTTAGAGTCACAATAACGAACTTCGTACCATACGTAGAGTTTCAGCTCGGGCCACAATGTCTTATTTCTTTTATGATAGACAGTGGATCCGAAGTAAGTATTATTAAAATAGGATTAATAGCAAAAGGGGTACGCATAAATCAATCAAAATTTTATACACTAACAGGAGTGGGAGATAGTAAAGAAACTACCCTAGGTACCGTATCATTAAAAATTGCCGGACAATGAATTGAACTTCTCGCTGTATCAGACAATTTTCCTATTCCATACAATGGAATCATAGGGTCAGAATTCTTAACAGACACCAACGCCGAATTAAACTTTAACCATAAACAACTCACCATAGCTGGCCAAGCGACGAATTTACGACTAGGAAATGAA
Organism: Sycobia sp. Sy_11; assembly: GCA_018907035.1. NCBI lineage: Eukaryota > Metazoa > Arthropoda > Insecta > Hymenoptera > Epichrysomallidae > Sycobia > Sycobia sp. Sy_11. The sequence continues at coordinate 303,206 of JACCIC010000232.1, forward strand.
ATCTTAGGCATCCTTGCATATAGTATTGTGAATATCCACATCAAACAGGAAACGGAGTTAGTTCCTACCATGATTACCAAGAACCCAATGGGCGGCAAATGCAGATTCCTAGTAGACACAAGATCTAAGGGAAATTTCATAAAAAGAGGAATTATTCCCCATCAATACGAAATCTATGAGTCACAGAAAGGACTCTTGAGGGGGATAAGCTCAGAATAATTTTTCACCCTAGGAACTTTAAAATTTGAAGTTTTAGGAGGAATCTCTAGTTTCCACGTCATTTCTGATCATTTTCCAATACCGTATTCCGATATTTTGGGGGCTCGATATTTAAGCGACGCTCGAGTAATACTAAACTACGAGACGAAACGACTAGAGTTTGTTCATACACATGACCAACCTATTGAATTTGTGTCACCAGAGATGTTTCGCAAAAATTTAGCTGCGGAAATGGAAGAAGAAGGAATGGACCATACGAACGCACCTACCGATAGTCAGAGCGACGAGAGCGAAATAGACGAAATAAACAACAAAGGCTGAACGAAGAATTTTTACACATAAATGATGAAACAAATGAATTTTTAAATGATTACTTCGATAATGAGAGTATATCCTCAAAGACGCATTATTCACTTGCACAAGAACTAATATTTGAAGAACTGAATATCCCCTAAAAGGGAATAAATAATGAACCCACCGTTTTCCCCACGTAAAACTTAACTTCCGTACAAACCGCATCTATAAGAGATATAATACGCTATAATTCATTATAATGCGCTAGATAATAGATATAATATATATAATTCAAACAGAAATATTATTGGAATAACTTAAAGGAAGACATTCAAAGATGAATACAACAGTGTTTGAATTGTCAACTTAAAAAACTAATGAGATTAAAGACCAAACAACCAATGGTGATCACCGACACCCTTGGTACACCCTTTTATAAAATAGCTTTAGATGTCGTAGGGCCATTAACCCCTACTAAACTTGGAGACGAATACATTCTGACAATGGAACATCAATTCTCTAAATTTTGCGTAGCAGTACCCTTACAGATACACTGTTCACTACCATAGCAGATTCTTTTATAAAAAAATTTATTTGCACTTTCATTCTAACATACCAAGGGAAAAATTTCTTGAGTAGCTTAATGAACCGCATAGGTAAACGGTTTAAAATAAAAAATCTACGGAGAACCGCTTTCCACTGGCAATCCAATGAATCGCTAGAACGCTCACATCACGTTTTGGAGGAGTTCTTAAAAAAATATACTACTAACGACGAGGAACAGGAGAGTTGGTTAGACATAGCCATTTTAAATTATAATACTTGTTATAATAAGAATTGTTATAATAATTTGTTATAATAATAATAATAATTATAATAAGAAAGCATCGGGCATACACCGTATGAATTAATTTTCGGGAGAATCGCCAGTTGCCTTTTGTCGATCCTTTAAGAGAAAGGACTTATTACCCATGTACAAGGGATATCTAGTCGACTTAGTCACGCGGCTTAATGGAATCCAGAAATTAGCCTATGACAATCTAGTATCCTCAAAATTTCATTCGAAGAAATACTATGACAGAAAAATTAATCCACAGAATTTTAAAATAGGAAATTATGTAGTCTAACTGTCTGGTCCTAAACCAAATAAATATGGAAATCATTACTCTGGACCTCATAAAATATTAGAAGTTCTAAACAAGAATAATATTAGAATACAAGTAAATAAAAGCAGTAAGATCGTTCATGCGAATACACTTCGCATGTTTTACATAAATAAAGAAACAAAAACTCAAAAGAAAAAAGGAGAAACCAGATTGTTCAGAGTCACTCTTACCTAAGAAAATAATTATTTCTACCACTTTGAACATTCTAAATAATAAAATTTATATATGTACATAAATAAACTTCGCATCAACTTAACTATTAACCTAACGCTTCACATCCTTCATGCTAACCCTATAAAAAAATAAACATATGAATATTATTTATAAGCGTGTCATAACTTATCACCTTAAGAAGGAAAGAATAAACAAAATAGACGCAATTTTTTAATACGTAATTTTTTATTCACACGCAATTTTTCAGTTGTCCACAAAGGTCAAAGTGAAGTCACAACTGGTTTCTTTCTTTCTTATGCCAACCATAATAATTTTTTCCCTCTTTAAAGGATATGAGACCAACCTCTTTATGATTACAGAAAAGATGATAAACACGATACTTTTTACATTATTTTTCGTCACGCCGACAAAAACAATGATAGGATATGATTGTAGATCTAACATCATGAATATAACAACCATGTCGTTATTAGACTTCGAAGAATGCAATTTTCCTCAACTCCATCCTATAAGCCAACTTGCGTATATACAGTTACTTCAAATTAACCATTTTCAAGAAACCGAAGCATTACAATGTAAAATAGAGTTGCTGTGAACCAGCTATTACTGCGGGATGCATTAACATAATTCTGTTGTTAATAATAGCGAAAGGGAATATTTGTATGACATTAGTAGAGATAGTTGTTTATAGTTACATTTAACTGGGATAATCAAATTCAAACAAAATCACGTTATAAGCGGGGTCAGAATTAACTAAAGAAATATATATTCAATGACCTTCGCCGGAAGCATACGCAATGACGGAACCTGCGATGGGGCTTCTTATAGCGATCCTTATGGAACTTGGAATTCTGTTGTTGTCCAAGGAACCCTTAAAATCACCCTATCACAACAATCTGCGCGCGTAAATTTACAAGACGACAAAATTCATCTACAATCGAGATTTCTTATCGAGAAAATTTTGTATGGATGTTAAAGACGGATATACGTTCTGGGAGTCCATCCATAATAAGTATTGCCACTTTAATGAATATGGCATATTATTCGAAGGCCAAGCAATTAAAATGACTAACCCTCAGGTACATCAAGAAGTAATCTATTCTACAGACCGAAAACTAACATTCGCAGTAAGCAAATCGTCCGATAAAAGGTATGCGGTTGCACGATAGTAAGAACAGAACTCCCAAAATTAGTTATCTTTGAAACAAAAGAGAGTATAACGTTTGCAAAAAAAGAGTACATTGTCTAGTAGTAATCTGGATATTTTCGCTTATGTAAATGCAAAATTCGTGTATCTGGAAAACACGTGAAAAGACAAAAGCTAAATTTATATCGCAATATAGTGACAGAACGATGCCGAGTAGAACAAATAGCATTAAAAAACTTCTCGTTATCGCTACACAAAATCTCGATCAATTCGTAAATAACATTATGAAAGGACCGGGCTATTTGGCTGTGGTAGCCGGCGAAGTGGTTCATCTGGCAAAATGTATACCGGTGGAAGTTGAGATAGACCACAGTGATAATTGTTACACTGAGCTGAGAGTTGTGAGACAAAACACAACGCTTTTTGTCACACCAAACAGACACATTCTGAAAACTCAAGGGACTAGAAATCCAGTAGTACCAGTAACCGGTAGTAACCAAGTACTACCATCATACTACCGTATAGATGGCGAATGGTATAAAATAGCACCAAAACCGACAGAGGCAAAAGAACCCACAATCCTGAAATCAATGACTCAGCTGACATGGAAATATATTAATCCAACCAGCCTAGCCACGTCTGGGATATCTTTAATCCACGTCTGGAAATCTATTCCAGTAGGGATCTAGAAAAATTAAAGGAACGAATTATGTTTCCAGTAGAAACAGCTGCATTATTGAATAACGCAGTGCACGAAATGCATGAATCTGGAGTGACGAACGGCAACACGATATCGCACTTCAAAAACGCAGACACAATGGATAATTTAGTAAATTCTGCTTGGAAAACATTATGAAATAAATTTATCACTTTCGGATCCGCAAGTGCGGGGATAACAGCAGTCCTGGTAATCATACACGTGATAAAATCGTTCATAGGGGTTATACTCAACGGATACGCCCTTCATCGCGTATACGACTGGTCCATATACCTACGATCAGCCATTTGGAGCATGGCCGCACATTTCTTCATATCCCTTCAACAACCATTGACGAAATAAGAGGGAAAAAACAGCTATGAAATGATCGCTCAACCAGAGCCAGCGCCGGAACCCAAGCCACAACCAATACTAACCACTATCAAATAAACAAAAGAAAAACAAACGTTTTTTCTGCAAAATCATAAAAATAAGTTCTCAACTCACGCGACTTTTCCAGAATTAGACGAAACAATAAAAGTAAATTTCTTATTTCCAGAATTTCCAGATATCCAATTTTGCTTAAAAATTTGAACACGTATTAATGTAAGTAGAGTAACCCCACGCAGCTTCGACCGTGGTTTTACTATGGAGATTTTTCCTACTGGATTTTCTTCCCTTAGGTTTTCCTTGTTCACAGACATACTGCTCTGCGCGAATGCGAAGATCGAATGGGGAGAAAATATTTTTGTCATATGTACACTACTCAATGCCGCGTTACCTTAACAGAGGCGGACCATCGTTTTCATACTTCTAACAACCGTCTTACGCAAGGGGTGTAACATCGACCTAAATAGTTGTTGTAGAATAAAGTAAAATCGAGAAAATAAGTCTCAATTAAACCATATTATAAATAAAATGAATATTTGGCATAAAAATTATAACAAACGTTCCTAATAAAAATTATAAAATTACATTAATATGAACGCTAGAAATAAGACAAATTAATAAAGTAATAAAATAAGCCATAAAAACGAGGAGCAGAGAGAGGGATTGCGGATAGTGATAGAGAAATTGGGTATATAAAGTCCCGAACTTTCCACAAAAAAGTCAGTATCAGAAGCAGTGCCAGGGAGTGGCAAAGGCAGTCAATGCCAGGGAGTGTCAAAAGCAGTCAGTGCCATGGAGTGGCAGTATCAGTCGGTATCAGTATCAGTCAGTCAAGAAGGCAGTACCAGTCAGCTAGGCAGTAGTCTCTAAGAATCTCGAGAACATCGTAGCAGCATCTCTCGCTCTCTCTCTCTCTCTCTCTCTCTCTCTCTCTCTCTCTCTCTCTCTCGCTCTCTCTCTCTCTCTCTCCTCGGTCTCTCTCTGTTCCATTTCATCCAGGGAAGCGATTGATCCTTCTACATGATAGGACTGTACATGCCCCTCTTTTTTTATTGAACGCAAATATATATATACATACATTTTCTCATTGAGCAAAATAAATCGGTAGACCGAGGCGAATACGGCTTTCCTTTTGAAAGAAAAGAAATCCGTATTCAAGTGGAGCTCATGGACTCCGGTTTATCTAACCGAGCGTAGGAAGCATTTTAAAATAAAACTAGAATTGTTATTTTTCTTATTCAATTGTTTAATAAGATATTCCCGAGCTAGTGGAAACTCCAAACTCAAAATCAAGCCAGGGTACAGCAAAGGCACAGGTATATTATATAAAAATATACGTGTGTACTTCCAATAAAGCTGATGTGCACGAAAGAGTGAATATGCCCAGACCTCACAATACTGTCCAATATTAACTTTCAAATAGTTTTTGCTTTATTATTTATAGAAGACTAAAATAATCTAAAAAACATTTGAGTAAATAGAATAATATATAACTTAATATAAATTAGATATACGACGGTTCCTTTCAGTCTATATTCTTTTCTCGTTTATTCTGGGAAATTACACATGGTTCAACATTTGTTGCAAGAAATAGGGACACCCACAAAACCTATTCGAACCGTCTCTAGTATAAAATATATTTAGAAAACAATATGAAGTATATGTTATTGTTTCTCCATGCCCATTCCTTTTCTGAGTTCAAGGAATTTCACAATTTGCAATGGCTTTGTTAGTACATCAACAATCTGCTCCCCTGTGGAAATATGTTTCAATATTATTACATGTTTCTCTATTTGCTCTCTCGAGAAATGATATTTAATATCTATATGTTTTGATCGCTTATGATTACTTGAGTATTCGCTATACTGATACAACCTTTGTTGTCTTACAGTCAAACTAAATTACAACAGGTTTCATGATTTTAATTTCTATACTATTTATTCACAACTTTAGCCATAATACTTCTTTAACACCTTCAAATAAAGCCATATATTCTGCTTTTGTTGAAGAAGCTGCTACAGATGCTTGTTTTTTAGTATTCCAAAAATCGTGCATTTTTCAAATAACTTAAATAGGTAGCCTGTAGTACTTTTGCTATCAGGAACTTCATGACCACCCCAATCAGAATCAACATAACCTATCAAAATATTTTCACTGTTGCCTTTTGTATAAGTTAATTTTAAATTCATCGAATCTTTCAAATATCTCAAAACTCTTTTTGAGTATTTCCATAGTTCTGTATTATTTTTATTTGAATATCTACTTAATTGCTATACTCAAATCTGGCCGCGTACAAAGCAATTCATACATTAAGTATCCGATATGATTTTTGCGAGAGGCGTCATATTTCTCACCGAAGTTTAAATCAATATAATTTATTTTATTGTCGAGTGGCGTGCTTCCAGCATTACTCATGTTAAATTTATTTAAACTCATGTTTATATGAACTTTGATCAAGAGTAATTACATAATTATTTATTTCAATGTTTATTCCAAGAAATAGTTTAATTTTTTTAAATCTATCATTCTGAATTTATTCCTTAACTAGTTTTGTAAAATTATACATTGTTTGAATATCGGCTCTAAAAATTACTAAGTCATTCACGTAGAGTACAACATATATATTCTTAGATATTTCTCCTTGATTTAAAAAATATATGCAACGATCAACTAATGGATTTTTAAAATCATTTTCTACGAAAATAATTTAATTGTACTTATGTCGACTGCCCATATACAAATTAATAAATATTTTTTTATCGGTCTTACAGTCCAATCAATTTTCTACTAAAATTTTATCATAACTTTCAAACTAACATAATACTGCTTGTTTCAGTCCATATATAGTTTTATTTAATTTACAAACTTGTTTGGTTTGGTATTTAATTCCATCCGAAATTTTCATGTAAATTTCTTCCTGCAATGCACTATTAAAAAATGCAGTTTTTACATGCAGATGATGATTAAGCAAATTATATTGATTTACAACGCTAAAATTAATATAAAGCTTGTAATGCTACAGGAGCAAAAGTTATCTCTCATTATACTCATTATAATCAATTAAATATTTTTGATTGCAACCAGGAGCAACAAGATGCGCTTTATATTTCAATGGATTTCCATGTTTATAAATTTTAATAGTAACTACCCACTTGCAATCTGTAATATTTTTGTTTCGTTGCTTTGATACTAATTTCCAAGTTTTATTAAGATTATATCAATTTAATTCATCTTTAATTGCTTGTTCCAATTTTTCTTTATGGATATTATTTTGAATATCATTGAAATTATTGGAAATTTGACAATTTACTGATTGTGTACACAAAACGTAATTTATTTCTTTATAAGAAATTCTTGGTTTATCTTTGATATCATTCCTTTTTAGATTTGAAATTTCTTTTTATTATTTCTATCATTTTGAAATTTTAACTGATTGCAATTATCTATTTCTATTATAGATTTATTAGACTTGTTGAAAGTTTCATTTGAATTTCTGTCTATTTTCCAATCTTGTTCATCTGATGCATTTTTCTCAGATTTGTCTTTCAGAAAGTTTTCAGATTTTCATCATCAGATCTGAGGCCCTTCTTATTTGTTACGAACATCACGTTCATCAGTTTTCTTAGAATTTTCTATGAATTCCATAATTAATCGAATATCATTATTTAGTTTCAAGTATTTTTTGCTTTATTATTTATAGAGAACTAAAATAATCTTACTATATAACTAATTTAATAAGTAAATAGCACGGGTAAGTAGACGTTGAATAAATAGAATCTAGTTTATTTCTATAATGTAAGAATATAGGTAGATATTAACAGCGGCAATCAGAATAAATATAATAAAACAAGTAACCGATCGAAACTAAGGAAATTTAATTTTAATTTATAACGTTCAATTATATTAAATTATAATTTATATTAAATTTTAACATATAACTATATTAAATTATAATTTATATTCAATTTTAACGTATAAATATATTAAATTATAATGTATATTAAATTTTAACGTATAACTATATTAAATTATAATTTACATTAAATTCGTTCATATAAAAGTGTGTTATTTACCGATAGATAACCTGTTCTTTGTCGCCACTTTCTGAGGAAGGCACCACTTAAGTAAAGAAAACCAGCAAATTTCGACCAACTGACCCGTCGTCTCACTGTGCCAACTTTTCGACGAGGAAAAGTCTCTCTTTATCCCGTTTGAAGACATAATTTCTTGAATAGGAAAGAGTGCTTAGGAACAAGAAATATCGCATCGAGCCACAGTTGAGAAGTTCATCCAATTCCAAAGTAAAATTCTATTTCTGAGTAAAGGAGCTCCTTTGACAGAAATAGAATTAAATATATATTATTTGCTAGGCATGCCTCGAAATAAAATATCAAATCCGCCGGTAATTATAGATGCCGAAAAATCTACCGAAACGAAATGTATAATTTTATCCCTCAGAAATGGTGCTCCTTTTACAGAGATAAAATTAAAGAATATATTAATGACGAGGTGCTCCTCGAATTAATACGTCCAGACCACCGAGCGTTTATAAAAAATCGCCGATTCATCGATGAGAAAATAATAATAGTCTGTCAGAGAATATAATAAAAGATCTGTCAGAGGAGATAATAAAAGATTATACTAAAACATAAATAGTTGTTTAACAATTTCTAATTAACATCAGGTGCTCCTGAGTTATTTAAAAATAAATAATTTTATATTATTGAAATCTAGCTGCTCGAAATTATATGAAATAAAACACGGCAAGCTGCGAAAAACCGATAGCTCAGACCGTATAAATCAACGAAAGGAAATAGAGAGAACCCGAAAATCGGTCATGTCCGAACAGCCCAGTAATATGATTAAGGGATTAAGCCATGACGAAATATGCGGAAAATAATATAATAATAACAGCATTATATTTGATAAATAATAATTAATTTGCATATTCCTTTTGTTTGTTATAGGTTGTCTATAAGGAAATCGAGATCGACGAATGATCGTTATAAATAATTATATGTTTTTTTATTGTTATTCATTATTATAAAAATAATAACAAATAAATGTTATTATTATTAGTAGAAAAAATAACGACGAAGAGTTATTTAGCTATTCCACATACCCGGCCCGTTAGGGTTCTCCATCTTCACAGAAGCCTATATAGGAACACCTACAAAATATCTCGAAAGAAGAGAGGAGACGGATCAAAGTTATAATACACCACATTCTAAAAATTTGAATACTATTATAGTTTCCAAGATTAAGAATATTTTTAATATAATTATTTACATTTGTGAAATTCGAGAATTTGTTTATAATAATACTAATAATTTGAAAATTTCGTACGATTTAATTATCGATACTAATGGATCGCAGGATTAAGAAGATTGTGGACATACCGATTGAAATTTGTAGTATGTAATAATCTGATTATAATACTGACGATAATTTGCAAAATTCGGAAAATTTGAATAAATCGCAGAATTCCAATAAATCGATTTTCGATACTAATGTATCGTCGGACTTGGATGATTATAAATATATTGTTTTAAATTTGTAAGACACTGGAATTTATTTATAATAATAGAAATAATTCGCAAAATTTGTAAAAATTTATTTTCGAGACAATAGAATCTCAGTATTTGGAAGATTGTGTATATATCGTTTAAAATTTCTAACTCGATTTCTATCTATTTCTAATCTCTAAACATTTTATGATAATTTGTAGGATTGAGGTCTACAATGTCTCGATCGCTAGAGCGAAGGACTGGGAACTTAGTAATCCGAGTTCATATCTCAGTGTCGCATTTGCGCTTTATTTACAAAGGCATTGTTGGCCTCCGTCGCTGATTGGTAGCAATATTTGGAAGCAGAAATAGAGCGATTTTAAATAACAAAAAAAAAAATTCGCAGGATTTAAAATATTTTGAATATAATGATTGATATTTGTCAAATTCAGGAATTTGTTGATAATAATAGTATTAATATGCATAAATCTTAAAATTTTTTAGATTTTTTATGTAAAATACGATAACTTTCTTATTATAATAATAATTATTTACAAATTTATTAAAATATAAGTAAAATATGAATTATTATATGAATTATTAATATATTAGTTATTTAATAATAAATTATTAAATATATTAATATATTAATATGAATTATTAATAATATTAATATGAATTATTATATTCGAATAATAATGAATCGCAGGAATTACAGTCTGACAAGTAAGAACGTGGTCGTGTTCAATTACAAATAAATTTATTTAATGAAGCTTTCATATTTATATATACATTGTAGACATTACAAACGCTGGTGGAATTTTGTCAATAATGTGTCCAGTCACCACCGGCATCGATAATTGCCTGGAATCTCCGAAGCATGATTTCTACTAATTTGACGACGTATTGTAGTGGCAACGATCTCCAGATCCGACGAATTTGGTAAGACAACTGTTTAAAGTGTATGCACGTCTACCATGAACCTTTTGTTTAATATATACCCACATATTTCCAATAGGGTTTGCATGGGGCGACTTTGACCGCGAATCCAATGTAACGATGCCAGATCTTCCACTCAGTACAGAACTTTCTGCGGTGTTTAGGATCGTTGTCCTGTTGGAGAATCAAATCCTTATTTTTTCTGATGAACCATCGTTTGGAAGATGACAGTAAAATCTTTTTATAGATTTTTTATCATTTTTTTCGGTATTTAGGTTATCAATAAAGAGGTGCAAAGTGCCGAATCTCTGTTTTGAGAAGCAGCCCCAAAGATGAACCTTTATTCCCTGTTTTACGGTCCGATGAACAAACCTATTGGTAGAAATTCACCAGGCTCGCGTGAGCACACAACGTGTCCTTAAAGAACATTCAGCACTAAAAAAGACATTTTCAAATTTTCATTCAATCTCTATCAATATTTTCATGCACGCAAGTGAGTGGTTTGTCACATGTTCTTCAATCAACAAAGGCTTCTTCATTGTGTTGCACCATTTCAAGCCATGAGTACGACGATGGATTCCGATTGTTTCGTAGTATACATCTATACCTTTTGCCATTAATTTTGCTTGTGCTGGCCACAGTGTTAAAGCAAGATTCCACCAAATCCGATTCACTATTCTTTCGTCAGCTTTTTTGTTTACTTTTCCTATCGAGCCATGTTCTGGTTTCGATCTTGGATTTTGGATCTTTCGAGTAGATGCAAAGGAACACAGACTCGTAAAGCGATGCGTACTTAGCACTCATGGCGTATAACATGATTTTCTTTCAAAAGACCAACGGCAATCGAAAATTTGTTGACAATAGTTTAATGACATCAAGGACAAAGATTCCCTCTTTGGGCTCGCGAAGGAATTAGCGCGAAATCTTTCATTACCTGTCAGCAAAGTCGATCAAGATCTTACTTGACAATTGCATTATTGCAATTAACAATACTATTTTCTACGTCAGTGGTGGTTTCTTTAACAGGAAATTTAAATGGAATCTAAAGGGAATTTAAACGGAATTTAACGCAACTTACAAGCAAATTGAGAACCCACATAATGATATGATGAAACAATGAAGGACCTCAGTGGAGGTTATTAATAATTTTAAAAAAGAAAATATATTTCAAAATTATTTAAATAATAAAATCATACACGAATACGAAACAGCCAAGAATTTCTTTAAAATGAAAATAAATATTATATTCCACAATGCAGATAAAGGAAATGTAACATTAGAATCAGATAAAAAAGAATATATTAATAAAATTACAATGATGTTAGAATACAGGCATTAATAGGTTATAAAATAAATTGATAGAATTATTAAAAGAATGGAAGAATAAATTTTATATTAATGAAATTACATTTAAACTCTTAAAATGCGGAAATGGAACAATAGCCAAATGTTACGGGGTTCTTCAAATTCACAACAAGCAATTGACCTATAGAATAACAATAACATCAGTATAACAGCAAAATTTTGATCAATTATATTCGTTAAGATTGTTGTGAAAACCAACACTTATATTAAAGATAGTTAGAGTTTTTATGAAACAGTAAAAGAAATTAATATTTAGAATAATTATAAGATTCTTCCGTTGCATGTAAAATGTTTATTTACAAATACATGATTAGATTTATTTAAAGAAATTATAGAAAAAATATAAACAGAAATGTACACACAAAAAATTCACAAAAGATAAATTCATAGAGTCCTGCAGCCGGTTCCAGACCACTATAGGCAGCTCTAGCTCCCCTTTTGGCAAGATCGTCCACTACCATATTTCCTTTGATCCTGTGATGACCCAGGACCCATAGTAGTACGATCTTTGCCTTCTCATCCAACCTGTTCGGAACTAGAAAACAGTTTCGCATCAGCTTGTATTTTAGCACTTGTAGTTCGCTCTTACTGTCTGACTAGATAGAAGTACGGGTAGTGGGGGGCGCCTCCGCGGCCATCTCCGCTCCTCGTATTATTTCAGCTTGAAAAACGGTGGCGTATCGACCCAGTTGGAGATTGTTCCCCTGACATTACTTCTGTGTACACCCCTGTACCTGCACCCCTTTCACTCTCACAGCTGTCTGTGAATCACAGTTTCTAATGTTTGGGATTCCTGTTAAGCCAGATTTTCATTTCACTTTGCATGGGATACTGACTCTATATTTCTCATTGAAGAGGAAACTCCTGCTTGTGGTGTCTAGGTTTATTTTTAAAATCACCTTTCCGTCCAGTCGCTTGGGCAGCCGTAATGGCCCGTCCTTGCTAACTTTTCCGAGTAAGCTTTAAACTCTGTGGAGGGCTTTTACAGCCGCACCTACCAAAGTAAGTGTGAATGGTTCTATCCTAAGAAGCATGATCAGCGTTGCAGTAGATGCAGACCTAACCGAAGCTGAAATGCTCCTCATTACCGTACTCCTCGCTCTCTAGTCTGCTGACGGCAGTAAACAAGGCCGTTCTCTCCCACCGGACCAGAGCATGAAATATTACCTGGGCCTCATATATCCACTTCATCGTATCTGGTCTAAGGCTCCACGTTCTGTCTATTGGCCCCCCTAACCTGCCACAGGAAAGCTGTCACGCGGACCTCTGTGTACTTCAGGTGATTTTTCTATGATATCTTACTATCGATGATAACACCTAGATACTTCACTTGCTTATTGAGGGATAAGAATTGCCGTTCTAGAGTCAAGTTGCATTCAATGATGCGAAAATAAACTCGGTTATTGGTAAATGATCTCATTACTTTATTAAGTTGCATTTCCGTTAAAATATTTATTTATTGTTATTTTTTAGAGTTTTAGATATATTTATGTAAACTATAGATGCTGTTAGATATTAGGCTGTCAAATATCTCCCTTCCGCCTTTTTGTCTTATGAATTTCGCGGCTATGAAGAAAACGCTACAGAGTTCGTATGTGAGAATACTGTACATTATTTGAAAGGTCTTCACACAACGTACAAAACGACGCTATGAGTGATTAGTTTGGATTTTGCGTTCAAAAGTTATAGACGTGTAAATATGGAGTACACTAACGCCGAAATTCGCGTATTTTAAAGTTTTCCTTCATCAAAGGCAAATCCGCTAGAGAAACGTTCCGTGAGATTAATGATATTTTGGGGGATATCACGCTGTCACTTTGAACCGCAGAGGAATGGTTTCGACGATTCAGAGCCGGTGAAAACGACACAATGGATATGCCAGCCGGCGGAAGACCTGTGACGACGCATACCGACACGTGGCATCTCGTGACATCGCCCAAGATATAAGAGTTTGTTACCAAACCAATTTAAACCATCTGCAGAAGGCTGTATACAAAAAAAGCTTCATGTTTGGGTGTCACATACTTTGACACAAAAAAACCTTCTGGACCGAATCAACGACTGTTATGTGCTGTTGAAACGGAACGAACTCGATCCATTTTTGAAGCGGATGGTGACTGGTAACGAAAAATGGATCAAATACGATAATATCAAGCGAAAACGATCGTGGTCCAAGGCGGGTGGACCGTCCCAAACAGTGGCAAAGCCGGGATTGATGGCCAGGAAGGTTGTGCTGTGTGTTTGATGGGATTAGAAGGAAATTATCGTCTATGAGTTGCTCCCGGCGAGATGCTTAATGCTACCATCTACTGTGAAGAACTGGATCGCTTGAAGCAGACTATCAACCAGAAGCATCCACAATTGGCCAACAGGAAGGGTGTAGTGTTCCACAAGGACAACGCCAAACCACACACTCCTTGATGACTCGTCAGCAGCTACGGGAATTCGGATGGGTGGTTTTATCGTGTCCACTATATAGCCCTGATATAACGCGAAGTGATTACCACCTGTTCCTGCCCATGTCGAACGCTCGTGGTGATGTAAAGTTGGATTCAAAAGAGGCTTGTGAACAGTGGCTGTCCGAGTTCTTCGCAAATAAGGGGAGGGGTTTCTACGAAAGGGCATTATGAAGTTGCCATCTAGATGGAAACAGATTATCGAAAAAAACGGCGCATAATTGAAGTAAATCCGACCACTTTAACACTTTTTATAAAGCATTAAATGAAGGGTATAAAAGCGTAAGGCAAATATTTGACAAACTAATATGTGTAAAACTAGACATACTACTTATAAGGATGCATTTAAAGTGCACTTAGCTATTTGTTTTCATGATCCATTGTTTTAACACGTTATTATATGTATTTTTGTCTTAATATATTATTGAATTTAGAAAAATATTTTATATAAATTTTTTATAAAATACATGAGAAGATTTATTTAAAATTACTTCTATGCTAACACACATCAAACATTAAATCAAACTCGCTTAACTATTTTACTTTTGATTAAAGTTGGTTTTTGCAGATATTATTCTATATGTAGTTTTATCTTAATAAATTACTGAATTTAGAAAAATATTTTACAATTTAGTAGTAAATTTCTGAATTTTCCTAGAAATGTATATTATTATGTTTTCCTTTATCACAATCAGTAGGACGCTGGGCTATATAAGTGTACTAGTTTTTAATGTAATTATAGAATAATTTTTGTGTTAATATTTGGAACTTTCGGAAAGTATAATATTATAAATTTTTTATAAAATACATGAGAAGTTGCATTAATCTTCTTACTATCCTAAGAATACATTAAACTCACCGAACTATTTTAATTTTGTTAAAAATTTTTTTTTACATTTATATTTATTGTACGATTAAAGTCATAAAATGGAAAGAAAGAAGTAATATATAAAATAACATATATATTTGTAAAAGGTATTTAATTTTTAACAATTATTCTTCTCTATTAATAATAACTAACCATTACGAGGATGCATTGTTAAGTTTCCGGCCTGACCAAGACAAACAACGTTTTTAAGAATTTTTTTTTATTTCTCAACATAATCACCTCCAAGTCTGGTACATTTCTCATAGCGGTGTTCTAGTCTAGTAATGTCATCTCTATAGTCTGATTCGTCAAGCTCCTCAAAATACCCATTTACAGCTTCGATTACTTCTTGATTGTCCGCAAATCTCTTATCGCCAAGCCATTTTTTGAGATTAGGAAACAGATATAGTCACTCGGGGCTAGGTCTGGAGAGTCGGGAGGATGCAGCATTAATTCAAACTTCAGATCATTGATTTTAGCCATCGCAACGATTGACGTGTGTGCTGGTGCGTTATCGTGATGAAACAAGATTTTTTTCTTCGCCAGATGAGGTCGTTTAATTTTCACTTCGTGGCTCAAACGTTGCAAGAATCACAAAAAACAGTAGCCATAAGCTTGTTCGCCGAAAAAATTATTTTTGCCTTCTTTGGAGTTGGTTCCCCTGGTCCAATCCACTGTTTAGACTGTTTTTTGGTTTCAGGAGTGTAGTGGTGGACCTAAGTTTCGTCAAAGGTTACGACGCGAAAATTCGCTTGGATTACGCTTATACAACGCCAAATTAGCGGTAGAAATGTTCTTTCGAATCAATTTTTGATCGACTGTTAGCAAACGCGGCACCCATCTTGCACAGAGCTTTTCCATATACAGATGTTGGTGCATAATATTTGATACACGTTCATATGACATCTTACAGATCTCAGCTATCTCACGCACTGTTCATCTCCGGTCTTGCAGCACTATTTGATGGATTTTTTCGATCATATCTGGAATTGTGACCTCAATGAGGCGTCCTGACCGAGGCTCATCCGAGGTGCTCGCACGACCCTTTTTCAACTCGGAAAACCACTGCTTAGCGGTCGAATATGATGGGGAGGATGTCCCCAGTGTTGAGTCTATCTCTTCTTTAATTTCTTTTCGCGTTACCCCCTTCAAATAAAAGTATTTGATGACAGCACGATTTTACAGCTTTTCCATTTTTACGAAAAACACAGAGGCGTCTTGTTCAGCGTGCTCTCCTAAACTTAAACTAATATGGCGATCGGACTGCAACTATAGGTACAAGCTATCTGAGGATGGTACTATAGAACCCCACCTCAAGGTAGGCCTAGTGACGCCATCTCTTGGTCAGGCCGGAAACTTATCAATCCACCCTGGTAAACTAACACACATAGTTGGACACCTTAAGTTCCCGTGCAGTACAAACCTAAGCAAAATCGATTTCAATTAACTATTCAGTATAGATATCAAGGATGAATGGAAAAACTTTTGGGATAAAGTAAGCTACAACCAACTTAGGATAGTAAAACCAGACATGCATTCAACCAACCCAGCAAAAAATATGACTAGAAGAGACCAGATTATTATAACTAGACTACGAATTGGATACACCAAAATTACCCATCAATACTTATTAAAAAACATATTCTATTAGACATTACTATCCACTATACGAAGAACAAAGTAAAATTTTCAAAATCAATAAAAATGTACATCATAATTTCAATAATAATATGCAATGTACAATTATATTATATTTAATGAGATAAAAATCCGCAATTTAAATTGAAGTAACTATAGAGTCCCTGATGAGGAGCCGTAGCGAGCTCGAAACGTTGGACAAGTCTTCAATTAGGTAAGGGTGTTGGGGACAGTCAGACTGCACTTTACTAACAAAGAATTTTTTCAGCTAATATTTTATTTTCAGATTAGTCTACGGGGGTGAATGTAAATAAGGAGAGTCTGACTGTCATTATCATTTTAATTTAATTTTTAATTTAATTTTTATTTTTAATTTTTATTTTTATTATTTTTTATTTTTATTTTATTTTATTTTTGGTTGAAATTGATTGGACTGTAAGACCAATAAAAAATATTTATTAATTTGTATATGGGCAGTCGACAGAAGTACAATTCAATTGAAGTAACTATATTAATGTAAATATGTATCATTTGTTGTAATGTAAACAAAACATCTTATACCATTGTATTGTAGCCAATAACCATTGCGGGGTGCAGCGTTAAATAAATAAATAAAAAGAAAAAAGAAAGTAGATATACGATACTAATCAATCGCAGGATTTGGATGGTTTTTAATATATTGTTTCAAATTTCTACAATTCGGTAATACGATAGAAATTATAGTAATGAATTACAAATACTTTAATTGTGCTTTTGTCGACTGCTTAGATACAAATTCATAAATATTTTCATTGGTCTTACAGTCCAATTAAATCAATCGAAAATAATACCTAATAATATCAATATATAGTTATGTTAATATTAATACATCAATATACAAAATTCATAAAAATAAAAAATAAAAATTGAAAATTATAATGACAGTCAGACCGTCCTTGTATAAAATCACCCCGTAAACTAATATAATTGATATAACTAATCTGAAAATAAAAATATTAGCTGAAAAAAATTTTATGTTAATAACGTGCAATCTGACTGTCACCACCACCTTTACCTAATTGAAGACGTAGTCCAACGTTTCGAGCTCACTACGGCTCCTCATCTGGGACTAATGACGATCAAGGACAGTCTGATTGTCATAAAATTCGTAAAATTTGAATTTCGTCAATAGTAAATATAGGATTATTATTAAATTTAATATAATAGTATTTAATGTATAGTTTGAAGTTTGTACCTTTCGGTAGTAGGATAGAAATAACAGATATAAATCACAAAAATTCATCAAATTTGATATTAATAGCTGATGAATCGTATTGTAGTTGGAATATTTTGAATATAATGTTTCATATTTGTAAAGATCGAAAATTAGTTTATAAAAATCATGATACTTTACCAAATCCATAAAATTACATTTATGATACTAATGAATTGTAGGATTGGATGGTTTTTGATGTATTGTTTTAAATTTGGGAATATGATAGAAATTATACCAATACATTGCAAAATTCGTAAAATTTTATTTTCGAATACTAATGAATCATAAGATTCGAAATATTTTAAAGATAATGATTAATATTAGTAAAAATCGAAAATTAGTTTATACTAATAATGCCAATTTACTAAATCCATAAAATTTAATTTGCATTACTAATGAAACGTAGAATTTGGATCGTTTTTAATATATTGTTTGAAATTTGTACAATTCGTAAATTTGACAGAAATAATAGAAATAAATGGAAAAATTCATCAAATTTGATATTACATACAAATGAATCGCACGATTTGAAAAATTTTTACACTATTGTTTGAATATTGTGTAGTTCGGTAATTTTTGTAAAAATGCCGACGTTGGTGCTTATTACTCATTTAAAGAAAGTCTTCACTTCTCCTCGGCGAGGTATACGGGAATAAGGAACTTGGGGAATGGGCCTTCGGTTCAGATTTTCTGGACGGGGAAGAGAGTTATGTGCGGCAGGGAGAAAAAAAACAAGGAAAAACTGGTTTCTTTTAAAATATAACAATAAAACACAATTATTTTTGCGTATAGCCCGTTCCCATACACCACCTTTCACTGACTCTAATTTCATATATCTATACTTGCCAGCTCACAATCAAGTCGATTTATTTATATATGATACCGCAAGAAATTTAATTAATATTTTCTACATAACATTTGCCGGAACGTCGCCCTCTCGCCGCCGCCCCCTTTCGCACCTATCCCTCGCATCGCTCCTCTCCGCTCCCTCGCGTCGCACTCAATTTCACCCGATCACGTAAGCCCAGCATGGCGTGGCTAGTCTGTGAAGCCCGCTGGTGTTCTCACAGAACTTGTCTTTTGAATAAATGCCTGCACGCATAGTAACGATAGTGTTCGTTCCTCACCTCCTTCGGCCTCGCACGCAATACAAGTTTCAAATATAATAATAAGAAGGCTGCAGTCCAGTCACCGCTGAAGGCATGTGAGGCCATCGCCTCAAGCACGATTCCTCTTTTCTTCTTCTGGTGCTTTCTCTCTCTAGTCGCTATCGCCTCTCTCTACCGCTCTATACCTCCCGAATTTCCCTTCGGATAACGGATTCAATTAAAGGGCCTGGCGATTCCGTGGGTGGTGACGGGTTCTGTCTCCCTCCCCCGTCCTTCCTTCATTTTCTTTCGTCTGCCCGTCTCTTCCGCTCATGTCTGCGTCGTTCCTCCTCCATGTTCCCTCGTTTCCCTACCGTCACTCCGGCTCTGGTCCCATTTTGTATGCTATTTCCCCATTCGTAATAATCCCTGTCGCCACGCGGTCAGTCGCTCCATCCAGCCATTCGTATCTGTCCCGTGACGACATATATAACCGTGTGGCCTTCTTCGGCTGCGTACCATGGACGTTGTGCACGTTGAATCGAAGGTAAACTACCCTTATCCACTTCTCTGATATCTTCCCTTTTACTCTCTGAACCTGTCCCGCCACCGTTGTATTTTCCCCTCGATTTGATCGTTCTACGTTTTCCTCACATCTCGATCATTTGGTTTTTTCATCTCGTCCCGCTCGCTACATATTATCATCCTATGCTACTCGTATAGCATCCTCACTGTGCGCTGCCAGGTTTGAGCTTTTGTCCCATTTCGCTCGTTTTATATTTTCATTCCATCCCGCTCGATTTGTGACTTCATCCCGTCTTTCTTGGAGCGCGTTTTCGTCCCACGTCATTATCTTATTCACATATTCACCCCGCTCCTGGTTTTCTCCGATTCCGATGTGACTCGCTTGTAGCCGGGTGATATCAATTAAGCTTTTGATCAATTCCGGATCTACGCCTTCGATCCATACATATCCATCCATACGCTTTCGCGTATCACCCGTCCCTATTGCTTCGGCCTGGGGATCATGAGACTGCGCTGCCCCCCAGCCATCTCATTTCCCCAGTTTCCTTGTTTTTGCGTCCGCTGTGGCGTCTGGTTCAGCAGTGATGTCCGCCACTATATCGGGCTCGGTGGCCATGCATCCACTCATTTTGGGCAGTTGCGCTACGAGAGTCCTGACTTTTGCCAATAATATTAACGAAGGCGCCGGCATCCCTGTACGAGGTGGCCTGGCTGCTGGCATTCAAAACACTTTATGTGCGGGCATTGTAAGGTGAGATGTTTCACCGTATTGCAATGTCGGCAGGTGCCCCCAAAATTCCCCAGACCTTGTCGATGACGTTATCGTCAGCGTATCTTGCAGGGTGCTCGAAGGCGCAATTTTCCAGTCGGAGACTAGGAGTGCCGAAACGAGCCCCGTTATCGGTATCTGCCATTCTCTGAATGACTTTCTTGTGCCCTCTGTCTTGTAAAATTTACAGGTGGAGTCGTTTGTGTTGGCACCGAATTTAACGGTTGTACTCCTAGCTGTTGTAATACTACAACGGCGTACTACCTCCTTTCCCTTGCTCTCTCACTGACTCTTCGCGTATCGCAGCCACCGGTCTTGAACTCCTCCCTCTCTGAGACTCTTCTCTTTCCTTCACATTAATCTCCTTTGTCTCTTTGTACTCGGCTATTTTCCTCGCCGATTTGCCCGCGAATACGGCCTCTGGCAGTCGCATTTTCTCTTTTTATACTGGACCCACGTAACGGTTCTCCAAATCCAGATGTTTTTCCAACACGCGTCCTAATTTTTCTAACTCTTCTAACAATATCACGTCCTTTCCAATCATGAAATGATGGTAACTCAGCAGCAAATTCTTGTAAGTGGTTTTTAATATCTTCCTCGGCTTCAGTTTCCGCTTCAATTCGTCTTCTAAATCGTCGGTATCCCATTCGCAGACATAATGATCTCCATACCTCCGCTCGAATATCCTTCAGGTTTTGATTTCTTCCCTAACTCCTTGGAACCAGTAACTCGCGGTTTGAGTTAGGATATTTGGGAGCGCATCAAGGCTATCGTTATCTGTCGTATGATAGCTCCGCGTACAATCAGTTAGGCGCATCAGGAATTCATACGGATTCATACGTCTTTCTCCGCGCCTGAGAATGATAACCGCCAGCTCTGCATAGCTTTCACGCATTTTTGAATTCTGCTCGGTGGTTCGTTAAACAATCTACACTCGCGTCGCGCGTTAAGTCGCGTCACTACAGTACGCGTTCAAAATTAAGGAACGCTGGCGACACTTGTCTGCTAGCGCACATCGCCGTATTGATCGCGAATACGAATTCTTGCAGATTCAAGTCTCAATCCTTATGATCATTTTGGACAAAGATCGATCAATCATCGAGTTGATGGTAATGTTCACCCTTTCAACGGGATTGGCCTGTGCGGGGTATGGTGCAATGAATTGCTGGATAATCCCTAATTCATCGAGCTTCGCCTTTACGAATTTATTTGCGAACTCCGTGCCGTTGTCGGTGAATAAACATTTTGGGCAGCCCTACTTGATAATAACTAGCTATTCCCGAGCTTTTAACACCATTTGCCCAGTGGCTTTTCGCAATGGCCTTATCTCTACATATTTCGGAAAGAGATCCTCGATTACCAGCAAATATTTATGTTAGCCTTTGCTGGGGGGAACGGTCCGAGAATATCCGCAGCAACCGTTCATCATGATCAAGGCCCATGGGCCTTCTATCCTCTTTCCCATTAATTCTACGGGTGCTCTGTGGGACACATTATGGATCTGGTACTCAGGACAGTATCGAAGGTTCTATCGAAATTTATATGTATCTGCTCTCATTTTAGGCAAATAGTAATTTTGGCTGACCTTCTAGAGAGTCTTCTCTATTCCGAAATCCCCTGATGTTGTGGTGTTATGGCATTATTCTCTCTCTATCTTACGATGAGATTACAAACTTTCAGTCCTATGTGCTTGTTCCAAGTGTCTCGGTGGTCGTATCTGGTCGATGTTTGTATATCAGACTGTTTACGACTTTCTAATCTGCCAGTCGGGTTGACGGCGTACCAGCCAACCATTCTGAGGATTGCTCGGAAATGCTTTATGTTTCTTGGAGCTGGGTATTCGCTCACGGGCATAACTTTGTCGAGTTCTGTTCGTAGGCCATTCTTATCGACGATATAGCCTAAGTATTTTACCTCTGGGCAGCAAGCGGACTTCTCGCTCTTTACGAAGTCTTACTTCCTTAAGGACCTATAAATACGGCCTTCAGTTTCTGAGTATGTTCTTCCAGTTGGTAGCAACGATGATATCGTCCATATACACAGAAAATGAGGGTTACACTAACGACCAGATATGACATCCATGCCGCGCTGAAAGCTGGCAGGCGCATTGGCAAATCCATAGGATATTCGTGTGTACTGGTATAGACTCTTGTTTGGTACGACAAATGCTGTTATCTGCTTGCTTTGCTCATCTAATGGTATTTGATGATAGGCTTGATTGAGATCTTAGATAAATAAAGTGCATCTCGGAGATTATCAAGAAGTACGGCCATATGCGGTAACGGGTACGCATTCTTTTTAGTGACTTGGTTTACCGCACTGTAATCAATGCAGAAACGGATTTTGCCGTCTTTCTTGGGTACTATTAGTGGACAACTAGTCCAAGAGCTCTCTGAAGGCTCAATAATTCCTTCGCTCAGTAATCTGTCTATCTCAGCTTGCGCCTGTCCGAGCAATTTTTCGGGAATGTGATGTAGTCATTGTTTAATGGGACGGTGCCCTTGTAGGTCGATGTGGTGTAGTAGTAGTGTTCCTGGTGGTTAGCTGGTTCGTGATTCTATTAGCAAGCCTGTCAGACTACCTTGCTGTTTCTCCTAGGCTGTCTGTTCGGTGGTTTACAAGGCCTTTCTCGGCGCTGTCTGTCAGGACTGGCTGATCTGCCACGACTAGTAATCCTGTCTCGTCTATCCTCCAAACATATTCGAGAATATATATGTTGATCGCTCGTATTACGATACAAGGAGTATGCTCGTTCAAGATTCTGTCGTGAAGAAGATCGACCACATTAGGGTGATGAACTCCTGTAAAGGCTTGATGTCGGTTGGATGGGTGTGGATCGGGACGGTGGTGGTGGACGGTATTCATGTGAGAGGCTTCTGAAGCGTCTAGTCTTTCGGACTGCCTCTCTGCTGATAGCCTTCGATTCGCGGGCGGTGAATGGTTTCGCTTCCTCTCGTCCGGCGTAGTAATCTCGCCGTCTCTTTTCCTTGTTCGTGAATATTGAGGCTGTTGATTAGGCAAGTGTAACATGCTTGTTTGCTTCTTTCGGTTTATTATCATGCAGTTCAGTTACTCTCGATAGACCCCTGAGCTTATTCGGCCAGTTGAGGAACATGCAGCTAATGATAATGCATTTGTCAGCAGGTGGCCATGCTTTATACCGCTTGGTGAACTTCCTCTTCAGCTCTATCTGTTGTCCTATTTGCTGCAATTCCTCAATTGAGCTGAAGTCGCGGCGATTGATTTTGTCTATAATGTCGGGGTACAGATTGCGATATATTTTGTCCAACTGCGTGTTGAGCCTCTTTTTTCTAACAGCATGCCTATTAAATAGGTACCGATGGACTAATTTCGTCCTTGTGTTCGGTCTGTAATTTCTTCCTATAAGCGCAGTGCAAAGTCTATGTGGGCGGAATTTATGCCTTAAAGCCGACTTTATATCATCCATCGATCGCCAGCTTTTGTAAATTGACCTTGTCCATATACGTGCTACTCGGCACAAGACTCCTGGTATGAGTTTTAATACCTCTCCAACTGGAAGTTCTAAGCTTCCTATGGTTTCTTCTAGTCTTTCTACGAATTCATCGACATTTTCTCGCGGCTCTCCACAGAAGCGCACTTGCTATCATCGGAGCCTCTGATCCGCTCTGGTTTCTCTCATATACGTGACGTCGCACGTGCTGCCTCTGTTTCGCGTAGTCGATGCGACGTCTGAATCCGGTTTGTTTGCATGCGATGGAGGTGTACCTTGTGACGTGTGATACATGCTGGCGTGGCATTATTCCATACCTCCGGCAAGTTGTTGCCGTTATTTATACCGGTTCTATGCGCCGGTAGTACCGTTCCTGTTGCGAACTTAACTTGCGGTAAAGAAAGTTATAGAAACATTTGCCATGGTGGTGGCATATTGATACAGCTTTGTTGCACGCTTGTTCTCTTTCCGTTCTCTATTCTTCTCTGTTCAGGCTACTACTAGCTTATCGTCAATTTCCTATGAGTTGGGGACGTTCGTTATATCCGATAGTTCGTGTGAATTCGCTTTTGTTTTGCCGACTTCATCGGAATCTTTCCATTCTGCTACGTTTTTTTCGAAAAAAACATCGAAATTCACGTCGAGTCGGCCTGTCATGAAGAACCTCTAATGACTCATCTAATTTTATGTTCTGATGTTAAGCTTCTCCTAGCAGCTCCTCTTTAATCATTTCAGCCAACATACTGTTCAACCGTCTTTTTTTCACTCACCACTATATCGTCTTTGATCGGTGCGAATGTCATTTCGACTTATAGTTTGATTTGTGCCGTTTGGACGAATAGTTAACCTAATTAAAGTTATTTAATTCTAAAAAATTATGGATAGTATGATAATTCCTAATATAAAGGCGATTACCTGCATGAGTAAACAAAATTTTGGTTTTATGTGAAATTGTTATTTCTTTGTTAAATTATAATTATTGTTATGATCCACATTTGTTTATACCTAAGCCTATTTCCTTTATAATTATAGCACTAAGTTAACTGATTACAAAGCAAAAATAACATCAAATTCTTCCTAATGCTTTAAGATTATTTATAATTAATTATATTAATTTATTTATTCCGGTCACGTGATTATGTTAGTTTTGTTTGAAATCGTTTACTTATATCCCATTCATGTTCGGTAATTGTTTAAATAATTGTAATACTTATTTATTGTAACAGTCACTTTGGGTTGTCTAGTTACATAAATAAATATATATATATATATATATACATATATATATATATATATATAAACTATATATATGTATATATATATATAAACTCCTCTAACACGCCCATATACTTCTTTGCAAAACAAAATTGTTACTCTCATGCACAACCCCCAAGACAAAGAAAGAAGGAATTTCGAAAATCGAAGTTAAACCATTAGCGGCTAAGATAAACCTGCTGTTCTTCTTCAATCTTTATGCTCGCTAACCAATCAACGCTCTTCGCTGCTGTATCCTCCAATGTGCACCATTTGACCCGTCTAGTACGGAACGGTGTCCGTTTTTTCTGAGCGTCGTCATCTTCTGCTGCACACCAAATTCAACTTATATAGATATATATACTGCCTATGGTGTGTACGTTTCTTCGCATGGCGTCATGTACATAGCCGCCCAGTCTGGCCCAGTCGTAAGGTTGCCAAGTTTCCACAGCTTCGCCGTGTGCTTCATGCCGTTATGGCGTGGCTGCTTCTCTCTACCGCATTCCCACTCATTTTTCCTTTTTAAAAGCTTTGCATCCTTCCCGGTTGAACTGGCGTGGTGGTCAGCTACGGTACGTAGTGTGATTTTCGTGAATATCTTAACCCTGCTTCCGACGTATCGGTGTCTCTTAACCTCGACGTGGTCCCCGCACGGCATCGTCCTGATGTGCAACCTGATGAAACTTATTCGATTTCGTCGTAGACAAGTATCGTTCAATTTTCTTCTGGTTTATTTCTCAATTTCTTCCTTTTCTTTACGTGTTTTCTACTGTGCGTGAATGTATTAATAATCCGGTATGAAAATACCAACTGTTTACGTCCACATTCGTGCACCTGGATGACGTATTCCTTATCCTTAGTCAATCGAGCAGGTATGGGGGATACGGCTCAAATACAGTAATGGTCTTTAAGGATAGGATCAAACGAGCTTTTAACCTAACGGGCTTGGTGCACCCGAGAGCTACCGATGCTAGGACTGGGAAATTGGCGCTTACTTCCTAATTACCGCAAACCCGTTACAAATAGTTCAGCGACCACCGACAGTTAAATTGTTGGAACGTTCTGCTTTAATGGGCCAGAGGCTTGGCTTCATCAGCCGGCTAAGAGAAAGAAATACTCTAGAAAAAACCCCCTAATCCTAGGTGGGAGTCAGTTGTGATAGGGGATGCACGGTTCTAGGAAAGAATATGAAGAGCCATTACAACTGTCAGAGATAATGTTATACCGCCCGTAATCAAAAACTTTGTCCCCGAACTGGATGCTGCAAAGCGGCCTCAGTAGGTGGACATACGAAATCATGATTAAATCTAAAAAGAAGGTAGGAGACGAGGAGAAGGAGGTAGAGAAGGTTAGGGAGAGTAGGAGGCCTAAAGACAATGCCAAAACTGCAGAAATCGAGCCACAAAAAATGGACATGGGTAATACAAGAGCCGGAAAATCGCCACAGATAATGCTCACAAAGGCCAGTATCTCTAGGGTCAGCATCTAGGCTGCAGAAAAGACAGGACTACCGACTGGCGCCAGATCCGAAAGTAAACAGAAAAGCCTCTCCTCAGGGCATAACAAGGAAAGCAGTTGTAAAGACCAGCAACTGAACAAGCCCAACAATACGGAGGAGGTGAAAAATGCTAACGATGATAACACCTGTGCAGCAACGCATCGCAAAGACACAGCCCATGGCAATCCTACCTGGGACTATCTTGAGATCCCAGCACATGCTGCAAACCAATCCCTTACTGATCGCAAGTTGTACTTCCTCAATTCCATTTCGTATGAAAACTCGACGGCCATTCAGGTAATCTCTTATTAGTTTATAGAGACCCCTGGCGCACGCTTTGCTTTTCAATGCTGTTAATACAGCGAGCCACCACAGATTATCAAAGGCGCCCTTTATGTCCAGAAAATTCCTACAACATATGCTCTACTCGATTCACTCACAGACCTACTCAACTGAACTATGACGTCCTCAGTGGATCGCCCTCTCCTAAAGCCATATTGTCTTGGAGATAATTATGTTTGTACAATCATACGCAGTCTGTGAAGTATTAGAGCTTCAAAGGATTTGCCAACTAGTGGCAATACGTCAATGGGCGTGTAAAACGCGGGCTCCTCTGGTTTTTGTTTTCACCCTTTCGGATTGTGACGACTTGGCCAATCTTCCACTCTTTCGAGTAGACCGAAAATCTTAGGCATAAGTTGTATCTGTTGTTCAGTTTCTGCCTGATGGTCGGCAGTGCTGTTTGAATGATGGTCTAGTCTAACTTGTCTGGACCTGGGGCCTTACCCAGCTTCGTCTTGGTCAAGACCTGTTCCAACTCGGCGACATTAAATTCAACCTCGGCTTCCCTAGATTCCCTGGGCGGAAGAATGTTGGTCACGTTCCTTATACCATTGTAGTACTCAACCAGTTGCATGCAAATTCCTTGATGGACAGTTTACCTGCTTGAATTCAGTAAGCCATGTCCAAAGTGTTCTGGTTACCTTTCACTCATGCTGCATGTTCTTTCCTCTTGGCTGGTATAAAATCTGCGAACTACTTACAATAGCTCACAAAATGCGATCCTTGACAAAGAGAACAAGGCATAGCATTTTTTTTTGGAATATAATGTGGTAACGTGTTAACGTATTCCTCTTAAATGAACTAGATTTATCAGCTCTCGTATTATTTTTAATGCAAAGTTTTTCACTGTAGCCATGTTCAGTTCTAACAAACTCATTCAAGTCCTCTACGATATCTAAATTTTAAATCCGAGACTATAAGAATTTTTTTAAGGTCTACAAATGTTGGGAATTCATTACCACAATCTCGTTTAACTAAATGTGTCCACTTTAGTCATGTCAATGATAGCAATTTATTTTCAATTAATTGAATCAATATCATGTTCCAATGTTCAACTGGCATTTTTAGAAAGGTGAACAGATTTTTACTCCCCAAGGCAGTATGCAGTAGTTTACTTAAATGCTCAACAGTTTCCTTTAGAAGATACTGGAAGACGCACAAGAATATTAAAATGGGCAGAGAATCTTAATAGAGGATTATCGTAGTGACTATATAATGCCTCCCAAGCCGAGAGAAAGTTCTCATCCACCAAATCAAAACTCTGCAGTTTTGAAGATGCTTCACCTTCTAATGCATTGAGCAAGTGCTGGAATTTAATAATAGTATGCATAGCAGTATCGATTAACACAAGGAGTTAAAATAGTTAAAGCTTTGCCAATCACGCTGAGTGCCATTAAACTTACGTAATTTTACGTTTTCAAGAGAGAATTAGTGGTTGCCGGCGTAGTTGAGAATACGTTCTGAGTTGGAGGCTGACTACCTCCGAGGCTTGTAATGCACTCACTTAGCCATGCCTTGGTTGACAAGATTAGAAGCACTAGAAAATCTCTGGAAAAAATCGCTGGAAAATCTCTGAAAAATCTCGGCAATATCTCTCGAAAATCCCGCCTCCAGCGCGGAAGCATGCCTTATATATTGCGCGGAAGCATGCATGATATATCGTAGTATAATATAATGTAATATAATTCTAATGTATGTGGGGAAGAGCATAGATGTTTCTTTCAAAGTCTGAATTTATTGTTATAAATTGAACATGAATTACTTGTAAAATTATTTTTATTCTTTTTTTGTTAAATTGTTCTTGTGCTATTTATTGTTAGTTGTGTGTGAGTCCCACTTGACTGTGCGGTATGCTCGTGTTGGTTCGTTGTTGCTAAGAAAAGAAAAAGCGAGGATCCATCGACCAGTCCAATAATAAGTTATTAATTAAAAACTTGTGAATTATTTTCCAATAATTCGCAATTTCATTTCGAGCATAGTCGACGCTTTCACAAATCTAAAAAACTTTGTTCGGCCAGGAAATTGCGATTATTCCGATAAATTAAATGTTTTTATTTCAGGTACCACTAGTGATATGTAAGTTATGAATGTAGTTTTATACATTCTTGATTGCAAGTAACGCTTCCTTCTTGCTGGGGTCAGGGAGCACTGGCATTCAAACACATTCACAAAATTTAACTATTAGTATTAAAGTATATAAAAAAATATAAAAACTCTTCCCCATTGTTCAATGCTACTTACTGTGGTGAAGACTGCAACATGGCCTTTTCCTCCCTCCCGTCTTTTTCTCTCTTTTTCTCTTCCTGTATATCTTTCTTGGATAAGTCAGTGAGATAACCCGGATGTGGGTGGATTAGCGCGTGAACGGGATCGAGATACTAGATATCAGTCGCATGGAGTCATCACCTACTTTTTTGTAATTTACGAAATTTGTAGAGGTGAATCCAAATTTCGGAATAATACGTAAAGATAAACTGTACGTGTTACTATATATACTATATATAGAGCCTAGTTACCACTACTACACGATTACGACTAGTTACGTCTACTATAAGGAGACTGGTACTATATATACTATATATATATATATATGGGGAAATAGAGAGAGAGAGAGAGAGAGATAGAAGATACATTTGGTATAGGAGAGATATTTTCGTACAGGATATTACTATTAAAATATAAGTATTTCGAACGTACGTATGTTTCTTTCCTAGTTTGTTTATACCTGCATTGAAATCATTAATCTTCGGTGTAGAAGCCAGCAGCATATTTTAGTGACTAATTTATTCTAGACCGAAATTAACTAAAATGATTCGTCAGAATTTACTGAAGAACAGAGCAATCGTGCGCTGTAGCGCCGATCTGGATGTGGCAACGACAGGTATCCAATCTTTGTGAAAATGGAAAAAAAATGAGAAGAAAATTTTATATAATAAATGTTCCAAAAAAAATTGTAGATCCTATACAAATAAATTGTGATTCTCTATCAATTTTTTCTCTAAAACTAATAATTATCGAGAAAAATGCAATTAATTAAGAATATTTCGAGCTACTCTTAACCCAAGTCATAGTAGATACATCAGGGATATCCTCGTCGCTCAGATGATACATGGTATAAGTTCATTTTAATTTTTAATTTAAATCAATAAATTTTTTTTTCATTGGTCTTACAGTCCAATAAAATCAATCGAAAACAATACGTAACAATATCAATACATATCTACATTAACATTAATAGATCAATACACAAAAATAAGAAAAATAAAAATAAAAATTAAATTAAAAATTATATTGACAGTCAGACTGTCCTTATATACAGTCACCCTCGTAGACTAATCTGAAAATAAAATATTAGCTTAAAAAATTTTTTTGTTAGTAAAGTGCAATCTAAAGTCCCTAACACCCTTACCTAATTGAAGATCCAGTCCAACGTTTCGAGCTCGCTACGGCTCCTCATCAGGGACTAAACAAAACCTTATATTCTAATCTATATATACCTTATCCCCACTATCAAATTTAGTTAATTAAATCTAATCAATTTTGAATGGGAATAAACTATAGACGATAAATCAAAATTTCTGAAAACAGCATATGAATCTCTTACTGGATACATTCTAGAGGTCGATTTAGAATATCCAAAAAATATTCATGATTTACATAAAGATTTCCCACAGTGCTCGTAACATATTGCAGCATCAGAAAATAAGATGATGAAACTACTAACAACTTTATATAATAAAAAACGCTATATAATTCACTACAGAGCATTGCAACAAGCAGCTAAATACGGCTTCCGTTTAAAAAAGATATGTAGAGTATTAAAATTTAATCAAAAACCATAGCTTAAAGGCTATATTGATTTAAATAGCGAAAAAAGAAAACAACCAAAAATAAAATCATAAAGTTATTTTTCAAATTATTAAATAATGCTATTTCTGGAACGACAATGAAAAATGAAAGGAAAAGAGTAGATGTGAAGTTAGTGAATAAATGGTTTGGACGTTATGGTATAGAAGCACTAATAGCAAGTCTAAATTTTAATAATTTCTAAATTTTTATCAAAATTTCATTGCTGTACAAAAAACTGAAATTGAGAAAAAAAGTTACAAAAAACTGAAATTCATATCAGAAAACCTATTTATGTTGAACTAACTGTATTAGATTTGTTGGAAACAAAAGTTTATAGATTTTACTATGAATACATGAAAAATAGAGTGGGTAATAAATGTAAATTATTATATAGAGGTACTACTGCAGATATAGTTGCAGAATCACATACTGGTAGTATGAAGATTCAAGGACAAGAACAGATTAAGAAATCCAAGGTTGTTAAAAGTACTAGAGTGAAAACCACAATTAATTTTGAAGATTATGTTCATTGCTTGGAAGAAAGAGCCATTATTCATAGAGATCAATACAATATTCGATCAAAACAGGATCAACAGATACTCTTCCATGGGATCATTACAGCATACGTGAACATGAACGGGCATTAAATGAAGGAGTCGCTAGAGGTGACAATGCAAACGACCAAATATTACAACAACCATTAACAGAACAAGTTGCAATGAGAATACAAGGAGACAATGGCAGTAGTCAGTTAGTAGAACAGTCGACTAAACAAGTCATAACATGCATTGTAGATAAGGCGCTGCTTGATTTTACAAGGCTCATCAGAACTAATCGGGACAGTAACGTATATGGTTGAGCTCAATCGATATGGAGGGGGAAGATGGAGGGGATATAGACCTTATGGAGGGGGAAATACGACCAAAACAACGAAACTGTAGAGAGAGATCAGTTATTCAATGATTATTTCTCCATTGTAATAGTTAGCAAGCAGTATTTCATTCAACGAGAATCATACACGATGGAACAGTCCTGAAATGACGTTCCCTGGTGCTGAGTTATCTACGCAATTGATAGTGCAGCTAACGGCTGCTGATTTTATTTCTAATTTTAATTCCTAATTTTAACTACATTCAGGCAGACAATTCATCAATTCAGGTGTGCATAGTTTTTCTTTGAATTTCACTTGTACATTTTACTAAATAATTTTAAGAGAAAAATTTAAATAATTTATATTATTTTACAGATGGATTTTAAAACGTTGAATAATATAGCACCATATGGCTTTCTGCTGACAAAGAAATTGGTGTATTAAGAAGAAATCAAAATTATATAATCACAAAGCTAAAAAACCTTAATACTAAATTCGGATTGAAATCAGTAGTCGAACTTGATAGTGAATTTCAGTGTTTTTTACCGAATAGAATTTCAAAGGCGTTAATCTAAGACGAAAACTTCTTCAATAATATGTGTGATTATACGAATAAATTAAACTTGTTCATAAAATCTATAGGTGGAGATAATTTTGAAGTCATCACAGTATAAACAATATATATATATATATATATGTGTGTGTGTGTGTGTGTGTGTGTGTGTGTGTGTGTGTGTGTATAACAGACCTATATATATATAGCTGTGTCTCATTATCCCATTTGTATTCAAAATTACTTAATATATTTTTATTTTATAATTTGTTATCACCTGACTTGCACACCCTTTTTATTAGCCCAACTATTATGAGTACTATCAAATCCAAGCGACTTGACGAAAACTTTATCTTCTCGACGTTTTTTTCAACGAGGTAAACATCTGGATACTTGGTAAGTAACAGCTCTTGTTCATAGAAGATTCAGCCATGGGTTGACTTTTATAATGAGGAGTAGGAGGATGAGGAGGAGGTGATGAGGAGCTACAGCGAGCTCGAAACGTTGGACTGGATCTACAATTAGGTAGGGGTGTTGGGGACAGTCAGATTGCACTTTAAACAAAATTTTTTCAGATAATATTTTATTTTCAGATTAGTCTACGGGGGTGACTGTATACAAGGACAGTCTGACTGTAATTATAATTTTTTATTTAATTTTTATTTTTATTTTTATTATTTTTTTGTATTGATGTATTAATGTTAATGTAGATATGTATTGATATTGTTACGTATTGTTTTCAATTAATTTGATTGGACAGTAAGACCAATGAAAAAATATTTATTAATTTGATTTTTATAATCTTTTAAATGGTAAGTTATTCGATTCGTTGCTGCAACCCTCCAAATGGTGAATACTTCTGTAGTCCAGTTAGGTGTACATCCTTTCTAAAAACTTTGCTTCCATTTACTCACTCTTACTTTATCTCCAACCTTAAATTTATTAAATTTTTTTCCTTGTTTTTGCTCTGCCAAGTAAGGATCTTAAAATTTTTTGCTTTATTTACAGATGTAACTGCTTTTGGCTTGACTCCGATAGTTCTATGGTTTGTCACATTATAAGAAGTTATTAAATTCGGTAAAATACCAATCCACTAATAATTTCCGCGGAGACTAAACAGTATCCACATTTTTTCTTTCAATGTACGATTGAAACGTTCGCATAGAGATGCTTTGAGTTTATTATATGTTGACTATAGATTAAAACAATTGAATTGTACTTCTGTCGACTGCCCATATACAAATTAATAAATATTTTTTTTTTTTATATTTTTTTATATTTTTTTTTATATTTTTTTTTTTTAATATTTTTGACTATAGATTAATATTATTCTTTCTTATTAGTTCTTGAAACTCTGTATTGTAAAATTCTTTGCCTCTATCTGTAAGTAGATTGTTTTATATACGTCCATGTTTGTGAATAGTATTAAAAGCTGCTGTCACGTCTTTACCAGTTTTTCGTTTCAAGGGTATAGGCCATGCAAACTTTAATAAGCCATCGATGACTGTAAGCATATTTTTGTATCCTTTATTTTCTCGAGCATAAAATTTCATTTCAACGAGATCTGCATGCCATGTCTCATCTATATAAATCTTTCAGCCAATAATATTTTTAATAGATTTACTAACTCGTTCGAATTATCTCAGTATACATAGTATAATCGCATATTTTTTTGCACACTTTTATATAACATTATTTAACACATAATGTTCGGTATGTGTTATTTACTTTTATTTAACAATTTTATTTAACACATAATGTTCGGTATATTTATTTCATACAATATTTATAGCAAAAGAGTCAAACCCTTTTCTATATCTACCATAGTTTAGGTTTTGATCTTTATAAATGACTGTAAAACTATGATTACCATCATTCCAACAAGTAGAGCTATTGGTTCCCACAGATTTTCTAAATACTTGTATTTTGGTTGATTTAATGATTTTGAATATATATATATATATATATATATATATATATATGTGTGTGTGTAATTTCAAATCTAAGACCATTCAGATGAGTTATAAGAGTCAATACTATTGGTTTTCCCACAATTTGAAGGTCCTGAAATAACTGCACGTATACTATCCAGCAGCAAATCTCCATGCCGTTTAATCGTCTTTTTCTTGACAGTAAAAGAGTCAAAATTAATAAGAGGTAATTTTGTTGAGTACTCCAAGAATTCCATGTTTGTAAATCACGGTTTTAACTGAAACTGTGGCAATAGGGTATAAATAGCATGTTTATATATAAAATTAATTAGTATCATTTTATCTGTCGATACAGAATGATTGCTCATAAGCGAGAAGTTGGTAAAGTATTTAATAAGATACTTAGTCACTTATCTATTCAACTGCATTTACCAGGTTATCAATACTGCGGTCCTGGGACAAAATTGAAAAAACTTATGGCGCGTGGTGATCCTGGGATAAATGCCCTTGATTCTGCTTGCAAAGAACGCGACATAGCATATTCTAACATTGTTAACAATATGCAAGCTACGCATGCTGCAGATCGAATTCTTGCAGACAAAGCTCGCTTGCGTCTTATATGGCGTACTTGCCATTTACAATGCAATGAAACTTAAAGTAATGTTAGGAATTCGATTAAAGATGAAAAATAAGAAACTGCCTGGTAAAAACAATAATCAATCTTAAAAAAAATAATTTAATCTACTGCATATTTAATGATTTCAAATACAAGTTTGCAAAAACTAGTTCGTTCTGCATTAAAGGGCCCTCGCGAAGTCGTTCAAAAGACCGGCAATGCAAAGGATGAACTTATTCTTGTCGGATCACGTAACGATTTAAATGCTGTTGCGCAAACAGCAACTAATACTACACAACTATAAGAACATTTCCATTATCGAGATTACAAAGATCGAATAGTTAATACCGTATGTCATAGGAGCAATTACAAGATCATACGAGCAATTATATGTTGTAAGATATATGCCTCCAATATATGTCCCCAATTATTGATCCGAACTATGGGGCACAGTGTTGACTGCTAGGCTAAACAAAGGCATGGTCAAGTGCACCGGTAGCAAGAGAAAGAGAGAGAGAGAGAGAGAGAGAGAGAGAGAAAGCTATATAGCTCTCGCTCCCTCTACTCTGTTCCGTCAGCTCGCAATTAGTTCCAGTTATCCAGAACTCTCTTAGGTATACTACTAATATTAGTAAACATAGAAAATTAGTTATAATAATGTCCATTTACTCAATCAATAAAATTTTATTTACTTTCCTCATGAAACACAGGATTTGGATAGTTTTGAATATATTGTTTGAACTTTGTCAATTCAGAAATTTGATAAAAATAATAGAAATAAATGACAAAATTCATCAAATTTGATATTAGTTATTGATGAATCGTAGGATTTGACGTATTTTGAATATAATGTTCAATATTAGTAAACATAGAAAATTAGTTTATAATAATAATGACAATTTACTAAATCCATAAATTAGACGAGTTTTAAATAAAACGAGTTCAGCGCACTAAAGCATCCAGCCATAGCTTAATATGTGATAACCGGGGCAAACAGTGCATGCTAGAAAAATTCGCGTATTAACTCGCGACTAACGACCGGTTAGAGTTACACCAAACCGCTGAAACAGCACACGCTTATTAACAAAGGAAACACGTCCTCGGGCCCCCTTCAGTTTGCTGAACAAGGTCAACTGAACCACGCTGTTGAATAAGATCCGCATTGTGGGAGCCATAACCATCTGCAAGTGTGCTAACTCACGGACAAGGCGGACTAGGACTACAACTCCTAACCTTATCGTGACAATACATGCCATTAGTAGAGAAACAGCTTGGTTTAGGTACACTATCGCGATTCAGTTTCCCCGACAATTAGGTTACATGAGTGAGGGAGCAAATCGCGAACCAAGCATAGAGCCCCGGAGATACTGCTCAGTGAAGCCCGGAAAGACGCATAACGGCACAGCGTACAGCCGTAGCACCTCCCCCCTCCCACAGAACGACATGATGCGATCGCTGACTAGGAAAGCGACGCAAAACAACTTGGAAATGTACGAGGCGCTAGAGCTCTGCCGGAATATGCGGCAACAGTTTGAAGCGCTCGCGGACCAAAATGCGACACTGAGGGCGAACCCATCTGCGATCAGGTACGCGAACTGACTACCCGAGTAGCGGACCCACGACGTGCACGAGGCGCACGCGGTATCACACTCAACCTACCCGCGAATCAAGATGCTCAGCAATAAAACGGGAACCCACCCGCGATTGCAAATATCGTACAGCCTAACACGCGGATGCGAGATTTTAGGTTTCCGTTTTCGAGACGGCGGACTGCGACGGATGGTTATCGTTGTTCGAGCGGATGTTAGAAATATTTCGTATAAACGAGGATGCGGAGAAAGTAGATTAGCTTATAACGCACACAGGTCCCGAAGTGGTCGATACCCTCTGCGACTGCCTACAGGCAATCCCGCAGGAGGTCCAGTAAGATGTGTTGAAAAGAGATAATAGCGTGTGTTACTCCATGCGCATCGAAGAGCATATAAAAGTGTACAAGCCACGATAGGAAACTGAGCGAGATTCTCCCGAAAATGGTTCGAATCGCCGCAGATCAGATCCAAATCAATACAGTGACGCACTTCTGGCGTACGCGCACATACAGATACAAATACTCAATGTCAACAACGAGGTAGCGCTCGCGTACGCAGACAACATATTCGAAATCACGCAGAAATGCGGTGACCCGAGCCCATATCTGCCGAAAGCAAATAGTCTCGCCACATAGTGCTAGAACTCGAACTGGTTTTTGAGAAAGAAAGTCCAAACACTCACGCGCGAGCTGCAGGCAAGAAACTCAGAAAATAGCCCACACAAACCGTGAGTCCAGCGAGCTCACATACCCCGCGACGAGCCTCGACAGACAGGATAGCACGAAAGATTTTTAACATATTGTGTGAAATTTTTACAATTTGTGATTTTGATTACAATAGTAGAAATAAATTGCAAAATTCGTAAAATTTAAATTACGTTCCTAATGAATCAGAAGTTTTGTATGGTTTTTAAAATATTGTATATATACCATACAGAACTTTATAGAAATAATAGAAATGGCAACATTCGTCAAATTTGATATTAGTTACTTATGAATAAATGAAATTTTAATTCTAATTCTATGAATCGTAGGATTTGGAATATTTTGAGTATAATGTTCAATATTAGTAAAAATCGAAAATAAGGTATAAAAATAATGATAATTTATTAAATTCGTAAAATTTGATGTACGATACGAAGTAAACACAGGATTTCCCTGGCGTATACAAAGATATTGTGTGAAATATGTACAATTCGGGTATTTCAAAAAAATAATAAAAGCAGATTGCTAAATTCGTAAAATATTTCATTTCATTCATAGTGAATGGTAGAATTATGTTTAAAAGGAATATAATGTTTGATATTAGCAAACATCGAAAATTAGTTTATAATAATAATGACAATTTACTAAATCCATCAAATTTGATTTGCGATACTTAGTAATCACAGGATTTAGATGATTTTTAATATACTGTTTCACGCGGTTCTTTTAAGTTACGCCCTTCGCGTTTAAGTTAGTCCACCAAAATGGTACCTTTTTCGCCTAATCGTTCCTCATTGAATTCTGGTTGGTGGTATTCAAGGGGCATTATATCACCTCTTCCCCTCTTTTCTTGGCAGGAAGTGAGTTACAGATCTACGTGCACGGAACGCAAGTGGGATGTAGAGACCAAAGTGTGCACTGCAGATGCCTATCGGAGACGGAGCCTTGGGGTCTATAGACGGCCTCAAACCAGATTTATAGAGTCATTCGGAGACGATCGATCGATAGACACTATAAACGGGTATCATCGAGAAGAATATTTCTGCATTGACGTGGAGCTCGGAACTGGATGCCGATTAGATAGATGGAAACAGATTATCGAACAAAACGGCGCATATTTGAAGTAAATCACTGTAACACTTTTTATAAAGCTTTGAAAGCAAAAAGAATGTAAAGAATGTTGAATGAAGAGCAAAAAAGTGGAAGGGAGAAATTTGATAACCTAATATGTGTTGATAGTCGTTTCTCGCCGTGAGGTAACCGACTATGTCCACGTGAATATGCTTAAATCATGGGCCCGGCACTAGAAAATGGTCAGGGAGCGGCTTGTTGTGTCTGGCAACTTTCGAGAGTTGGCACTTTACGCACTCTTTATACATCCTGTGGATGTCTCGGCTCATGTTCGGCCACACGTACTAATGAGCCAATCTGTGACTTTACTGCTAGGGTGCGAGCTATTATGGAATAACCTAAAAACCTCTCCGCCCATTGATTCCGGAATATTTTCCGGATTGTATTTTCGACGATGTTGCAGTAGGACGGCTTCTTTCATCGTCACTAAAGGTAAACTATCGTAGCTTGAGTGGATGATCACTGTACCTCAGTATGCGGAATATATTTTTCGAAATTTATACAATTCGGGAATTGAAAAAAAATAATAGAAAAATAATTTTGTTAATTGTAAATTGTATTACTATCGTTACTGACTGTTACGATGTACTTTATAATTTGTATTTATATTTATTAAAATACTAGCTGCCCGGTCTCGGCTCCGAGAGAATAATAATGTCATTTGAGATATTAACGATACTTTTTATGATTTAAAAAAAGGAGGCGTCTGCTATCTGCATTAAAAAAACTGTAATCTAACTTAATATAATTAATTTTATAAAAACCGCTCAGCATTGGAAGGTACAGTATATTATTATTGAAGTGTTATGCTTACGCGATAACATCAAGGAAAAGTACACTGTTTATAAACAATGTAATACTTTACATTTATTCCAAATATGTTCCCATGATTGAGGGAAGCTATGAGTTTAAATGACTTCCGAACCACTGGCATTGTAACAGCATTGTATTTACAATTGTGTGGAATTTGGTTGCTTTCTCTCATCTGGCGCCTCCTCAGGTTGCGGATAGGGGATGGCTCGCTACAAATTGTAGAGGGCACTGAGGAAATAAAATATTCAGTGCGGACAGAAAAAGCTAATAGGGAGGGCCTTCAATTCGGGAGGCCCTCCCTATTAGCTTTTTCTGTCCGCCAATTATGATTAATGTTTGGTATAAACAAGGATATGCCCCAGGGAGTAACTACGGCAAGACCAGTCAATCTCCTGACCGATTCCGATAGAGTGCAAGCCTCTATGGTCGGTGGTAGCCCCTCGGATTTTGGGGAGGGCAAATCAAACATCATCATAGACAGTACATTGAGTACTAAGGGAGATGTCATGACGGATCAAGAAATGACGGATCAACAAATCTCCATCACGCGCAAAAACAATCATCTGTAGC
Organism: Sycobia sp. Sy_11; assembly: GCA_018907035.1. NCBI lineage: Eukaryota > Metazoa > Arthropoda > Insecta > Hymenoptera > Epichrysomallidae > Sycobia > Sycobia sp. Sy_11. Next base: position 342,896 of record JACCIC010000232.1, read on the forward strand.
GACTTGGTGAGAAGATCAGCCAACTGTTGGATTTTGTGAAAGATAAACATAACCTGCACAAGACCATTAAGGATCTTGCTCGTTCTATGAATTCCTCATACAAATGCATCAGTATGGCAGAGGATGATCTGTTGCAGTATCACCGTCCCGGTACTCATGAAGTGGTGACTCAGACTACGTCGAGTCTACGCTCTGATTCCAAACGAAGCGCAGCCGAAGGGATAGATTCCACTCCTAAAACAGTAGGTAGCAAAAGGACAAAATAATCATTACTGGGCTTAAGAAGACCATCAGAATCAGCTCAAGTACCTACAAGGAAGTCTGAGGCCAAGGAAAATCAATGGCAGACCATCAAACGTAAGAAGCCCAAAGGTAAAGATAAAGAATTACCTACTGCACGCAGGCTTAGTGGACGAAATAGACCTAATTCCATCTTGATGAAGGCCAATGAAGGAGTTACATACGCAGAGGTACTGCGTCAAATAAAGAATGACCCGGAGTTATCACATGTGAAGAATGAAGTTAACAGGATACGCAGAAATACAAGCGGTAACTAATCTTGTTACTTTGGAGATTAAAGATATAGATGAGGTTACTACAAAGGATAAAGACTTAGAGGCTCTGAAATCACACCTCGAACTAAAGGAGGGTAACATGCTAATCGCTCGTTCCTTGCGGCAAGCTTAAGGGGGGGTACTCAGATGGCGGTAGTGTTTGTATCATAGAGCCAGGCAGCTGAGTTACTACGTGCAGGGTATGATTGCATCAGATGGGTCAACTGCAGAGTTCGAAAAAAAACAGAAATAAGACGCTGCTTCAGGTGTTAGCAGACTGGCCATTTAGCGGCCGTGTGCTCGGGCCCTGAACTAATCTTTGCAGGCACTGTGGTGGAAAAGACCATTTATTCAAGCTGTATGTAAACGAGCCCTGCTGTCTACTCTGTAAATGTGAAGGAAAAAAGGAGATTAACCATCCAGCATACAGCTATAAGTGCCCGATCACTGTGGAGTTTTTAAACAGACATAAAACATGAGAATACTCTAACTGAATACTAACCATTGCGTAGCGGCCCATGACCTGCTGAAACAGACAATAAAGGAGCTAAGAATAGACATTGCTGTAATCTCCGAACCATATTGTAACAGGAACAGACCACAGCACTGGATAAATGATACAAGCAATAGAGCGGCCCTCTGGATTGGTCAAAATAGGCAGGTACGAAAGCAGTCTAATCATCGGAGCGAATTGATATCCTGGGCTAAAATACAAAAAATATACGTCTTTAGTGTATATGCTCCTTCAAGTTTGACGTACAAGCAGTTTGTAATCCTTGTAGGTAAATTAGTTGATGATGCCATGGACAAGAAACCATTATTAATCGCTGGCGATTTTAACGCTTGTTCCACAGCCTGGGGAAGCGCTTCAACAAATAACAGAGGTAGTATGCTGCTTGATGGCCTTAATACTCTTCAACTCCATGTGGTAATAAGGGACTTGAATCCACTTTCATTAGGGGAGATAAACAATCAGTCATTGATGTAATATTCGCCAGTGATGACCTGATTCAACAGATCCCTAATTGTAGAGTAAGAGACCTTTACACTCACAGTGATCACAGGGCGATCTTGTACGAGATTGCAGAGAAGAAAGTGAAGAACAAGTGCAATGAGTGGATGCCCACACGGAAATGGAACATCAGATCGCTAGACCATGAAGTGTTCGCGACTATCATATCAGAAGAGTGTTTAGAATATGGTGCACCAGGCCATCTGACAAATGCACTCATGAAGCATATCTCTGAAGTCGATGACTAGGACTAAGAACGGATTTAAACATCGTCAATCTGTCTATTGGTGGACAAATGAAATTGCAGAATTGCGCAAGCAATGTCATCGCGCACATAGACTTGCCTAAAGAGCCCGCACCCATCGTGATACGTTTAATAGTTTATTTAAAGAAGCACAAAGAGCGCTTGTCAAGGCCATTAAGGCAAGCAAGCGTCGATGCTGGCTTGATCTGTGCGCATAGGCCAACAATGACTTATGGGGACGACCATGCAAAACAGCCATGGCACGATTGAGTAGGGCACCAATGCAACCCACTAACACTGTATTGATTGATAAGATTGTTTCCGCTCTCTTTCCCAATGACACCCAAGGCACTGTACTGCGTACGCAACACTCGAACGATATACTTCCTATAACAGAAATGGAGCTACATAATGCTTACGCTAAGATTAGAGACAATGCTACCCCTGACCCTGATGGTGTCCCTAATGCTGCAATTAATTTGGCGATACAGAAGAACCCATCTATATTTCTAAAAGTATATAATGCTTGTCTTCTTGAGGGTATTTTTCCTGATTGCTGGAAAACTCAAAGGTGAGTCCTGTTACCTAAGGGCAATAAGCCACTTGATGATCCGTCATCATACAGGCCATTGTGTATGCTCGATTCGGTAGGTAAAATATTTGAAAAAATATTATGTAGCCGACTGGAAGCATTCACTGAAGGATTGCACGACTTATCCTCAGGCCAATTTGGATTTCAGAAATCAAAAAAAAACAGTCAATGCTATTAAACTGGTAGTGTGTACCTCAAGAAATGCAATCAGTGGTAAGAGATGAAAAGGTGGCACTAAACAGTATTGTGCCATTGTCGCTCTAGATGTCAAGAATGCCTTCAACTCAGCGCGCTGGTCTTCTATTATGAATTCTCTTAAAGAGTTCGGAGTACTTGGTTATCACAGAATGTCATGGCCAGCTACTTTGAGAATAGGATAATATAATACCGAACGGATGAAGGTATTGTATTGCATAAGGTTACTGCGGAAGTCCTCCAGGGCTCAGTTATGGGACCTATATTGTGGAATATTCTGTACGATGGCGTGTTGAGGATTCCACAACCGCCTGATTCAATAACATTAGGCTACGCCGACGATATCGCTATAGTAGTGTCAGCTAAGACCCTTGATGAACTCACTGAAAATGCCAATGAGGCAATCAGCAACATCAATAGATGGATTAAGTCGGCTGGTCTACAATTAGCGGAGCACAAGACAGAAGAAGTTCTTGTCAACTGTCGTAAGAAGGTAGATAGTATTACTCTTAAACTTGATAGCTGCCGCATTAGTTCTGCGCCATATTTACGATACTTGGGTATAGCTTGATGCCAGGTTAAACTTCAAAGAGCATCTAAAGATATCTGGTGAAAAAGCGCAACGATTTCGAGCTGCCTTGTGTCGACTCATGCCTAACATTGGTGGCCCACGCCCACCTCAGAGGAAGCTATGAGCTTATGTTGTTAATTCTGTCAGCATGTATGCAGCGCCAATCTGGCATCATGCATGTGGAATTAAATCGTATTGTGAGCTAGCCATTGCGACGCGTCGCCGCTCCTGTATACGTATTATTAGTGTTTACAGGACAGTATCCACCGACGCTGCTGAGGTACTTGCCCGAATTCTTCCTTTCGATTTAGGTGCAGATGAACTGGCTAGGCTGCACAACATATGTAAGGCCGCACTCTCTACAAGGTGCTAAAAAAGTGAAACGTCATCGTTCTATAGAAATATGGCAAAAACGATGGAACGATTCTAACAAAGGCCGATGGACTTATCGTATTCTTCCAGACATACAAAGATGTTGTATTGTTGATTGTTGTACGTGATGAACAGGAAACACGGGGAACTAGATTTCCATCTAACCCAGTTGCTGACTGGACATGGTTGTTTTAGGTTCTATTACCACCGTTTTCACCTGGATAATAATAATTTCTGCCCCATCTGTCCGACATTGATTGAGGATGCCGAGCACATATTAGTGAACTGCCCTCGTTTTAGAACACAAAGTAAACACTTGACGAACACCATCAATAAGCCAATAAGACCAGAGAGCATGCTATCAATAATGCTGGAATCTTTTGAAAATTGGAAGGCAGTAGCCAGTTTCGCCAAAGAGGTGATAACCAAACTTAGAAATGCCAATAGAATTAGGTGAATGGCCCAGGATGAATTAGGCTAGCTGATTCTATTTTAAGTTGCAGAAGACGAACACCGAACCCCTTATCACTTGCGTGGATAGGGGACGTAGGATAATGTCATAAGAAGAGAAGCCGTATAGGCTAACTAACAGCCCCGCCGAAGTAATATTCCCGGATAGTTCCGTCAGGATGCTGGTTTCCAGAGGCCACTAGTGCAGAGCTTGCTCTACCTACGCCTATTAAAACACACACACACACACACACACACACACACACACACACAAATATATGTTACAATCGTCCTCTCTTTGCCTGGCGTGACGAATTAAAAGTCCACTAATAGGTGGTGTCTGATGCAGCACGTCACGGAGATACGCGTATTGTAGGTGACATTAATGATGTCTTGAAGTATGCCATTCTGTTACTCTTTTGTTGGACAGGTTATAGTGGTCAAGCAAGTTTGCAAGTCAATTGACAATAACGTTAAACTATGTGATAAAGAACCTGTCAGTGTCTACCCATGCAACTAGTGAGAGTATGCGTTCATGTAGTTGAAAACGTTGTTCATTGCTCTCCAACTTATGAAACCAAGCCATTGAAATACTAAATAAGAGAAACCAACATTCTAATTTATTGATCAGTGAAAAATCGAATGAATGATGAATTATTTTTTCGACATGTGCTGTTGCACTATATTGATTTGAAAAAAATTATAACAGAAACTTATCGATTGCTTCAAGAATATTATGGCAAACATGCTATCAAGCGCGAGCAGCGGTTTTAAAACCGCGAAAACGGTGGTCACAAACTCCCCCTCCCAAAATCTACGGGATCGTGTGTTCGGAATGCTGGTCGTTTGCTTAATTCGTATATACGGGGTTTATCTGGTAAACAGATGGGAATGATACGGAAATGAAAAAGGAAATGAAGTTAGTCGCGTGGAGTGGGTGCATTCACGGTCATGCATGTTATTGTTTACACTCGCTGGTGTGTGCAGTAGACGGAGTTGTTTTTCTGTGACTCTATATAAAACTATCTTGGTATTGTTATTCCTAATACTAATTCATAATAATAAATTCTTATTCTATAAAATAAGTACAATTCTGTTCATAATTACAATTTTTAATTTTAATTTATTCTATAAAACCGGAAATTTCTTTGATTAGCTTGATTTGAATCTAATGTAAGTCTAATGTAATGTTTTAGCTAATATCTAATTCTATCCTAATCCTAATACTAATGCTGCATCTAAAGGTTTGCTTATTATTCGACTCTAAAATTAGGAATGTATTATAATCTAACGCCTCGTTATTCTACCGAACGTTTCTTCTTGCGCTTCACAATGTAAATGACGTAAGTACGTTGCCTTTTCGTCTTCTTGGCAAGGTGTATTGCTAAAGCAACGTATATTATTAGCGCTTTTCCAGTTGCTTCTACCAGGTACAGCGTTGGCGGGACGGGCAAGTAGTTTAATCTATTCTTGAGCCATTACTCGCTCATTTACTTTTACATATCCTGGCCCGTCGACGCTGTGCATTCGTATTGCTTCTACTCGCGGGGGTTGGCTCTAATATTCTATGTATCCCGGTCATCCTTTTCATGACTTTAATTGGCATTACTCTCTACTGGGCTGATTTCGCGGTAGGACTCACGGTAATAATTGGGGAAAATAATATTAGCCATTTGTGATTGGATCAACTTTTGTTGCTTGCTGGTACAATAGCTGATATGTCGGCGATCATTAATGCCATTTGTATATTAGCCATTTGTAATTGGGGGAAAACTTTTTGAAGCATTTGCAACAGTATTGGGGGTAATCTATATTAGCCATTTATAACTATATCGAGGGAAAACTATATTGGCTATTTGTAACGATATTAGGGGGAAATCTGTGTTCACCATTTGCAACAGGTGAACATTTGTACGTTTCCAGGTACTATAGCTGGTAGTTCGGAGGCCATTCGCGCTTAAGGTCAACTTATACTTCTGCATGTAGACCTTTACCCCTGGGATAAGGATCGTGACTCGCTGCGCATTTCCCGTTACACCTTCCAACTCTTGCAGCATTTACGCAAACGTGGAACCTTCGCTACTCAGTCGTGTCTCTTTCATGCCTGACACTTTGCGTAGATACCTCGCATGTCATGTTCGGCTGTGTTCCTGGTTGCGCAGCATCTTCTCCCTCTCAAGACGATACGACAGGGTTCGAACGGTCTTGGACGCACAAGCACGTCCGCACATCGTGGTCCGCTCAGCCACACTTATAACAGAATTTCTTGCTCCTCGAGTGTGAGCAGGGGACTTAGATATGTACAGTTTTACGACGGTTCCAACAGCCGCTTGGGGATGTTGTTGTATGCTTACTGAGCACAATACCTAATTGCGATATTGGCGTATCAGGTGGTGCAGGCTACGGACGTAGGGGGAGAGTAAAGTTGGGGGGGGCGGTAATACTTTTAAGTCCATCAGGACCGTTAGTACTCTTTCCGAGCTGGTGGTATTGTACGTCACCTGCGATTCGTTGGATGGCTCTTCGATGCTTGCTAACAGTGTGGCACGTCTTTGCATCGCTGGTGTCGGTACCTTGATTGGATTTCAATTCGGGGATTCGTCTGAGTGCCTTAAATTACTAAGGATCTCTTTATCAATATCATATTATAATCTTCTCTTGCGCCTTTGTTTTTTTGGCACCTTGGGATTTAGGTCAAGCTTTCCATCGGTCCGTCTTTTGCTTGGTGACCGAGCGCATGAAGGCACAACGGTCGCCGCGGTATAGACCTCGCTGTCCTCTGGTGTGCTCACATAAACGATAGAGCAGCTGGCTCTCTGACATGTTAGCTGCTTTTTGGGAGCGGCTTGATGTATTTTCGGGCCTGGTCGATGCAGTAGGGGAGCGATAGATCTTATTTCCCTCACGACCGTGTAAGGTATTGCGTCTCGCGGGTTTCGGTATACGATCACCTTCCTGTGGGACGCTTCTGGCGGCTTATAGGAATCGTCGCTATCTTTCTCCTTCACCGCGATGTTTTCTCCGAGATCCTTATATCTTTTTGTAAACGGATTATAGATCCAGTTCATTTCTTTTTCTCTGCTTTCTCTTCTTTCTTCTCTTCTTTTTTCCTTTACCTCTTCCCCTTTTCTTCTTTCTTCCTTTATCTCTTCTAATACTCTTGATGGTGTGGTAGTTTTACGTCTTTTCGGACGGGCCTCCTCGTTACGTTCTGATATTGTGGTAGGTTTACATCTTTCCGGGCGTTCCTATTCTATTTCTCGATCTCATGTTATGATAGTTTTACGTCTTTCCGGAAGGACGCACTCATGTGCGTTGTCTAATCCGTGGCTTTCATCGTTCTCTCAGTGGTAAGGGTCAATGGAGGGGGGGGGGGATTATCGCACAGCCTCTGGGCGGGTGGTTCGATAAGATTAGGGAAGCTGAAACTTTCAGGGATGGTATGTACTTTTGTCGACTGCTTATACAAGTTAATAAATATTTTTTCATTGGTCTTACTGTCCAATCAAATCAATCGAAAATAATACATAACAACATTAATACACATCTACATTAACATTAATACATCAATACACAAAAATAAGAAAAAAAATAAAAATTAAAAATTAAATTAAAAATTATAATGACAGTCTGACTGTCCTTATTTACAATCACTCCCGTATACTAATCTGAAAATAAAATATTAGCTGAAAAAAATTTTTGTTAGTAAAGTGCAGTCTGACTGTTCCCAACACCCTTACCTAATTGAAGATCCAGTAGAACGTTTCGAGCTCGCTTACGTTACGGCTCCTCATTAGTCCCTGATTTGATTTGATTTGATTGGATTGTAAGACGAATGAAAAAATATTTATTAATCTTCTAGTTCAGCCATGTCGATATCTCACAGGGATAGTTTGAAGGAGGCTTGAACAACAGGCCTTGCTCCTGTCGCGCGTCTGCGCTATTCGACGATTTCTTACGTCAAGTCCGGGTTGAACTCGATGAGGTTCGTCTACCCTTGATTGAGTTCATCCAGAGTTTCTCCTCTTTCAAATCTTTGTCTGGCTTCGGTAGTATCGGGAAACGCGGACGTGCTTGCACACGCGGTGCTATCAAGTTTGTTGGGCTTAACCTCGCGCTTCTCTTTCTTGGGAGGCGTGACTCCTCGAGATAACTATCACTCCCGGTTGCTGTAGTATTTTTTAAAATCATATTATTTTTTTAAGTCCGACATATGGACTCTATTTATCCTCCCATCGTTCAGATCCCTAGTTTGGAAGATTACGGCGGAGATATTTTTTATAATTTGTTTGGGTGCCACAAGTTTTGGCGCTACATTCGCCGCGAATTTGTCTGGGCCTGATGATAAGACGTGGTTACGTCTACATACCAAAAAAGGTCGCTCAGTTATACTTTGTTACACACAAGCATTCCCGGCCGCACCTAGCTTTGGCTTTATCGGCCAGTTGTGCTCCAAAACTTTTCATTTTTTCTGAACTTTTTTTTTAGTAATAGATCTGTACATTATTGCGACATTTGTGAACCTACAGTTGATAGTAGATTCCGAACCACTGTTTATTAAACTATGTTAATCCAGACTAGACTCCCTAATCAGTGTATAGGCTGGTTAGTTCTTATTGCGGTTTCTTATTTGCTTATTTGTGAACCGTTGTATATATATAAATTATGCCAGTATATGATTAGAGTAAAAAGATACATTTACCGTCAAATTCCAGACTGCCAGTTGTTCCCAACCTACTTATTCAGGTTTCTCTGTGATCTCTGCTTCAAGCAGATTCTCGGTTGCGACTATTGACTCCTTGGTCTGGAGCAGTTCTTTGATTAGTTTTTCGAAAGTTTTATACTTGTCTTGACAAAATAGAGCTCGCATCTCAATAGAGTTGTTATTTTCTCTCTGGAACCTGATCCTGATTTCGTTATTTTTAGGCCAGACAGACAGTTCGTGCTCTAATGTGTTTTCTTATCGCCGAGAGTAACCGGACACCCTGTTGTCGGAAACTCGGATCATCGCCGAATATTAACTGTCGAAATTTCTCATTACAATCGACGTTAATATTAAATTTGTAATTTTTAAAATTAAAAAAGAACGTAGAGACTAAGTCATAAATTAAAGAATGGTATGCCATCGATACATATGCATGTGCACGTACTTTTGTTTTGATAAATTAATTACTATGTTAAGTATGATTAATAAAATATTAATTATTATAAGTAGAATGATGGATTAACAAACTTTTAAATATATATTAGAGTATGATATAAAGATCAGTTTAATAATTGTAAAATGTAGAACAAACCAAACAATTTAGATTAATAATGTTAGTCCAATTACGATATTATGCTAATAGAATGTTAATAACAATATACTAAGTTAATAGAATGTTAATAACAATACACTTGTAAAATATATAAAATAAATCGAATAATAGACTAAGTGATTTCTAACTTATAGTATAAAAATTAGTTTGGTTAATAATAAAAGATTACGTAAATAATTATAATGTAAAGCAAAACCGAAACATTAAGATTAATAATATTAGTTCGGAATGTTAGTAGTTATATACTTTATAAGATACGTAAAATAAATTAAATAATAGAGTAAGAGTTCTAACTTATGGTATAAAGATTAATTTAGCTAATAAAATAAGAGATTATGTAAAATTAATAATTATAAACGTAACAAACGGTTAAGGTATTAATTAAAGGGGTGGGACTCTAGCAGTCCTGTACACGGAAGCCACTCCACTAACTTTTCTGAGTAGGCTAAACGGGTGGGACTCTAGCAGTCCTGTACACGGAAGCCACTCCTATATTTTTCTGAGTAGGCTAAACGGGTGGGGCACTAGCAGTCCTGTACACGGAAGCCACTCCTATATTTTGTGAGTAGGCTAAACGGGTGGGGCGCTAGCAGTCCTGTACACGGAAGCCACTCCTGTATTTTTTAAGTTGGCTAAACGGGTGGGACTCGTAGTCCTGTACACGGAAGCCACTCCTTTCGTCGCAGTAGATAAGACTGGGGAAAAGAATCTTAGTACGGGAGCATATAGAAGTCAAGTTACGAATTAGGTAGTAACTCGCGATTTACAGATCGGCCAAGACTGCCTAGATTCAGTCTCCATCTAAAACGCGTACACCTCGGCTTACCGGCCCCACATCCCTGGCTAGTAGTCGAGAGACTAGGCCAAAAATAGGGGCAAATTACGACCGGTCTTTCGCGGAAGCAAATCGTCGCGCATAGAACCGGGTGGGCACTCGTCATTATATATGAGTATATATATATATATAGTGCGGGACGTCACATAAAAAATTTTGGAGGCCCCGGAGGGATGGTGTAGGAAATCCTACGCGGTGTAGCTAAGTCGCGTACTTATAGTAAATCGATATTACATATTGGGTAACCCGGGGGGATGGTGTAGGAAATCATACGCGGTGTAGCTAAGTCGCGTACTTATAGTAAATCGATATTACATATTGGGTAATCCGGAGGATTGTTGTAGGAAGTCCTACGCGGTGTAGCTTGGTCGCGAAAATTTTTGCCCTCATATATTTTTGTATGGGAAAATAAATCTTATGCTATCAAAAGAATCATTGCGTTAATTATTCCATGGGATTGCCACACGGTAACCTATTTATTCTAGACGAAACGGAAAGCAAGATAATTGAGACAATAGCGAAGCTAAACGTCTGCTGTAAGAAAATGTTTAAAACTTCCTCATTTACGGCCGAGAATAGAGTTTTTATAGAGGAATTGCAAGACGCATGTGCCGAAACACATAGCAATACTAATTATTTGTACGATAAGCTATTAAAAGCTGAACGCGATGTAGAGATTTTGAAGAACGAGAATAGAGAGTTAAAGGGCATATTAATGTGTATATTAAAGACTAAAAAAAAACGCTAGTTCAAGTAAACTTAGGGGAACGGATCGAAATGGATGCTATTGAAAGCTTAGAGCAAGCGTTAAGCAAACTAAAGCTATACGAGTGATTTGACCGTTTTCTTTTCTTATCCTCTCGCGTTTCTCTGAGGGTAATATATTAACATAACCGATTTAGTGTTGCGAATTAAATAATAGTTATTAATAGTTAGAGGCCAGACTCGAATCATTGCGCGTATGAACCAATATTGTTCATACTTATAAATAAACCGAGAAGCTTCAACGGTAATATTCACATATGTCGGATCGTAGGATTACGAGACAATTGGCGGGCAAAAACGAGGAACTCAAACATAAGTTAGAATCTTCCGACCCCTTCGCGCCGCGACCTAAAATACCAAGGGGAGAAGCAGATATCTCCTGGGAATCCTGCAACTTATCTAGTAACGAAATAGCCGCAGGACAGGGAAATAACGACTCCGGAGACGCCAACCGAGATTCGAATAGGTTTACCAGGGAAATATCCTTTGAGGTCCATAGTAACGATCATAGAGATAACGTCCTCGAACTCTCAGACGCGTTGGAGAGTGATAATAGCGAAGATTCTGAAATTAGACGCAGACCTGCAGACCCTGTTGCAAACCAACTCATTAAGGACACCATAATCGCAAACATGCCGCCGCAACCGGTGCCTTTAAAGGGCGCCTTAAAGGTTGTTCCTTCCTTTAACGGAAGAAAAGGAACTATTAGCCCGTTTCTTGAGGGATGCGATGAAGCCCTAGAGATGATAGATCAGGCGAGCGAACCTAATTTTGTAAAAATGTTACGTTCGCGGATAACGGGTGAGGCCAGGGAAGCCATCCATGGAGAATCGTTTGATACGCTAGAACAGTTAAAGGATGCTATTAAAATGATATATGCGCCTCCCCAGACTGTTCACCAACTAATAGGCGAATTAGGTAGCGAATTTCAAAGAGATGAGGAAAACGTGATTACGTTTGCGAATAGAGTAAAAGATCTTGGTCGTCGAGTTTTGGAAGCAAAGAAAGCATATTTGGGAGAGGTCAAGAAGAGGACCGAAGAATGGCTGAAAAAACGGTAATAGAATGCTTTCGCAACGGATTGAAGGCCGAGATAGATAGGGATTTAGCAGACGCTGAGGATATCCGTAATATCATTAAAAACGCTATAAAAGCCGAGCGGCAAATACATTCGCGCATGGTTTTAAGGAAAAATACTGTGAAATCCGAGCGCAAAGAAAAGGATAAAGAGGATCGTATACGATCTTTTGTCTGTCAAGCGGATCAAGACATCATCCAAAAAGGGATTGAAAGGTGTCGATTGAATGATGAAATTGGGCAAAATTCAGATAGGTTTAATCAACGACCAAATTCCATATGTTTCACGGGGTTTTTTTCAACTTTGTGAGGTACCTGGACATACCGCTAAAGATTGTCCTAATCAGGTGAAATGTCAGCTGTGCAACGCTTTAGGCCATACAGCCAGATCATGCAACCAAAGTGAAAAATGCTTTCGATGTAATGAACTTGGACACCGGGCGGTTAACTGTCCGCTAAGCTACGCTGCCGCGACTCCACGTCCCTCCGCCGGGGTACAATCGAAGGGACTTTGTAATAATTGCTGTAAACCAGGATATATATCGGCAGCCTGCCCTCAAATGAATAGCTGCGCATATTGCAAGAACAGAGGGCATCATATAAATGAATGCAGGAAGCGTATTTATAATGAGCAACAGAGGGCGGAAAACGCCTACGGTGCCTCCACGTCAAGGGCGCGGCAGGAAGCACCGCCAAGCAACACGCGCTCTGCCAATGTAATGATGGTGAAAGAGGAGGATTGCGAATTATTACCGCTATAAACGCTGAAAAGTTACCGAGCGTAAATTTAAGGTTTAAACAAAATAGAATTTCTTTTCTCATCGGCTCAGGCTCGCATGGGAACATTTTAAAACTGAGCAAGCTTCCTGAAGGAGCCACGATAAACTCCAACGAGACTGTAAGGTTAAAAGGAATCACAAGCAATGTCATAGAATCGTTAGGCACTGCTGAAATTATGGGTTTTTCAGGTAGATTGATCTTCCATGTAGTTGAGGAATCATTTAAACTTCCTAACGACGGAATATTAGGTATAGATTTTCTACATCGTAAAGAAGTGATCACAGACTTTGGAAGGAAAATTATGGCGGTTGACAAATACGAGATCCCAATAAACTGTAATCAAAACGGGATTCGGTCAAGTACGAAAATTTTGAACTTAATAAATATTTGTTTATTGGTCTTACAGTCCAATCAATTCCATCCAAAAATAAAATAAAATAAAAATAAAAATAAAATAAAAACAAAAAATAAAAATAATTATAAAAAATAAAAAACAAGAAATAAAAAAATAAAAAATAATAAAAATAAAATAAAAAAATAAAAATTAAAAATAAAAATTAAATTAAAAATTAAATTAAAATTATAATGACAGTCAGACTGTCCTTGTTTACATTCACCCCCGTAGACTAATCTGAAAATAAAATATTAGCTGAAAAAATTCTTTGTTAGTAAAGTGCAGTCTGACTATCCCCAACACCCTTACCTAATTGAAGACTTGTCCAACGTTTCGAGCTCGCTACGGCTCCTCATCAGGGACTCCAAAGTCCATCAGTATTATTTTTTATTTTTTTATTTCTTGTTTTTTATTTTTTATTATTATTTTTATTTTTTGTTTTTATTTTATTTTTATTTTTATTTTATTTTATTTTTGGATGGAATTGATTGGACTGTAAGACCAATAAAAAAATATTTATTAATTTGTATATGGGCAGTCGACAGAAGTACAATTCATTTGTTTTGAAAATTTTGAACGCAAGTTTTTATCGGAAGGGCAATAGGTTCCTATTTTTGAGGGGATATGACACGTTTTTCTTATTAGATACCGGATCCGAAGCCAACGTAATCAAAATTGGCGCAGTTCCGTGTATATCAGAGATAGGTACTGAACGAGAAACATATCTCAGAGGTATCGATGGAGTACTGATTCCTACCCTTGGGGTAATTCGTATGAATATATTAGGAATACAAACGGAATTTATGGTACTACCAAATCATAGTGATATGCCCTATAACGCTATAATTGGTTCCAGTTTTTTATATAAATCGAAAGCTATTATTGATTTCAAGCAACAAACGTTGAAAGTGGGGCATAATATAACTAATTTAGAGTGGTTGAGTGACGAGGAACTATTGTTCTTGAGTAATAACGATCTCGAAATAGAAAAGGAACTGGATATTTCGGATAAACCAGATTTCGAGGATTTTAAAACATGGTGGCAATTCGATGGAACCTCGTTGAAAGATTGTAATATTAGTTGCGATGAACATAAAGATTTATTCATGGTATCTGACTACACTACAAAGGTGTCCACTAGTACCGATCGAATTGAAAAAATCATCGAAATGACAGAGATATCCAAACTAGGGAAAACAGAATATAACCAAGCTTCTGAGTTACTACGACGGAATGAAGACCGTTTTTATTTGGAAGGAGACGAATTATCAACGACGAACGTCGTTTCTCACAAAATCCCCACGATAGACGATATACCTGTTTTTACGCGCCAGTACCGATTACCCCACATTTTAAAGGAAGAGGTAAACACACAGGTTCGAGATCTATTAAAAAAGGAGATAGCAGTTACTCCTCGGCTCTATGGGTTGTTCCAAAGAAAAGCCTAGCAGATAATAAACCTAGATGGAGGGTGGTAGTCGACTTTAGAGCATTGAATGAGAAGACCGTAGCGATGGCTTACCCGCTGCCTAACATTGTAGAGATTCTCGATACCGTTGGCTCTGCGAAATATTATACTGTAATGGACTGTGTATCTGGGTTCCACCAAATCCCAATGTCCCCGGAGGATATGCATAAAACAGCGTTTTCGACACCCAATGGTCATTTTGAGTTTGCCCGAATGCCTTTCGGTCTGAAAAACGCTGGCGTTGAATACCAGCGCGCCATGAATTTCACCTGAGGGGCTTATAGGGAACGGTGTATTTGTGTATATGGATGACATTGTCATTTACGCAAAAACTTTAGACGAATACGCAAGGTTGTTTGATGATGTTATGAAGAGATTGCGAAGCGCTAATTGGAAATTAGAACCCGGTAAATGCAAGATTTTGCAGAGACAAGTAGCATACCTGGGCCATGTACTTAGCGAAAAGGGACTTACGCCGGACTCTAAAAACTTAGAAACGATTGAAAGATTTCCGTATCCTAGAAACGTAAAAAACATACGACAATTCTTAGGTCTCGCCGGCTACTATCGTCGATTTATAAAGGACTTTGCTAAAATAGCAAAGCCTTTGACAAAACTACTCCAAAGTAATGAACCGTTCATTTGGAGTAATAATGCTGCAAATGCATTTCAACAGTTAAAACAAGCATTATGTACTGCGCCTGTACTTCAGTTTCCTGATATGGATAACCCCTTTTTAATAACTACAGACGCATCGGGCTACGCTATTGGGGGGATATTGTCGCAAGGAAAAATCGATAAGGATCAACCCATTGCTTATACGTCCCGTGTCTTACGCGGACCCGAACTCAGATATGAAGTTTATGAGAAGGAAGCTCCGGCTATGCTTCATGCAGTCCAAACCTTTAGACCGTATATTTCTGGAAAACATTTTACTCTTATAACAGACCATCAGCCTTTATTGTGGTTTAAGAAAGCGGATTTAAATACCAGAGTAATTAAGTAGTGATTTAAGCTTTCTGAATATAACAACGACATAGTTTACAATCCCGGAAAGGCCAACGTACACGCGGATGCCCTATCTCGGAATCCGATAAAAGGTTTAAACGTAGTTACGAGAGGACAAGCAAAAAGCGGCCAATTCTATAAAGAACCAAAAGTTAAAGCCGCCCAAGATCCCAAATTGCATAAACAATTTGCCCCAGAATTTTCAAGAGAAAGCGAGAATAAAGATACCTACAACACATATCGTTCGGGTAATTTAAGAAATAATATACAGTCCCACCGTCCGCAACGACGTAAAACTACAATCGAACCTGGCCTAAGCGTCTTTACAAAGGAAAAGGCAAAAGGTATTGTAGTAACGAGGAACAAAATAATACGTCAATTGTTAACGATAACAATGTAGAGACGCCACCGTCTAACTGGCGTCAACGCTTACGTAAACGCAAAGGTATTAAAAGGATAATAAACAGAGTGAAGGGGAAGACCAGCAAAAATGTGAAAGCTGGCGTGAGAAACCGCCTAAGACCAGGGGTAGCACCAAATTACCTAATTGGCGAGAGAAACCTGGCAAGGCGACGGTTTTAAAGAAAATACCCTCGCGACACGAAGAAAGCCGTTACAAACGCGATGTAGAAAACCGAAGGTTATGCTACCCGTCGGAAATACGCGTCCACCCCCAGAAAAGGGTGACTTTTGATGAAAAGATTGAGGACATAGAACCATCCCAATGGTACAACGGTTCGCATGAAAATATGATTTCCGAACCTCCCGAGAACGTAATAGACAGGGAAGATAATAATAAACCGTTAGAGAATACGGAATTTGTTAGTGATACAACGAAAGGGGAACATAATCGAAAAAGAAGAGGGCGTCCCCCAAAATCGGTATCAGTCATGGAACCCGATCAAAATGAAAATCGGGATATTGAAATTATACGGGAATCAAGAAACTTCAGGTGCACACGCGCCCACGTAAATAAGAGCAAGGTCATTGGCAGAGACGAAACAATAGAGTTACGCACTAATAGTACAGACGATACCGAGGGTGCTTTTAGCGAATCGAGTAGCGATTCGACATGCACTAAATTGTCGCGTCGTAGGAAAAAACCGTACTCAAAGAACGAGAGGGAGCTAAAGGGTATTGTCAGGAATACCCCCGTGAATAGCTCAAGTTCCGAACTCTCGAGCGAAACGGAGTCCGATATAGAAAGCGACTCAGTTAATAATACGGAAAAATTTAACAATACCGCTAGGGAAGAATTTAATACAACAAGGAGTTTAGCCCAAGGGGAAAATTACGTTATAGAGACAAAAGAACTAATACAGTTTAGAACCGATCATATAATTTATTTTATTACTAAAAACGGAGAAGCCTGTGATGAAGATGCGCGGAAACTGATTGAAACTAACAAGATTCCCGCTTAACAGGAAGTAGAGGTAAAAGGGATAAAGGTTCTTAAAAGAAGTAACCGAAAATTCCTTATTGCCATGTGCATCAAAGGTGATCAGCCTGAATCTTTAACTACTATAAAGGAAAATATACAAGAAACTTGTAAAATGCTAAAGGCATTTCTAATAGAGAGAGGAATAAGGGAAGTAAGCTTAGCGTATTCGCAGAAAATAGCGGAACTTGCATGGACCGAGGTTTTAGATATCTTTAAAACCGAATTTCATAACGCTGGTATTAAACTTATAATCTGTAAAGGAAATCTGAAGTTTGTCCCGAAAGAACGAAGAGATGAAATATTTTATGAAAAGCACAACTCACCAATAGGAGGACACAGGGGGTTTCAAAGACGTTTAATAGAATACGCCAAGAATACTACTGGGAGAATCTTAAAACAGAGACGTATACAGCAGTGTATCGACTGCCAACTAAAAAAATTAGTACGAGTAAAAACAAGGCAGCCGATGATAATAACAGATACACCGGGGACAACGTTTGAAAAAATGGCTCTAGATATTGTCGGACCTTTGCCAAAAACAGTGAATGGAAATGAGTATATATTAACGATGCAAGACCAGCTCTCGAAGTATTGCATTGCTGTGCCCTTGCCCAACGCCTTGGCATCTACAATCGCGGACGCATTCATAAAAAGGTGCTGTGTCAAACGAAATTATACAATTGAAACCATAGGAGAAAGCAATTATCAGCTGTAATAATCCATTCCGAACGTGTTCTGACGCAACCATTTGTATCGAATACCTCGGACTACACAACTCAGCGTTATGGTTGCTTGTGTTCTCTTTAATCCACAACCAACCATTTAAGGCCATGGGTGTCGCGTCCTGCGACGTTATGAACAATATATATATATATATATATATATATATATATATATATATATATATATATGTATAAATATATATATGCACACGTACGTTGAACTAATTTTCATGGCTTGGTACAAGCGCCTTTTTCTTATCGCCGAGAGTAACCGGACACCCTGTTGTCGGAAACTCGGATCATCGCCGAATATTAACTGTCGAAATTTCTCATTACAATCGACGTTAATATTAAATTTGTAATTTTTAAAATTAAAAAAGAACGTAGAGACTAAGTCATAAATTAAAGAATGGTATGCCATCGATACATATGCATGTGCACGTACTTTTGTTTTGATAAATTAATTACTATGTTAAGTATGATTAATAAAATATTAATTATTATAAGTAGAATGATGGATTAACAAACTTTTAAATATATATTAGAGTATGATATAAAGATCAGTTTAATAATTGTAAAATGTAGAACAAACCAAACAATTTAGATTAATAATGTTAGTCCAATTACGATATTATGCTAATAGAATGTTAATAACAATATACTAAGTTAATAGAATGTTAATAACAATACACTTGTAAAATATATAAAATAAATCGAATAATAGACTAAGTGATTTCTAACTTATAGTATAAAAATTAGTTTGGTTAATAATAAAAGATTACGTAAATAATTATAATGTAAAGCAAAACCGAAACATTAAGATTAATAATATTAGTTCGGAATGTTAGTAGTTATATACTTTATAAGATACGTAAAATAAATTAAATAATAGAGTAAGAGTTCTAACTTATGGTATAAAGATTAATTTAGCTAATAAAATAAGAGATTATGTAAAATTAATAATTATAAACGTAACAAACGGTTAAGGTATTAATTAAAGGGGTGGGACTCTAGCAGTCCTGTACACGGAAGCCACTCCACTAACTTTTCTGAGTAGGCTAAACGGGTGGGACTCTAGCAGTCCTGTACACGGAAGCCACTCCTATATTTTTCTGAGTAGGCTAAACGGGTGGGGCACTAGCAGTCCTGTACACGGAAGCCACTCCTATATTTTGTGAGTAGGCTAAACGGGTGGGGCGCTAGCAGTCCTGTACACGGAAGCCACTCCTGTATTTTTTAAGTTGGCTAAACGGGTGGGACTCTAGCAGTCCTGTACACGGAAGCCACTCCACTAACTCTTCTGAGTAGGCTAAACGGGTGGGACTCTAGCAGTCCTGTACACGGAAGCCACTCCACTAACTCTTCTGGGTAGGCTAAACGGGTGGAACTCTAGCAATCCTGTACACGGAAGCCATTCCACGAACTCTTCTGAGTAGGCTAAACGGGTGGGACTCTAGCAGTCCTGTACACGGAAGCCACTCCTATATTTTTCTGAGTAGGCTAAACCGGTGGGGCGCTAGCAGTCCTGTACGCGGAAGCCACTCCTATATTTTGTGAGTAGGCTAAACGGGTGGGGCGCTAGCAGTCCTGTACACGGAAGCCACTCCTTTCGTCGCAGTAGATAAGACTGGGGAAAACAATCTTAGTACGGGAGCATATAGAAGTCAAGTTAGGAATTAGGTAGTAACTCGCGATTTACAGATCGGCCAAGACTGCCTAGGTTCGGTCTCCATCTAAAACGCGTACACCTGGGCTCACCGGCCCCACATCTCTGGCTAGTAGTCGAGAGACTAGGCCAAAAATAGGGGCAAATTACGGACCGGTCTTTCGCGGAAGCAAATCGTCGCGCATAGAACCGGGTGGACACTCGTCTTTATATATGAGTATATATATATATATATATATATATATATATATATATATATATATATATATATAGTGCGGGACGTCAGGGTACCTATCTTTCTCTCTCTCAGATGGAAGCGAGAGAGATAAGAACCGTAGTCTCCATACCCAGTGTGGAATGGAATTAGCCGCCGCGACGGCTTGATCCAATCTGTCCCTATCCTATTTCTGACACTAGGTAGGCAAAAATGTGTCAACCTACCTTTTGTCATGTTATCCCAGATTTCCTGCCAGTCAAAATATGGTTTGGATATCTCTCTCGCGGCACGATGTTGGTCCTCTCGTGACGCTGCATGTCGATCTTAATTAGAGCGGAGATTCTCAGGTGAAGGTGGCCTCTCAATTTCTACCTCATATCTTTTTGCTCTTATGTTTCATCCTGTATATTGTGTGGAGTGATCAGTGTGTTATTACTGCTGTAGCAGTACCCACCCAGTCCGTCGTCTAGGTGATATCATCCAGACCTGATTGTAAACATTAAGCCACGCTGCAATGATTCTGATTACCCATCACTGTGACAAAGTCTTGCCATTTCGTTTCTTTAGTATGCCTGAATCTACGGACATACTCCTTTCTGGTCGCTTTGTATTCTTTCTAGTGATGCTCCCGTATAGCGGGATCATGCCCTTCTTGGAAGACTCAAAGGGCGCCATTAGGGGTTCTCTTAAGTTTATATATATGTGGGTTTTATGAGGGAACCCTCCTAACAGTTAGCCTACTCCTTACTATGACAGAATTGCACGCTTTCCTCAAAGTGGCTATCAGTGAGCGAACTCTCAATTGTCTCCATTTTGGAGCCGGGCATTTCTTTACAGATCTGGTCCCATTCGTCCTCGAGTATAGCGCAGAAAGAATCGCTTTAGCCTTTCCCCTGATTTGCGACACCTGAACTTAGAGGTGCGCGTGCTCCATTAAGGTGGAACGTGATCGTTCTATGATCGCTTGAGGTCCAGTCCTCTCTGACCGCCCATTCTGTGATGAGTGTTTCGAGATTCGTGGTGATAAGAGTTAGGTCCACAATTCCTTCTTCAACTTCATTGGAGACAGTAGCGATACTACCTGGCACATTGGCGTTCTTAAACTTCCACTGCGCTATAAAATTTTCTAATTCCTCCCCTGTGCGATTGGTGCGATCAGATCCCCACGGGGAAGACCTGGCATTGGAATGAACACCTATTAACACCATCCTCCCTCGAAGTTCGTGCAGCATCTTGTTTAATTGTATAAGTGCACCTTATATTCTGCACCCCTATATTGTAGCTCAGCTGGAAATATCCACTGACCACATACATCGATAAAGAACGTAACCTCGCCTCCGCTACTGTGAACTGCGTATCTGTGAGGTAAGTTAGTTTTAGCATGGTCACCTCAGGATTGAGGACAGCTATAGCCGCCCAGGGGATATGCCCAGTTACATATATCATTCTCGTGCGTAGTACGAAATCGTTTATTCGGCATCTGTGCTAGTATGGCTTCTGGAGAAGCAGGATGTCTACTCTTCCCTCTACACATTTCGATCTTATTTCTGGAGTGATCGTGCGCGCTCTTCAAGCGTTTAGCTGCGTGAAGCCTAGAACTGGTTCACTTTGACTCTTTCGTGCTTACTGTCCATAATCAGTGGAGTTCATTAATTTCTCCATGGCAACTTTATATGCTGGACATTTTGTGTCCATAGAGCTATGGTTACACGCTCTTTTCACCTTTTTTAATGCACTTATGCGCTGTCTCTTTTTTATTATAATCTTTGATGCCATGTTGCGCTAAACTGCAGTGGGAGCAGCATTGTTCTGCTTTACAATGTTTGGCTACGTGCCCGTAGCCTTGGTACTTAAAACCTTGTGACTCTAAGGTAGTCTTGCATACGGCAATACAGTTCCTCAATCTAGATTCGCTTCCTTTGAACAATTTTTCCCCGAATATCCGGAGTAACTTCTACCACCCAGTTCATTTTAGTGTCACTCCTCTTGCCCGTTTTGAAGCGGGTTTTCAAGAATACTCAGAATTCCTCTGTCGACGAGGTCAGTCCCTCGTTTTGCTCGTATATGGTCGAGGTCACCTCATCTGGCGACATGTCCTTAGGCACACCGTACATGATGAGCCTCGGCTTTGTTCTTGTTGGGGCTTCTCTTTCAAACTGCTTCATAATGCTTTTTGAGGCTCTCAGTTTTCCAACCCCGCTTCGGTTGCCGTTTCCACAAAGAAACCTTTTCTGATCTCTCTCAAATTCCTACTCTGGACCTTCGATTTCCTAGGGTTGAAATTCTTTTGCAATACTTCCTTTGCCTTTCCTGTGGAGGAGATTTTCTCCACATTGTTAGGTTTAAGTAAGACCACCTTTGGGTGATGGCTTTATTGTGGCTTTGGCAACCTGGGCCTATGAAGCGACCAGTCTGCTTTCAGCTTTTTGCCTTTCGGTCAAGTTGTTGTTGTTGCTGTTTGATACCACAGTTACACAGGTCTGTGGTCCCTTGGTTTCTTTTTGTCTTTCAGCCAGCTCATGCAAGAGCTCCGACTTAGCTTCCGCACGAACACATCTGATAGTTATCTCGGAAATGACCACCATTAACTCTTTGAGGCTTGATTGAGATACTTTTATTGCTTCATAGAGGTCCGTAGCATGCGCTGTAACCTCTAGGCAATCCCTGGTAGATTTGCTGGATGCCGTTTCTTTGGGGACTGTTGCTGCACAGGAGTCTGCAGTACAGAACCCTCAGTGCTTCTGGGCTCAACTTGTTGCTGTTTGTTTACTTTACCTGCCTTAAGGAGGAGTTCGTGCTTAGATCTCCAGTTTTACCTACAGCCGGTAGCCTTGCTTTGCAGACCGCCTGGTGATATCCTTAGAATCTACTGTTTCTGTCAGTTTTACGAGCGGTATTTTACCTGCTCTTGTTTTAATTGCGATTGTTTTTGGTTGCTCCCTCTCTGCAGTTCTGGTCTTGTCATTAGGCTTCCTAGTCTCCCTATCCTTCTCTACTTTTTCTCATCTACTACTTTCTTTTTATTTTTGATCATTTGTTCGTATGTCCACCTACTGAGGTCGCTTTGCGGCGTCCCGTTCGGTGGGCAAAGTTTTATTAAAAAGGGCGGTGTATGAATTTCACTGACAGTTATAATGGCTCCCATCTTCTGCCCTGGAACCATGCATCCCCTATCGCAACTGCCATACATTTTAGGATTAGGGTGTTTTTATAGAGTAGTTCCTTCTCTTGACCGGGTAATAAAGTCAATTTCTCACTCTTAGCATCGGTAAGTCCCGGGTTCACCAAGCCCGTTAGGTCAAAAGCTCGGTCGATCGTATCCTGGAAGACCATTGGTGTATTGTAGCTGCATTCCCCATACATGCTCTATCGGGTAAAGATGACAGGTGCGTTACCCCGGCACATGTACGTGGACGTAACCCGGTCGTATTTTAGCGCCGGCTTCTACACCCAAAACGACCATCGCATAGTTATGCTTTGTTGCACATAAACATAGCACCTAGCTTTCGCTTTATCGGCCGCTTATGCTCCACAGCTTTGCAGTATTGCTGATCTCTTCATTGGTGTAGATCTGTACATCATTGCAACGTTTATGGACCTACAGTTTATAGTGGGTTCCGAACCACTTTTATTGCACCATGTTTTTCAGATTAGAGATGTTTAACCAGTGTATAGGCTAGTTATTACTTATTGCTACTTGTTTATTTACAGTTTCTGGACCGGTGTATCGCGCTGGCCCAATATATTAGTGTATTTTCTATGTTTATGTAAAAATTTATCTGTGTATGATCCTTCTTTGTATATTTTCCATAACAACTGCCAGTTCCCTACCTACCTGATCAGGTTCCTCTATCGTATCTACTTCAAGCAGGTACTCTATCGCTTCAAGAGACTCCTTTATTTGTAGGAGCTCTTTCACTAGATTTTCAAATGCTTTATAATGTTCATGACTCAAAAGAGCCCTGACCTCAATAGAGGTATTATTTTCTCTCTGGAACATGATCTCTGGGACAGACGATCAGGATGTGCTCTGGTGTGTCCACCTCCCCACATGTGCATGTATCGCTCTCTCTCTCTCTCTCTCTCTCTCTCTCTCTCTCTCTCAGATGAGAGCGAGAGAGATACGACCCGAAGTCACCATGCCCAGTGAGGAACTGGATTAACCATCGCGACGGCATGATCCAGTCTGCCTTCATCCTATCTCTAACACAGGTAGGTAAGAATGTTTGAGCCTATCATTCAGATATCTCTCTCACGGCACGACGTTGATCCTCAGGTGACGCTGCATTTTTGCGGTTGGTATACAGTTGCTCTCTACGCCTGCATTCGAGCACGATGGGGAGTTTTCCCTCTATCACTGCTAGGGTGTCTGTGGAGGTGGTCGTGTATGCACCGGTGACTCTAATGAGCGCATGTCTTTAAGTACTTGCCAAATTGCGTTGCTGTTCAAGACACATCAAATCTTGCCAACCTGCCGCTGCATAACTAGCGATAGGTGTGAACAGCCCGATATAGATAGTACTAAGCGCCTTAAAGGTAAGGCCTCATTCCCATCTTGCCAGGCGTCCCATCCTGTTAAACAAATCGACACATTTGGATTGTACCGCTTTCAAATGGCAACCGATTTTAAGATGTTCGCCGAAGTGGAATCCAAAACATCGTATGCTTTCTAATCTCTTCACCCTAGAGTTTCCGACCGTAATTCGGGGGGGGGGGGCTTTCGGATGAAGGTGACCTCTCAAAATCACCATTCCACACTTATGAGAGGCCAGCCTCATTTTATTGAGACGACACCAGGATTCCACTTCTTCAATGCAACTCTGGCCATGGCTATCGATCTCCATACGCGTATCTCCCTCCACTAAGAGTGCAATGTCGTCTGTATCCGCAATGACTTCGCACCCTAGTCTTGAGAGCGACCAAAGAAGGGGATCTAGAACAAGGTTCCACAGAATTGTACCCAGTACGGATCCCTACGGGCATCCTTTACTAACCCCAAGTTGTTTCGGGTTGGTAAACTTCCTCAAAGCCATCTCGTATGAGGAGTCAACGGCCCTTCAGGTAATCTTTTATTAGTTTGTAGAGACTCCTGGGGCATGCTTTGCTTTTCAATGCTGTTAGTACAGTTCAACAAGACATTGTCGGAGGCACTCTTTATATCCAGCAAGATTGCCACAACATACGTTCTACTCGATTTACTCACAAACTTACGCAACTGAACAATGGCATCCTCAGTAGAACGCTCTCTCCTGAAGCAGTATTGACCAGGAGATAACCTCGTTTCAATGATCCTATTTAATTTGTTCAGTATTAGAGCCTCAAGGGTTTGCCGAGCAGTGACAAGAGGCAAATGGGTCTGTAGGACGCAGCTTCCTCAGGTTGTTTGTCCTCACCCTTTCGAACTGTGACAACTTGGCCAACCTTCCACTCATTAGGGAAGACCGAAAATCTCAGACACGAGTTACAAATGTTGATCAGGTCCTGCTTGGTGGTCGGCAGTGCTGTTCGAATGATGGCCAAGTCGAAGCTGTCTGGGCCTAGGGCCTTACCCAGCTTCATCTTGGCCAAGACCTAATCCAACTCAGCAAGAATGAATTCTACCTCGGCTCCCCTTGGAGGGAGAGCGTTAGCCAAGGACCTCATATCTTTTTGCTCTTGCGTTTCATCCTGCAAATTCTCTGGAGTGAAGAGGGTGTTTAGCACTGCCGTAGCGGTGCTCACCCAGTCCGTTGTATAGGTGTTGTTATCCAAACGGACGTTGCAAGCAACCTCCTTAAGGGACATCTTACCCACTTGAAGTCGGTAAGCTACACCCCAGAGGTTCTGATTACCCTTTACAGTGACAAAGTCTTGCCATTTTGTTTCTTTAGTATGCCTGAATCTACGGACATAATCCTTTCTGGCCGCTTTATATTCTTTCTT
Organism: Sycobia sp. Sy_11; assembly: GCA_018907035.1. Classification (NCBI taxonomy): domain Eukaryota; kingdom Metazoa; phylum Arthropoda; class Insecta; order Hymenoptera; family Epichrysomallidae; genus Sycobia; species Sycobia sp. Sy_11. The sequence continues at coordinate 368,499 of JACCIC010000232.1, forward strand.
GAGGTGATCCCGTCTGACGGGATCACGCTCTTTCTGGAATACTCGAAGGGCTCGATTTGTAGCCCTTTTCTGCGTATCTAAGTCAGGGTTCTGCCAGGAAACCCTCCTCGCAGCTACCCTACTCCTCGGCATGGCAGCATTGCACGCTTTCCTCAAACTGGCTGTCAGTGAGCCAACTCTCTCAATTGTCTCCATTTTGGAGCCGGGAATATCTTTAGGGACTTGGTCCCATTCATCCTCGAGTACAGCGCAGAAAGTATCCCAGTTCGCGTTCTGTGTGGAGTATCGCTTTAGCTTGTTTCCCTGATTTGCAGCACCTGAACATGCAGATGTGCTTGCTCCATTAAGGTGGAACGTGTTCGTTCTATGATCACTCGAGGTCAAGTCTCTCTGACGGCCAATTCTTCCCCTTTGCGGTTGGTGCGATGAGACCCCCACAGGGTGGATTTGGCATTGGAATCGAAACCTATTAGCACCATCCTCCCTCGAAGTGTGTGCAATAACTTACTTAAGTGTGTAAGGTATACCCCTATATCGTGACTCAGCTGGAAGTATCCACTGACCACATACATCGTTAAAGAACGCAGCCTAACCTTCACTACAGCGAAGTATGTATTGGTTAGGTGCATTAATTTTAGCACTGTCACCTCGGGGTTGAGGACTGCTATAGCCGCCCAGGGAATTTGCCCGTCAATATATACCATCCGTGTGCGTAGTCCGAATCCCTCTATTCAGCCACTACGCTGGTATGGCTCCTGGGGAAGCAGGATGTCTAAAGCTTGCGCAAACGATGTCCGAGCACATTCGACATAGAGATGAAAAATGGAGGGGAATGCCTTAAGGAATAATCCTTAAGGTATTAAGGAAGGAATAAAACGAGCGAAAAAGCGAGTGTAGAGAGAACTCAGTCATTCAGCGTCTAGTGCTTGACTGCAATTGTCCGCAAGCAGGCTTTCGAAGCAGCGGTTCTGAAAAAAATTAACAGACACCCACACATTTTTCCTAAAAGCGTATACTCATAGACAATGGATATGAGTCCCGAAATGACGTTTGCTGGTGCTGCGTCATCTACTCAACTGATAGCATAGCTGGCGGCTGCTGCTTTTACATCAAATTTTCACGTAGACGGCGTACAACTAGAAAATTCATCTCTAATTATGTCTTCATTTTTCAGAAGGATTGGATAACATTGAATCATATAGTAGAAGATGGTTTTCTTCCCACTAAAAAAATTGCGGAATTATAAAGAATAGAAATTATATGATTACAAAAATCAAGAAAGTTTATAAGAAATTTGGGTGGAAAATTTTTACCTAACCGAATTTCAAAGGCTTTAATGAAAGATGTAATATTCTTCAACAATATGTACAAATATGCAAATAAAATTAAATTATTTATAAAATTTTTGGGAGATAATTTTGAATTTAAAACAGCATAATATGTAAAATGTATGTGTAAAATTAAATAATTAAACAACATTTTATTTAAACAGAGTTGTACTTATTATTAATCCTCATTAACAAAATTATATAAAATTAATTTACACATTAAAAGAATAATCATTTTATAATTTCTTATTACTTCAGTTATAAACTCTCTTTATTTGTCCAACTATTTTAAGAGCTATCAAATCCAAAACACTTGACGAAAACTTAATCTCCTCTACGTTTAAAAATTTTTTCAACGAGATAAACATCTGGATGCTTGGTTCAGTTTGGTTCATCAGCATCATTTAATTGAACTGGCGGTGAGAGATTACAGAATCGTTTATTTTGCATATCATATTGACTATTATATGCAAATTTAAACCAAACGCCAGGTGGACCTTTACTGTGTTCAGTTTTTTCTAGCTTCAGTTCGAATACGTTGATAGTCATTGGTAAACTAATTGGAGTATTATATTTATACATTAATATATAAGAATAGCCTCATGCAACTCCTCGATAATAGAGTATATTTCATTCGTGTGACTCTGATTTTCCACAAACCTGTCATCCAACATACCCTTTGTCGATTTATGAGCTCATTCGGGTTATCACAGTATACATAGTCCAAGGGCATATTTTTTGTACAATTTTAAATTGAGTTAAAATACCTTCTCCTTTTCTTTATTTTTATCATATTGAATTTTATCATATTTTTATAAGTTTGACGATCGTTATTGTTAATGAGTTTTACATCTGTTAATTTTCTAAATTATAGTTCTAACAAGCCTTTCGTGATTGGGATATTTTGTATTATTAACTATGACTTTACCGTTGGTGAAATTTATTGGTAAATTTGCAATCATGAGATTATTATATTCCTTATGAACTCCATACACAAAATCAAGAAATATATGGAGATTAAGGTCCACCATACCGAGATATTTTTCAAGACTTTTATCATCTTGTTCAATATGACTCTCAGCTGATTCAAAAGAAGTATAAATGTTCTCAGTGCTGTGATCATTTTGTAGAATGTCATTATTAATAATATTAGGATCATAATTAATCTCATCATCAGAGAACGATTCTAAAACAATTGAATTGTACTTCTGTCGACTGCCCATATACAAATTAATAAATATTTTTTTATTGGTCTTACAGTCCAATCAATTCCATCCAAAAATAAAATAAAATAAAAATAAAAATAAAAAAAAATTAAAAATAAAAATAATATAAAAATAAAAAATAAAATAAATAATAAAAATAAAAATAAGAAATAAAAAATAAAAAATAATAAAAAAAAAAATAAAAAAAAATAAAATAAATAAAAAAATAAAAATTAAAAATAAAAATTAAATTAAAAATTAAATTAAAATTATAATGACAGTCAGACTGTCCTTGTTTACATTCACCCCCGTAGACTAATCTGAAAATAAAATATCAGCTGAAAAAATTCTTTGTTAGTAAAGTGCAGTCTGACTGTCCCCAACACCCTTACCTAATTGAAGACTTGTCCAACGTTTCGAGCTCGCTTCTTAAATTGATTGGTTTTGGACAATTTGTGTAGAGGGGGAATTTATATTTAATTTACGAAATTTGGTGGTGGGGATGGGTATATATAGATTAGAATATAAGGTTTAGATTAGTCCCTGATGAGGAGCCGTAGCGATCTCGAAACGTTGGACAAGTCTTCAATTAGGTAAGGGTGTTGGGGACAGTCAGGCTGCACTTTACTAACAAAGAATTTTTCAGCTGATATTTTATTTTCAGATTAGTCTACGGGGGTGAATGTAAACAAGGACAGTCTGACTGTCATTATAATTTTAATTTAATTATTAATTTAATTTTTATTTTTAATTTTTATTTTTTTATTTTATTTTTTTTTTTTTTTATTTTTTTTTTTATTATTTTTTATTTTTTATTTCTTTTTTTTTTTTATTATTATTTTTATTTTTTATGTTTATTTTATTTTTATTTTTATTTTATTTTATTTTTGGATGGAATTGATTGGACTGTAAGACCAATAAAAAAATATTTATTAGAGAACGATTCTTTAATTTTTTTTCCTCTTTAAAAGTAGATAAATTGTTCTTCTCTTATTTTTTAATATTTTATACATCAAACACTTTTACTACATTAATGTGTTTATTTAGAGGGATAATAATTGGTTTGAAGCTGTCATCTAATGGGTGTTCTACATTTCCTCGATCATATTTTAATAATTTATATTTACGTCTTATTTCTTCAAGTGACTTGGATAGTTGACGCAATATCGTTTTCTTTCGCTGATAGTCGACCATGTTGAGCATTCAACTTTTAAAACCGGAATGTTCGACATATTTATATTATGCTACATTTATAGCAAAACAGTCGAACCCTTTTTTATATTTACCATAATTTACGATTTGATCTTTATCAATGATTTGATTTGATCTATATCAACTATAAAACTATGTTTAACATCATTCCAACAAGTTAAGCAAATATTTTTAAATTGATTAAAAGACATGTCTGAGATTAGATGATCGAAATATATATAATTTGATAGAATGACAGAATATATACAATTCTTAAATTGACCTCATCTTGTCAAAACAATATAAGTAAATTAACATTATCCTTTACAAGATGCTTTGGAATGTATGTATGGGATTGACAAAGATAAAAAGAATCAACATTCTTATGTCTTATGCAAAATTGAGCTTCAACATTGTCCTGTTTCTCGCAAGCAATATCATCGAAAATCATAAAGAGTTAGAAAGTACGTTGTCAGGTGATACTCCTGCCTCGTCTTCACTAAATAGAAAATATTGTATACCCTCTATTGGTTCAAAAAGTTTTGAATACTTGTATTTTGATTGATTGAATGATTTTGAATATATGTATATATTTTTAAATCTTAGACCATTCGGATGTGTTATAAGTGTTAATAAGCTATTGGTTTTTCCACCATTGGAAGGTCGGTAAATCACTGATCGTATACTATCTGGCAGTAGATCTTTATGCCGTATACTTTTTTGTTCTGCTCTGTAAAAGAATGAAAATTTATGACTGGTAATTTTGTCGAGTACTCTTGAATTCCACTACTTGAATTCCATGTTTGCACATTACGGTTTTAACTGAACCTGTCAGTGTAGAGTATAAATAGCATGCTTATATATAAATTCAAGTAGTATCATTTTAACTTTCGATATAGAATGATCGTATATAAGCGCGAAGGTAGTGGAGTATTTAATAAGATACTTAGTAAATTACCTATTGCATTTACCAGGTTATTGTGGTACTGGAACAAAATTTAAAAAACGTATAGCTCGTAGTGATCTAGGGATAAATCCCCTTGATTCCACTTGCAAAGATAACGACATAGCATATTACAATACTGTTAACGATATGCAAGCTACGCATGCAGCGGATCAAATTCTTGCAAACAAAGCTTGCTTGCGTCTTAAATCAAAGGATGAAAGTATAGCTGAAAAGGCTGCTGCACTAGCAGTCTATAGTGCAATGAAACTTAAAGTAAAGATAGGATTGGGATTAAAAAAAAATTAAGAAACAAAAATTACCTGGTAAAAACAATAAATTAACATTGAAAAAAAAAAGTAAATTCTGCTGCATATTCTATGATTCCAAGTTCGAGTTCTCAAAAATTAGTTCGCTCTGCATTAAAGGGAGCTCACGACGCTGTTAAGAAGGCATGGTAAAGGCAATGTGACAATTTCATCCAATCTCTATGAGTTTTCATACTTGGGAGCTCTATGAATATCCACTCCTTCCCCCCACATCCAAGCATATGTGGACAGTAAAAACGACAAATCAACTGGAAAAATCATGATTCGTCATTTTGGGACTTGACAAACAAATAGAAAAGAACAAAAAGATACAAATTCCAGTCACTTTGACCGTTGTAATATCAGTAATGTGAAACTTTTTCTCAATTCTCAATACTATACTATTCATACGGAAATTTAAACATTGATATTACTAAAAATCAATATTCGATATTGTATGATATGAATGCAAATTTTCAAAATGTCTACTACAACAGGGAGTCTCTGCATATTTGAAGGAAAAGACATTTCCGATATCATAGGCCATTTTTAGTTATTCGTTGTTCAAAGCAGAATCAGTCGCCTAAAAATGCTCCCGTTAAAAAATAATATCCCTCAAAAAATAAATTTCCAGCAAATACGTCAGCTTACTGCTTAATTTTGCATGATCGTATTGTGCAATATCATCCTATGATTGGTGACGTCAAGACGATGTATATATTAAGTAAAACTTTTTGTCGGAGGCTGTCAGTCAAGATGTAGTACATCGTTGATATGCAAGGCTTGAAGCAGGGTGACAATGAACATCTACTTAAAGAGCTTGACATTTTACCACTCAAAGGAGAATCAGAACCCATAGTACTTTTATTTAGCCATTTTATTATAAAGCCATTGTCTGGTAACCGACTTTCAGATCATATCAGAGCGCAAAATAAATGGCTTCAAATGAATTATGATCGTATTCCATGGAATTCAGGACAGTTTTGCTATAATCAAGTTGCTAATATATTTTAAAAAATTCACTCAAAAATTTAGCCAATGCAACTGACTGGCTAGATTTAAAAGATGCAATTTAATCGTTTACGATATTAACACTGTTAATTTACCATTCTGCACGTGGAAGAAACACAAGCGCAAGAATACTCTAACAGTATGCATCAATCATAATGCAGCGTACAAAGTTACCTGTAGTCTGCATAATCTATCTAATCTAAAGCTATTAAAAAAATACTATTTCGAAACACGAATAAAGTAGTGTTTTTACTCTTCAAAAATAAGCATTGTGAATGAGCAATAGTACCATACACATGCACACACATACACACAGGGGCGTGTTTTCGACGGAGTTGCCTACATCAGATGGCAATAATAAAAAAAAATGATTACAAAATCGTCCTCCTCGAATTGACGTAAACACGTCCATGCATGGATAGCAACGTGACCGCGGTAAGTGTATAAATGAGAAGGGTCCTGGCACAGAGAGACAGAGAGAGAGAGAGAGAGATAAAAGTATATTGTTCTCTCTCCGTCTAGCTCCCATGGACATCATACGAGATGATTCTCGTAGTCCCTCCTCTGTAATACAGCGGATGGTATTGGAATAGAGAAAGCTTTTACTTCTCTCGCTCTCTAACACGCAACTCGTGTTGTCAACCAGAAAAATATATAGCGTACTCTCTTTTACACATGCCGGTAGTGGCCATACGGCGTAGTATTTAAAATAACAGCGCGTTATGAGACAGAATTGCATACCCTGTACGAGAGAGAGAGAGAGAGAGAGAGAGAGAGAAAAGTATATAGTGCTAAAGGTCGCTGACGTCCGAGCCCGTGACGTAAGCGCTGTAAGCTATGAGAGTTCTGGATCACTGATAGTAATCCGGAACTACGCGTGACATCAGAGCCTGTGACATAAGCGCATTTACTAATATTTATCTAATATTTTGTTAGTTGAACGATTAATAGGATAAATAAACTAATTTCAGGATGTTAATTTCTTACATTGGGATATTGGTTTCATAAATTAAGAAAATAATAACCTTGCTTCTATTACTAACAATCAAGTTTGAACATAGAGAACTAAGTAAGGCATGCTTCCGCGCTGGAAGGATGATTTCTAAGTTCTACTAGACTGCTGCTAAATACGCTTCGTAGACGTTTTAGCTGATCAATATTGCTCTTGGAAGATGTTGAAATATTACTTGACTGATACACTTCTAAATAACGAAGTGGGCGATTTTGCAGAGTGTTTCTAGTCTGCTGTTCAATTCACTTATTTTACTTGCTTGTGAGAATATCCAACTATAGACTTGATGAAGTCGACTTAGCTTACCGACATTGCTCTTAGAAGGTGTTGAAGTCCAAGTTGACATTATATACTTATATTATACATTATACACTTCCAAACAAAGAAGTGGCGCAGCCACTAATTATATCCAATTATGAGGAATTGAGTTCTTGAGAGAAGTTAATTAATAAGCAATCAATTTCTTGCAGTCTAAAAATATAATATAAAGACATCGGTTTCAAAATTTAACATGATCATAATCTTGACTTGTACATTATGGTACAAAAATGGGTAATATTCATAACTGGGTTCTCCTGTAATTTTGAAATGAAGCGAATAAGTTCTTCAATAAGGAATTTCTTCCATAATTTCTTTTAATATCTTCCATTCATGTATATAGTATATGTATACGTAAAGCATAATTAATTTCTTATTTAATTTATACATGTTATATTTTTAAAATTTTTTTAACTGAATTTTTTTAATTACACAGAAATATTGACTTGATATGAGAACCATTTTTTTCTGTGATATAAGTACAAAAATTAGTTATTTTTCGATTTCCTATACTGATTATGATTCAATTTAAGAAAATATTATCTGGATGTGGAAAATCACGTTTTAAAACTAAAACGATATATAAATTGTATATGTCGAAATTGATATATATCAAAAGATTGTTTGACATTTATAATACCGAAAATAGACATATTGCAGGAGTTGATATTAACGGAGGCAAAATTATTTTCTTGCCATATGTTTGAGGATTATCGAAAAAATTAAAAGAAATTTTCGGAAATATAGCATGCAAATTTTCTTTAAAAATAGCAATAATTTGAGTAGATTGTTTAATAATTGCAAAGATATGGATGATTTATGCTTAAAATCAGGAGTTGTTTACAAGATTAATTGCATGGATTGTGATAAATACTATATTGGATAAACAGGTAGATATTTAAACAAGAGAATTTATGAACATAAATATAGTTTACGTATTTTTATGAGATATCATATCATATTTTTTTTTTTTATTTTATTTTATTTTATTTATTTTTTTTTTTTATTAAATTGATTGGTTTTGAAGAATATGTGCAGAGGGGGAATTTAGATTTAATTTACTAAATATGGTGGTGGGGAGGGGGTATATATAGATTAGAATATAAGGTTTAGTTTAGTCCCTGATGAGGAGCCGTAGCGAGTTCGAAATGTTGGGCAGATTTTCAATTAGGTAAAGGTGTTGGGGATAGTCAAACTGCACTTTACTAACAGAATTTTTTTTAGCTAATATGTTATTTTCAGATTAGTCTACGGGGGTGAATGTAAACAAGGACAGTGTAACTGTCATTATAATTTTAATTTAATTTTTATTTTTTACTTTTTATTTTTATTTTTATTTTATTTTTAGATTGAATTAATTGGACTGTAAAACCAATAAAAAATATTTATTAATTAATAAATTTATATAATCGAAGTAGATATTACATATAAATGCGTGCATTATTCATTGGAATCCATAAATTAATTTCATAATGTATATCTTTAAGAGACCTAAAATTGATATATAAGATTTTTATAATTATAAAAACGCTGTGGACAATTGTCCACAGCGTACTGCGACAGCTTACTTAATAAGGCTTCAGCTTGCAAATTAAAAGGTCTGCGGACAGAATGTCGGTAAGTTCGAGGTTTTTTTAAGCAAAATAAATTAATTATAAGACTTTAATCAAATAATATAAGATTAATTTAAAATTAAAAGTTTAAATGTAATAAAAGTAAATTACGTATAAATTGTAAAAGAGTTCAAGAAATTGTTCACTTAGTTTAATCTTTTGATTTTTAAAGTCAAGAAAATAATGTTTTGTATCAAGAAACTATGCACTATATTTAAAAATTTAACATACTGGAATTTTAAAACAATTGAATTGTACTTCTGTCGACTGCCCATATACAAATTAATAAATATTTTTTATTGGTCTTACAGTCCAATCAATTTCAACCAAAAATAAAATAAAATAAAAATAAAAAATAATAAAAATAAAAAATAAAAATTAAAAATAAAAATTAAATTAAAAATTAAATTAAAATGATAATGACAGTCAGACTGTCCTTGTTTACATTCACCCCCGTAGACTAATCTGAAAATAAAAGATTAGCTGAAAAAATTCTTTGTTAGTAAAGTGCAGTCTGACTGTCCCCAACACCCTTACCTAATTGAAGATTAGGTAATTTTTTCAGCTAATATTTTATTTTCAGATTAGTCTACGGGGGTGAATGTAAACAAGGACAGTCTGACTGTCATTATCATTTTAATTTAATTTTTAATTTAATTTTTATTTTTAATTTTTATTTTTTATTTTTATTATTTTTTATTTTTATTTTATTTTATTTTTGGTTGAAATTGATTGGACTGTAAGACCAATAAAAAAATATTTATTAATACTGGAATTTTTATGTTCCTAGAAAATAAAAATATATTTCAAGTAATTATTGTTTTAAAGATAGGAATCGAATTTTAAATCTTCATTTTAAATTAATTTTCTTGAGTGAAGTATTGAAATTCTTAAACCAAGCATATATTCACTTAATTTTGTCGGCTTGAATCAAATCACGAAATTTTTTGATTCACAATCTTCAGTTATTGGTTCAAGAAAATATTTTCTTTAGATAAGATAATATTTATTTAATTTAGAATCTTAGCCACCCATTTTCTAGAGAATCTGGACTACAATTTAGGATGTATTTAATAATCGAAAAAATTATTTTCCTGATATTAAATTCGAATCTATTGGTTTAAGGATATATTTTCTGAAAATAAGAAAATATTCATTTAATTCCCAATATTTGTGTTCTGCTGTTGCGAAAATCAAAGCTTTATATTAGTAACAACTTACTTGGTTCAAGTTTATCCGATTACTTGGTTAAAGAAAATATTTACTTGGTACAGAACAATCGCATAAATTTCTTGAATCAAGTAATATTTACTTGATATTAAACATTTTTTTTCAGTAGATATATATATATATATATATATACAAGAAATATATTCAATTGTTTAAAAAACCATTTACTCGAAAGAGTGAAATAGTTTTCTCAAAGGGTAGATTAGATTTATTTGATTATTCGCTGCCCCTTGTAAAATTTAATAAATATTTATTTTATTTTATTAAATGACGCACAAAGATTTAATTATGAAATGTAATAAATAAATAGTAAAAACTACAAAATGTACATATGAATCAATAAAATTTTTTCTATTTACTTATAACATAAAAAATTATTTACTTATAACATATTGTAGATTTTGTGCTAATATATGCACCGCCGCCTGCGGTGGTGATAACGCGGGAGGTACGAAGGAATAAATACACGTTAAGTAACAGAATTAATGATTTATCATTTAGTACCATGAAAGTAAGTGAAACTTTAGGTACGTGTAGACTCTAGGTAGTCTATACAGGCAGTGCTGGCGTGCGGCCGCTGCCGCGCGCCTATTAGTCCGCGGCCCCCTCCACGTCGTCGGGGCGCCGATGCTGTACAAAATAAGTAGATTACAATAGAAATAGATTTATTAAAAAATTTATTCATTTCAATTTAATATTTAAATCTTTGTGCTTTGTTTAATAAAATCGGAGAAATGTTTATTAGTTAATAACAACTCGGGTATAATCAAATAAATATGTTTGACCTTTTGATAAAGCTATTTAATTATTCATATTGAATAGCTTTTCACAAAAATTGAATATATTTGTTAAATTTGAGTATAAAATAAATAAATTATTGAAAATATTAATAAATAATAATATTAATAAAAATTTCTTAAATGTTACAAACGGAACTAAATATACGTAAAGAATAAAGTTAACTAAATAAATATTTGAAAAACTATATGCAGGGTGGGCCATTTTAATCTATACTCCCGAATTTCTTCGTTCCAAAGAGGTGAAACGAAAAAATGGTTTAGACAAAAGTTGTTCATGACAAAGGGGGTCAAATAATAGTGACCTTGAATTTGACCATAAAATCCATGGTCAAGGTTATTTGAAGGTCAAAGTGTTTTTTAATGGGAACCCTATTTTTGATACTAAATTCGGAAAGAGCGAAAAATTCTACGTCCGAAATGGGTATATCAAAATTTTTTTATTACCCTTGAAAGGTCATTTCAATGTCAAATTCCAACAAGACCCGTGTTTTCAAGACTATCTAGAAGTTAGGGTGTTCTGTCAAATGGAAATCCTTTTTTGACACTGGATTTGGAAAGAGTGAGAAATTTCACGTCAGAAACAGTAAATAAAAATTTTTCTGACTCTTAAAAAGCCATTTGTAAAAAGTCATTTGACCATCAAGGTCAAATGTTAAAAAATTCTGTGGTTGTTATTTGATTGCGTTTTCTGATAGAATAATTGTCGTTAATGTACTTTTATGAGCAATGTTCAATCCCAATGTGAAAATACCTTGAAAATATTGATCTTCATGAGGTTGTCCTTACTTTTAGCGTTACCCAGAAACAACGACGTGGACGTAGTAAGTTCTTTTTTGTTCAACGGGCTTGACTAACGGGAGTCCCGTTGCCTCTCACGATGGTGTACTTGATTAATGTGAGTCCCCTTGCCTCTCATTGTTTTAACCACGAAGCAAATGTTCAATGTTATCTCCATTTGCTTGTAGGCACAAAGTTAAGCGTTGTTGAAAATAACATACAGTATTCAGTAGAGTCTGTCTTGGTATTGCTGCACATGCTTGACGAATGCGATTTTGCATGTTTTCTCTAGTTGTGGGCCGCTCTTAAAAAACAACATTATGAAGCCCCACAAATAGTCCGGAGGTGTATGATCAGGTGAGTTAGGAAGCCAATTAACTGGTCCACCTCTACCGATCTATCTTCCATGATAATTCTGATTCAAAAATTGACGGACAGTTCGTGCAAAGTGTGGCACTGCACCATCCTGCTGAAACTACATTCTTCGTCTGGTTTCTAAATCAACATCTTCTAATAATTCTGGTAACTGGTCTCTAATTAAGTGCAAATAGCTCTTTCTATTTCTTTCTATTCTGATGGCCTACAGTTCTGTGCCAGTGACAATTCTCATTTGACCAATAATGACAATTGTACCTATTTAAATGTCCATCGCTATAAAATTTTGGTTCATCAGAGAAAAGGACATAGTTGAAAAAATTGGGATCATTTTCTATAAAGCTCATTGGCAAAATTCAATTCTCATTTACATGTGATTTATTCTCAATTCCTGTACGACCGTGATATGATAAGCATGGTAATTAAGCCGATTTAGAATTCTCAGACATGTTCTCCTTGGAATACCGACTTCCCTTTTAATTAGACGACTGCTGATATGAGGATTAAGATGAATAACTGCAAGAATAGTTATGACAAGTGCATCATCGTCATTGTACTTGCGATGCCTGCGTTGGCGAACAAGGCGCCCATGACGAGCTCTAGCAGTTACAATTTGTATTGTCACATTAGTAGGATGTCTTCTATTTGGAAAACGTTCAGCGTGCAGTATTGCTGTAGCTAGATAATTATTATTACACACTCCTAAAATCATTATCATATCAACAATCTCATTGGGCGCGTAGTCAGCCATTTTTAAAGCAAAAGACATGCTATAGTAATGTTTTTTTGTAGTAGAACTAGTATACAGATATTGTGTTCTTCTCTTATGCTATTCAAAAACAACTTTATTGGGGAAAGCAGTAAACGAAATGAACGAAATACACAATTATTTGTACACATCGTAAGAACATCTTAAACGCTTTATCCAGAAAACAAGGAAATTTATTTCAAAATAATTTTTTTCAAAAAAAAAACTTCTCATGAATGGTAAAAGAGAATCTCAAATGTTTGAAATAGCAAAAAAAAATTCTAGATCTTGCATTATCCCTACAAATTCTATTGTGGCAATGTTCGTAAATTTTATAGCGATGGACAATTAAATAGGCATCATTGTCAATATTGGTCAAATGAGAATTGTCACTGGCACAGAACTGTAGACCATCAGCATCGTTGGAGCCTTATGATATGGTGTGGAATTGTAAATGGGACTTACTACGTCCACGTCGTTGTTTCTAGGTAACGCTAAAAGTAAGGACAACCTGTTCAAGATCAATATTTTCAAGGTATTTGTCACATTGCGGTTCAACATTGCTCATAAAAGTATATTAACGACAATTCTATCAGAAAACGCAATCAAATAGCAATCACAGGATTTTTTAACATTTGACCTTGAAATGACCTTTTAAGGGTCATAAAAATTTTTATTTACTGTTTCTAACGTGAAATTTCCCGCTCTTTCCAAATCCAGTGTCAAAAAAAGGGTTCCCATTGGAAAAAAACACCCTAACCTCTAGATAGTCTTGAAAACACGGGTTTTGCTGGAATTTGATATTGAAATGACCTTGTAAGGGTAATAAAAAAATTTTGATATATCGTTTTGAATGTAGGATATTCTGCTCTTTCCGAATCCAGTATCAAAAATAGGGGTTCCCATTTAAAAAGAAACACTTTGACCTTCAAATAACCTTGAAAATGGATTTCAGGGTCAAATTCAAGGTCACCATTATTTGACCCCCTTTGTCATGAACAACTTTTTCTAAACCATTTTTTCGTTTCACCTCTTAGGAACGAAGAAATTCGGGTGTATAGATTATAATGGCCCACCCTGTATATAGTTTTTCAAATATTTATTTAGTTAACTTTATTCTTTACGTATATTTAGTTCCGTTTGTAACATTTAAGAAATTTTTATTAATATTATTATTTATTAATATTTTCAATAATTTATTTATTTTATACTCAAATTTAACAAATATATTCAATTTTTGTGAAAAGCTATTCAATATGAATAATTAAATAGCTTTATCAAAAGGTCAAACATATTTATTTGATTATACCCGAGTTGTTATTAACTAATAAACATTTCTCCGATTTTATTAAACAAAGCACAAAGATTTAAATATTAAATTGAAATGAATAAATTTTTTAATAAATCTATTTCTATTGTAATCTACTTATTTTGTACAGCATCGGCGCCCCGACGACGTGGAGGGGGCCGCGGACTAATAGGCGCGCGGCAGCGGCCGCACGCCAGCACTGCCTGTATAGACTACCTAGAGTCTACACGTACCTAAAGTTTCACTTACTTTCATGGTACTAAATGATAAATCATTAATTCTGTTACTTAACGTGTATTTATTCCTTCGTACCTCCCGCGTTATCACCACCGCGTTATCGACATCTTATTCCCTCAATTTTTATTGTAGAAAGTTAAAAAAAATTTGTATAAATCTTTAGACGTGCCGAAATCTTTAAAGTGGCGAAACTTTCTTAGAGTTCATAAGATTTCTCTAAGTAGGTGAAAAGAATAAAGAAATTTCGTACACATGTGTCTTCTGCACCACGTGGTACTAGTGCTTTTAAAGCAAATATTTATTATAAATTTTCGATGTTATTTACATACATAATTCGAGTGTCACCACTTGTAGGAAAAATAATACATCAAATAAAATTTGTTTCACCATTCTACGTATTATATAAACAAATTAAAGGCAAAGACGACGGGACGTAGAGATACACCGCAAGGAGGAGAACAGCTCTGGCTCTCGTCGAGTGCGCTCGCAAGTTACTACTCCTCGAGGTTATATGCCCACTTGGTATACCAGATTGTACGCAAGCCCACGTACACGCCAGTGAAAAGCAAGCATTCTGGGATGAAGAAGAAAGAAGAAGAATTCTCCAGGACGTGCGGTCGTATGACCGCACCAATGTCGTGCGGGAACAAAAGCGCGAGACCACCCGACTTTGGCATCGCTTCAAGTGCGCATGACTGCCGTCCATCGACAGCCCTCCGCCATTGCGCATACACGTCGTCGCCGCCGCACTAGCGTGCCGTTACAGCCCGCCGCTGAGCCCATTTAAAGGACAACAGTGCAGAGATCTGCCCTAGAGGACGACAGCGAAGCCCTACTTGGCAAGTACGGTTCTTATTTCATATGTAATGCAGAATCTCTGCGTCCTCCCCGTCCCCTAGTGTGCGTGCCGCGTCCTTCCCCCGAGTTCATTCTCCCCGCGCCTACCGCCGCGCAATATGGCCACTTTTGTGCTCCGCCAAGCACGCATATATATCACCCGTAGTTGAACCCGCTCAGAATTTCCCATCTGATGAATTACCTCTATGCACGTATATAGTATCTAGGTTATCCGAGCATAATGTACTGCGAAAACGGTTATACATATGTACATAGCTCTAGATAGATTACGCGTGTCAATGTATATCAATGTTACACATTACTTATTGTACACGCATATTTCATGTTCTACCCTATTTTCCCTTGCATTTTTCTCTCTCTATCTACGTACAACGGGAGCGTCCGCGAACACATCGCAACGACGCCACCAGATAAGGTAAAAATAACCTTCTCTTAAAACGAGGTTATAAGTAGCACCCAACGTAGAGACCGACGAGATGCATTTAGAAAGCGTATTGAATAAGTATATGTTTTTCTCAACTATTTATGAATAATACAAAATATTCACATTTTTCTGTATGGAATGTATATGTTACTTTTTCCTCCTTGTTACATATGCATTGTATTATAATAAAAATACTTACATTAAAATACATACGAGGTCATATTATATTTACATATATTACTTACATTCTTATAATTTACATATTATTTATAGCTTTCATATGACGTGGATATAAAAAAAACAGAGAGGAATGAATTTTAATTTAAATCATATTATGGTTATTAAATTAACTGATTTAGCATATATGTTCCATGCATCCAATATACTGCAATACTCTTACTTAGAATGTTTTAATACACACATATATTGAGCATATATCATATATATTCTAATAAATATATCTAATTTATTTCTAAAATTGTATGTCTATATCTGACTATCCATATACATTCAGGCATAAATGCTTATTTCCTACCGGTATTCTATATACATTCATATACCTATGCAATTACATCATTCCCTACCGCATGCATTTTCTTTCCCTCTTTTATTACTTTAAAATGTATATTTGTGTTCGCCTTCACAGCTTTATACAACTCGCCCATATATAAATTTTCTTTTAAATTCAATGAGAAACCTCTATCGACGCAAGCGGATGTCTGCCTGTACCACTGTAGATATATGTAGCTATGTACCACTAGCTTGAACAAAAGTTGTTACAAGCAAAAACAAGTCAAGAAATAACAATTTTTACATTTTACAACAAAGTACACAAAGTTGAGAATAACCACAGTAATGGTGCAAATTCAATACAGGAAGATGAAGTGAAAGTTAAGGATCTTTTTAGGCAAATAGTAGCACAACAAATTAGTTCTATCGAGCATACGTTAGCCATATATGCTCCCCAACTCTTAAAGTGAATAATCAATGTATTGAGAGCAGATATAAAGATAAGGGAATAGTACGTAGCAGCATATTCATCAGGTATGAGGAGATACTTAAATTTTATGTTTCAGCTATGGAAACCCTAACCTATACAAGAGTATAGGCTTATACATTGGAACTGGTATGAGAAAATTGCAAGTAGAAAAAGTGGTAGAAGTAGATCGAAGTTCTCCATTCTGCAAATTTTTATCGCTTAAGAGAAGTGAGCACAAACAGCGAAATAAAATCTAAGATGATTTGATAATAATTAACAAATATGGAATAATTAATATTGGAAATTAGGTAACAATGGTAATAGAGGAGTTTCGCATCTGGAACTGTCAATTCAATAACAACAGCAAATAGCAAGAAAATAATAACAATAATTTAATCTAAATTACAATAATGATTAAACAAATATAAATAAATATAAATAATCTTAGAATACAATAATGGAATGGATGTGACTATACAAACTTGCAATACAGCAAATGGCTTATTGACAGGCTAATAAGCTCGATAAGATACAATATTAATATCGAACGTTTATTTACTAAATAAATAAACAAGTTTAGTTCCTAAGAATTCCGTAGCTGTTCGAAACGTCGGACACCAAAGGTGATTCTGAATTTAAGGTGGTGGAGGCAGTCAGGTTGCCATTTACTAACATAGAATATTGCTTTTATTCTGTTTATTTTATTTTATTTTTTTTTTCATTTTATTATTAATTTTATTTTATTTTATTTTTATTTTTAATTTTTAATATAATTTATTGTAGTAATAAGTTTTATTTCAGATTCCACGGGGGTGAATATAATATAAATATGGACCGTCGATCTGTCATTACTTTAGCTAATATATTATAAGACTGTAAGACCGATAAAAATATGTATTAATTTAATTCAGAACAGTAAACATAAATACAATTTTTAATTCTAATTTATTACTCTAAATAAACAAGTAAAACATAATTAAATAATAATTAATCAATTAATATTATACAATGATTAGTTTTTTTTGTTTTCTGGCTAAATAAAATAAAAATAGTTAATTAAATCTTTTGAAGTAAATAAAAATAGTTAATAAAATTATAAAAATTAAAGTTACAATAATCAGGTATAAATATAATCAAAATCTTTCCAATAGAATAGGTAATAGTACATAGTATAAAGTAAAATAAATAGATAAGCGCTATGTATAAAATACAATTAATAATAATCTAATTAATAATAATAAAATAATTAACAATAAAGCACCTAATATATGATTCATACTGGGTGTTGTCACCTGCCGTATGCCTTATGGGCTGGTGTGGGGGCTTGTCTTGGGTTCCGGGCAGCTGACCCGGCAATGGCTATGGGTGTTGGGAGTCTCGTCCTCCGGGTGGAGCATAGTGATGAAATTGGGCTGATGCGGTAAACCGCCTCTCTAGCTAAAAAAGTATCCACCCCAGCGGAACCTAAGAACGGTCATGCCGATCCCTCAGAAGTTAAGGACAATCCCCCATTTCGTCCGGAAGGAGGCGGAATGGGTACATAATCCAGCCCCCAAACCCAAGGTGAGAGCCATTGTACCGAGGGGATTAACTTGGCCGCTGGGGCACTAGCGGTCTCAAACGATGTCTCGAGGATACCGGGCGACCTCCCTGAGTAATTAGCCTAACCGGTACATGTGGGGCTCTGTGCCCGTGGTCAACATATCCCTAGCTTCTCGTGAGATCAAAATGGATAACATGAATAAAAGTCCTGAAATGAAAAACGAGGCACGAGGGATAGTACTGCCCCCGGATCCCTCAAATACATCAACTGACGAGGTCAAGCCGCACACAGCTCCAGGCTGTCAACTTGAAATGTTTGTGACCCCTGTTCTCCAGGCCAGTGAGGATAGGGACAACAAGTCCTCAGGTAAAAAGAGGCTGTGTGGCGCAGCTAGGAGGAAATTAGCCCTGACAACTGAGGCTTCGCTGCACAGATCAAGGTGGGGTTCAAGAGGCGACAAAGGTCCGACAAGACTCCGGCCTTAGCCTCTAGAAAATCTAAAAAACCCAAGGAGGGGGGCGGAAAAAGTACAGGCACAAAGTCTGGCCCTCCGCCCCCTAAGGGAGAAGACTGGCGGGTCCTGGTATTCTCTCGGATGCCCAAAGGTGAAACCCCCTGAAATTTGTCGTGGTGCACGAAGATGATTTTAACATTTCTTGAGACGGTGTCGAAAGTAATGTGTAGTGCGCCACCGGATACATGACCTAGTTTTATTAGACATGTATCCTTCTGTAGAGGGGAAGAAATTGTGGCGATGGCCAAAAACCCAAGAGCAAAGGAGTAGCTATCCTAGAAAAATAGACCATTCTGAGCCAGCTCTCGGGGGGCCTAGGCTTAAAATGAGGAGTGTGAAGCTACTTCAGGCCAGTTGATATGTATATAAAAGGTCCGTCGAGAACAAACTGAAGAAGATACCTGATGACATCAGGGAGAAGCGAACGCTTGAAAGCACCGCGAATTCTTGTAATAACGCCATCAGACACGCCTTTGAGGGAAACTGTTGCGCTAAAGAAGAGCAGCATAAAGTCGAGGTCCACTGGTGGAATAGGAAACTAGGTTATTTAATAGAGAAAACCAGACGTCTCCGTAAGATAACCAAGCGGACAAGTGGAGAATCTGCTTGGAACGAATACAGATCGTCTAGGGACGAATATAGATATGCAATAAGTACGGCCAAAGAGCAAAGCTGGAAGAATTACTGTGAAAGCATTTGCGAGGGAAAAGAAGTGGCCAGGTTGAGCAGGATTCTTCCAGAGAATCATGATGCCATCCTTGGCACGTTGAAACGTGCCGACGGCAGTTATGCAACATCGGATGAAGAAACGTTGAGATATCTCATCCAAGCACACTTTCCTCAATTCTGTGATGCAGAACAAAACCAGAGCAGAAAAGTACACGATGTAGCCTGGTCTGGGTATGCTAGACTCGGTGCTAACCGGATGCTATTAAACCGTATTATTACATCCGACCGAGTCAGGTCGGCCATTAGATCATTTGACCCATTTATAGCACCGGGACCGGATGGAGTTTATCCGGTCTTTTTGCAAAGAGCCGAAGATACCATCATCGGACCGATGATAAAAATGGTTAGGGCAAGTATCACTTTGTGACATGTCCCATCTAGATGGCGAGGCACAAGAGTGGTATTCATACCCAAAGCAGGCAAATGTGGTTATACATCCCCAAAGGATTTTCGACTCATTAACTTGACATCGTTCATCCTTAAGACGGTAGAAACGATGATTGAGAGATTCATCAGGAATAATGCATTAATGAAGAATCGATTCCATACAGAGCAGCACATATATTGCGCCGAAAGATCCACAGAGACAGCACTATATAGGACCCAGAGGGTGGCATCCTATCTCCACTTATATGGTGCCTCGTGGTGAAGGACCTTTTGAAACGACTGAAGAACATGTGTTGTACGGCAGTTGGTTATGCCGACGATATCATGGTTATCGCCAGACGACCCTTCCTAGACCCCTTTATGGGGAACTTATAAGGTACCATCAACGTAGTGGACAGATGGTGCAAACAGATAGGTCTGACTGTTAATCCTAAGAAGACTGAGTCATAGGCTGGACCAGAAAATACAAATGGAATAGAGAATCCAACCTGAATCTAGGAGGGCAACCCTTAACTCTCAAGAATCTAGTGAAATACCAAAGTATTAACATTGACACTAAGATATAGTGGAAAAATCACCTAGAATATACAACTGACAGGCTGATGGCTTACCTGTGTCAAGTTCGAAGGGCTATAGGCAGGACGTAGGGCCTTAGACCAGACACAACGAAGTGGATATATGAGGCTGTTCTAAAACCCAGACTAACGTATGGTGCTCTGGTCTGCTGGGAGAGAACGGCCTTGTCCTTTGTTGTTAGCATACTCGAGAGAGTGAATAGTATGGTATTGTGAAATATCTCAGGCGCAATTAGGTATACACCTACTGCAGCGTTAGGTATGCTCCTCAAAATTGAACCATTCACACTAACTTTGGCGAATGTGGCTGCAAAGCCCTCCACAGAATCGAAAGTTTTCTCGAAGAGGTGATTTTACGAACGAACCTGGACGCCAGCAGCAGAAGCTTCCTTTTCGAAAAGACATATAGAGTCAGTATCCCATCCAAAGAAGAATGGAAATCTGGCTTAACAGGCATCGCAAACATTAGAAAATTATGGTTCACAGACGTCTCTAAAAATGAAAGGTGTGCAGGTGCAGGGGTGTACCATAGAAGTCATGGCAGGGGAACAATCGTCCAATTGGGACAATACCGCACCGTTTTTAAAGCTGAGCTAATGACAATGATGAGAGGACGAAGATGGCCACGGAGGCGGCTCCCACCACCCGTATTTGCAGCTGTTCAGACAGTAAGAGCACATTACAAGCGCTAAATAGCTGCACTACAAGATCCAAGCTAGTTAGGGACTGTTTTCTAGTCAAGGGTTCAAGGGGTTGAAGTAGTTCAAGGGATGACTGTATACAAGGATAGTCTGACTGTCATTATAATTTTTAATTTAATTTTTCTTTTTATTATTTTTGTGCATTCATGTATTAATGTTAATGTAGATATGTATTGATATCGTTACGTATTGTTTTCGATTGATTTGATTGGACTGTATGAAAAACTATTTATTAATTTATTACACATGTAATAAAAATGTATATATTTACACATTTTCATATATTTGTGATTTTAAATACCAAAAAGAAAAATTCACAGAATACATTATGTATATACAATTTGTGCTAATTATAAAAACACAAAGTTCCAAAATCAGAATACCAATTTTATTTTAATTTTATACATATGTAAACATCCAAAATCATATTATTCTTTTGTCTTAAAAATAAAATTGCAATTAACGCATTTATATATTAAATAACAATATGATATTACAAAAAAAAATGACGAAAAATCACACTTATATATCTTAGCTTAATAAATGAGAATGTTTTCTAACCAAATTAGAAAATACGATCGTATAATTTTAGTAAGTGCCATAAATTTATTATTACTATGGTTAAATGAGTTCAACGTGACGTAATTGAATCAAAGTAAAATAGTTAATCTGAAATTGAGATTGAATAAAGATTAATAATGCGGTTAACTCGTATAAAATTTTACCGTATATGAAGTGAATCCTAATAGTCATTAATTTATAGTTTTAAGTATTTCCTTCGTAGTTCAAAATTATAGTAAAAATTTAATTATGCGATTTATAAAATAATTTAAATTACTAGAATAAACATGATCTATGCAAGCACAACATGTATGATAATGACAAAGGATAAAGCACTTTAAATTTGTAATAATACTATTTAGTTCGTAATAAATAGTAGACAGGAAGTTTCGTTTTAAATAATAGACTTGTTTCTGAGTTGATTAAAAAAAATTGTTAATAATTTAACGACAAATGACCGATGATATGATTGATATATATAACTAGGCGTAAGTTCGCTTCCAATGTTATAGTCGGATATGTAAATTATAAGTTAGTATGTAATGGTTCTTGACTCGTTGAAAATGATATTGGAGTTCTAGCATCTCTAACAGTTGCAGTGATAAGATTCATTACTCCCCTAACAGAACGAACTATTTCGCCCCAACATCTCATCTTAAGAAGTGATATTCGTTCTCTTTCAGTAAGTAGATTCACTTTGAGTAATCGAACAAATTAAACCTTACACAAACACCGATCAGTGTTCAAGATTTCAAGAATTAATTTTAATACGATCAAGCTTAAAAACTATCCAATCCTGTTATCACAGTGAAGAGCGCAAATTTAGAACGGTGAAAAATGTTAAAATAGTAATTTATTTTGAAGCTCTACTGTTTAGTTACTTATTAATGGTATTTTTAATTAATAGAAATATTTCTGAATTCTAAATTCAATACTTGTTTAAGTTCCAGTTCAAAATAACGTTCAAATTATTAAGCTTCAATTTACCAAATTTAATTACATTTTTAAACAAAAGAATGATTTTTATTTAATTTTTTTTAAATTTTTGATGAATTGAAGATTTGCAGGTTGCGTTATTTTTATTCTTTACTTTATTTTTAGTTTTAGTTTATAAGGCAAGGGAACTCACGCTAACGAAGCACCCCAAAAGGAACAGATTTTACTATATCCACGTCGTTATTCCTGGGTAATGCTGAAAGTAAATAAGAAAATTCAAAGTAAAATGTCCTTGAAGTGCATCGTCAAAGCCGTACAAAGCGTCACCGTTGCATGAAACTTGATAAAGGCAATAGCTTCTGTGGTACAAAAATTGAGAATTTCGTATGTCAAGAGATTTCCAGAGCTTGTTCGAGATTAAATGACCTTGTATTACCATCAATATTATCCCTGACCCATGACTTGAGTACATTTTTGGACGTAAAATTTTCTGCTATTTCTTTGTCCAAAATTGGAGTTCCCACTTGAAAAAACAAACTTGACCTTGAAATAACTTTGAAAGTCAAACCCAAGGCCAAATCCAAGGTCACTATTGAATTCCAAAAGTTATCTCTAGATTGACCTTGACCTTGTGCAAAAGCAGTTTACCTGGAAAATTATTAAGGTATATATATATATATATATATATGCAAAAATTTACAATACACTACAATAATTATATATATATATATATATATATATATATATATATATATATATATATATTGTAACGGGTACCAAGTATCGGTGCTCGTTTTGAACTAGAGAGAGACAGACGGCATGTTATAGCGACTTTCGAAATCTAAACTCTAGTTAGAGGTAAGGGAGTGGGGGAAAAGAGGCAGTTAGTGGATTTTTGAGAGTCGAAGCAAAAGGGAATACTAGCTGTTTATTTGAATTGTTAAATTGTTATATTGAATTGCTGGAGTCCTGTTCTGTTATTGTTATTATTCTGAAGATTGTTTTTTTTGTTATTTGTTGGCTATTGAAATTTATTGCTATACCTTCCTTTGACTTGAAAATTTTATCCAACATCCAACATCTGAAGAATAACGGGCCTGCAACCTGAGCTATCGTTCAAGTATATAAGAATATTATCAGGTATTCAAAAATTTACTTCGAGCTAATGCGTTCTCGCGTATATGTGCGTAGTCAAATATTCGTGCGGGAATTATTTGTCTTAAAATAGATGCGTTAGATTTAATTATATTTGATTTATTCTGGACACGAACAAATATATATGATATGCTAATTTATACACGCTAATTAAGTGAATATAATTAGAATAACCGTTCGATTAGCTTGTGTGCGTTTGTAACAAATTTGAGCGGAAATTGTACACGCACATAAGCATAACCATCGAGTGTGATTAGCTTATACGTGTGTGTGTGTGCGACGGTGTATTCCGCCCGCGTATATCAATAGTCGAGAGAGAATCGTGCAACTATAACATTACAAGATACGGAGGCGTCTTCTAGCATATGAAGACCGCATTATATTAATATAAGGCGCGAGAAATTCAAATTTTAAATGATACAAAATAACTTATATTCTCGGCAAGATCACACAATGAACTACTAGGATTGCGGTTGTACTTAGGTAGTTAAATAATAATTTATAATATCATTTGCAATTCAATAAATATATTTAAATTATTACAATAGATTATTGATATCTTTCTAATTCTAACCAATAAATTCTGATATTGGCGATTCAGGACCCTGCCGCCTCTGCGGTGAATTACGGTAGTTGTTGCATTTAATATTAATAATTTTAATATTATTTATTGTTTAATAATAAACAATTACCGTAATTCTGATAGCCGTGTGATTGATTTTTTTATTATTATGATTCAATTTCCCTTGAGAATTGAAGAACATTTATAGGACTATTGGAGGTAAAGCAGAATATTTCTATTAATAATTAATTGTTTAAACAATTAAATAATTCTTTATTGCCAAGGTAGGTAAAACCTTGGTAATGGTAAATAATTAATTAAAGGTAAGGCCTATAATAATTGTAACGGTCTCTAGAAGTATAATAAGGTACCGAAAGGACCCTGTTACAATATATATATATATATATATATATATATATATATATATATATATATATTGTAACGTGAGTTACAAGTAAAGAAAACCGTTTAAATTATTATAACAGTTAGATATACGCGCGAAACTATTTCTATAACTAATAAACAAACAAACAAACACAAACATAGAGTAGAATAGATAGAATAAATTAATTGTATATTAGTTTAATCAATAGAAATAATATTAACTTATTTTAAATAAACAGTAGCCAACCAGAATTTTGTTAAGGTACTTTTACCAAGTATAAAAGTGCGCTAAATTTTGCCAGGAGCGCGATTCCTCCTTTTCCTTGGGGCAGATTCGATTTCGGTACTCGTTGAGCAAGGATACCTCTCCAGTAACTAAACGAATTAAAAGTTCCGACCGATACATCCTTTTACGAAAGTGATTTACTTTCGGTACTCGTTGAGGAAGGATATCTCTCGAGTAACAAAATAAATCGATACTCCTTCGACTAATCACTTCTTTCCTTTTTCTGGTGAAAAACTCGTTTTCGAGGCAAAAGGAGGCACCTTTACTCGTAAAAAGGGATTAATATAAACTGCTAACTCAGGAGAACAGACACATCTGACTTCTGAAAAGGTAGAGTTTAATTCATCTAGAAAAAGGCATAAGAAAAAAAATCAACCAAATGAAAGCATTTAAATTTAATTTAAATTCGAGACAGAATATAATTTATTCTGAGAAAATACGCCCCTTTTCTCCGAATTAAATTATTATAATACACCGGTCAAAGTCTGCCAGACAGACAACTAAAAATGCAAGTCATGTAAATAGAACTAGTTCAGAATTATTTAATTTATGTGAGACGCACTTGGAAGCAATAATTTTAATAAAAGTTAAATATATCCTTATTAAAATTTCGACCCTTTTATATTGTTGATAAGGCACACCTTAGAGTAATATAACGAACAAGTGTCGTTGCGAAATAAAATTGTCAAAACGCACTCGGTTTCGTGTAAGTAAACGAACCGGTCCGTACGGATAAATATACGGAAATATAGAAATAGTAGAAAGAGAAATATCGGTGAAGGCCGTTCGAAATCTCGGAACTCGAAATAATCGGATTAGCGCGCGATACTTTGTAAATATATGTATATATTCATAGGATATTCGAAAAACGAAATAATAATTTATTATCTTATTTGTTGCAGGGAATCTACACGGAGATCCCGATTGATAAATAGATTAATTATTTATTTTACATTTTTTTTGTATTTACTTAAATAGAATATACGATATATTATTTTTTTAATAAAAATTCTACGAGTTAAAGTTATTCACCTAAATCTTCCAACTATCAATCCCGATACGCTCCTCCCTCTTCAATTGAACCCTAGTAGTATAATAAACATTATAAACAGAGTGGAGACGGAGCGTTACGGTATATATGTATATAATTATTGTATTGTATTGTAAATTTTCGCAGTGAATTCATTAAATAATAATTTTTTAATTTGCAACAAAGCAACTTTTAACAAAAGTAAAATAGTTAGGCAAGTTGGATGTGCCTTAGCATACTAAGAATTTTAAATACATCTGCTTATGTATTTTATAAAAAATTTATACAAAATATTTTTCTAAATTCAATCTATGAAATTCAAGATAATATGACAAAAAGACATACATAATAATATATGTAATTATATTATAATCCTTTCATAGTAAAACAATACAATGTTCATATACCATAATAATATTTATAAAAAATGTTTTTCTAAAACTTTTCGAAATAGATTAACAAAAAATAAATTATATAACCCAATAATGTCTTAAACAATTGATCATTAAATCAAATGGCTAAGTGCATTTTACATATATTCCTATATATAACAGCATCTATAGTTTACACAAATACGTCTAAAATTCTAAAAAATAATAATAAATAAATAGTTTTAACAGAAATGCAGCTTAATACAGTAATGAGATCATTTACAAATATCCGAGTTAGGTATTAATAATTAGTAGGTAAATTATATGTAATAGGTTAATTATATGTGAAATATTCTAAATGCACTAATCTATTTAAAATGGAATATAGTAGATTAATTATCTTTTCAGTATTAATTATGTTTTCGCCTTATTTTTATCAAATGTTTATGTTTGGATACGTGTTGTCGCGATGGCGTAACGGCAAGGAAAAGGTTCAAGCGAATAAGCTAACATATTTTTTTAGATATTATTTGCCCTTTATTAGCAATTGACCTTTTTCTCAGCAACTTGAAATTCTTATTATTATTATCATTATTTTAATGCTTATAGTCTGTTACTTATTGATTTGATTCGAAAATATTGTGAATTTGTGTATTGCGTCGTATATCGTGCGGTCATTGTTAAAAGGATGGTTTGGCCATTGCGCCAGGTGCGTGCATCATCTGATAATGTGTCGAATATTAATCTGAAATTGACTTATGTGATTGCCAAAGAAAATATTAACTGCGTGTACGAGGGCAGCACTGAGTGAAAATTAATGGTATAATGGCCAAAATGAATACGGAGATAAGTCAGTGTGGAAGTGGATTTATATTGCATTTTTATCAGCATAAATATTATATTTTAGCTTGTTAAGGGAAATGGTTCAATTACTGAAGTACAACTACAAAGAATTGAAAGTTTTCAATTAAATGAGTATAATTTTGAATTTTAATCAATTACCGAAGCTTCGTAAAATGTACCTATATAGAGTTTGAACAAATATAAGGTCATTCAATTAAGTAATCGTCTTCAAAATAATTCTTTCCCACGGCCACAAACTTATTCCAACGAGTTTAATTTTGGAACACTTCTTATGGGACCTCTCGAATAACACTCGTCACAGATTCTTGAATGTCTTCAACGGAGTCATAATGTTGACCTTTGACGAATTTTTTCAAATGGCGAAATAGGAAAAAGTCACAGGGTGAAAAGGGCATTTGTGGTAACGTTGCGATGCCTTTAAACGCCAAAAACTGAGAGACACTGAACGCACTGTGACAGGGAGCATTGTCAGATGCAGAACCCAAGTTTTCGCGACCTCTGGCACACTCTAAGCACCCTTTTTCGTAATTCTTTGAGCATTTTGCGATAGGATACTTGAGTTACGGTTTGTCCAGGTCGTACAACGTCTTTGTGAACCATCCCTTTGCTGTCGAAGAAGCAAATGAACATGGTTTTCTCTTTAGACATGCTCATTCTCGCCTTCTTTGGCCTTTGCGATCCAGGGAACAGTCACGGTTGGCTTTGTCGTTTATTTTCAGGGCCATATTGAAAGATGTTTAACTTTCATCACCAATAATAGCTCGATCGAGAAGAGTAAGATAACTTTCAAACTGCTCGAAACAATCTTCAGCGATGTTCATTTGGGCTTTTTGCTCATCTGGAAGGTTCTTAGGTACCATCTTCGTGCAAAACTTTTTCATGGAAAAATCTTCAAAATTTCACTCAGTTGCTCTAAATTTCTGTGTTACATTTTCGTGACATGCACTACTCGCGCGCTGTTACAAAACACTAAACAGCTGGTAAAGAAATAATCGTACAAGGGTCGTCAAGGTCTCAATCGAGAAAGTAGGGATTTACTATTACGGTGGCGGAGTTACAGGTTCGCAGTGTGAATACAGGTCGAGAAATAAAATCGGTAGCATTATTTAATTGTCTGTCTTCATAATTCATCAAATAATTAATTCACCATTTATAGATATACAGTTCATTCTTAATAGAAAAATTATGGAGCTTTTTGGCAAATCGGATTAGCATTTGCATAACAAAATAATAAAATAAATAAAGAAATAATAAAATAGTCTTCAAACAATCAATTTATTAACTACTTTTCAAATATAATATTTGGATTGTTTTAGTTTTATTTTGGCTTATACATGACCCCTCCAGAACCATATTTTGGCGGCAGTAAAGGTTTCTCATTTGTTAGAGGAACTGCAGCATCAGGATAAACTACAATATTGGCCTTAGGCTTCAATCGTTGTGTATCATGAACTTTAGCTTCACAGAAATATCCAAATTCTGGTCGCTTGATTTCAAGATTATCTAGCATACATTTATCAAATATCCCTTGCGTTGTGCGACAACTGAAAAAAATTAAAAACATGGAGAATAGTTTTTATTAAACATGCAATTACATTTAATTAAATATATAAATCATTTTATTGTTATCAATGTTTAGTAATAAATAAAATACCCATGATATAGTATAATCATTTTAAATAAAATAAGTACTGATCTTTATCTTTTAAATTTAAATAGAATAAAAACCTTTATCAATAGAATTTTGCTTACTGATGAATATATTATTCATCAATAAGCAATAAATATTATTCATAATATTACAAATGTGTTCAAATAAGAAGGTGACTTTGTAAATATCCACGGTTCCGCCCTTTCGATTATCAATTTTTTTTTTATTTTGTGTTTGTACAGGTGTACCGAGCACATATTCATTACTTTAGCTCTATAGTATTATTTTTTTGCTTGTGACAGGCATACAAAGTTATAAGTATTTCGTGTGCTCGGCAATTTTCTTTTACCAAAATGGAGCAAATAGTTTGCATTAAATTGTGTATCAAAATGGAATTTAGTGCTCTAAAACTCTTGAAATGTTGACAGTTGCATATCATATTCGACAGCTACATAGTATGTGGAAGGCGAACCTCGCCCTGGACATCCTAGCACATTAACAACGGATGAAAGTGTTCAAGCAATGAAAGATATGCCTGTTACAAAGCAACAAAACATGCTGTAGACCTAAAGCCGTGAACATATGCTCGATACACCTGTACCAACACAAAATAAGAAAAATTCGTTAAACGAACGGACTTAGCCCTCTATATTTGCAAAGCCACTTTATTATTTAAACACACCTCGTACTGTAGTGCTTCGAAGAAAAGAGATCTGGGTTAGAATCAAGGATGTTCTATGTATCGTTCAAACTGATCTCAAAGATCCAAATATGAGCGTTTGTAGTCTATTTTCAAACAAGTATATCTCGACCGCAAATTAATATGTATAATTTAATATAACACTTATATTTTTTTTAATCTATTTTTTTTTTAGTTTTAATTGAAATTTCAGAATATTAAGGACTATTTTAGTAGGTTCCAAGTAAGGAGTTCAATAGTTCTTATAATATGGTAACTTGTTACGATTTAAAAAAATTATGCTGATATATTGAAACCTTCTTCCTAAATCATATTTCAGCTGATGAGATTGATGATAGCGAAAAATAAAAATTGTCTAATCGTGAGCTACGCTTACGAGAATCATTCATGTCCTCTTCGATCTAAGAGGAAAAAACGAATCGTGCCTACCCAACACTATATGGGGTCCTGAGGAGGTTCGACTATTCGGGTCGATCCTGAAAAGGCCTTATTGTTCATTTGACAGCCTTGAGCAATGCTTGTTTCTAGCATGACTTCCGAGGGTGGTAGCATAGAGGTGTTCATTACGGACCACGTCCAGTGCAGTTGCGAATAGAGTCGGGTCTTCCAGTGGTAACTATACATCGCATTTAAGGTGGTTGCGATCCCTATATCCACCTCTTGATGACGGACAGGTCTCGCGAAACGTGAGTTCAGAATTTCCCTCCTTGGCTCCATGGAGCACGTGATTCACCCTCTGTTTCTTTAGGACAGGACACCGAAGAGCGGGAAATTTGGCACGAGGGATCCGTTTGAGCTGGAGATCCGGCGTGCTGGTGAGTGATAAGTTTCTTTTGAACAGATTAAATTGCTAATTTTAATAAGCAAGAGTTTCAAAACCAATTTTAGTTTCTTGTACTGCACGATATTATGTTGCACACTGCCATTACATTTTAACATTTAGAGGAATATTTAGAAAACAGGGCATTTTCAAAATTAAAACAATTTCCATTAGCTAAATGAAAATTTTTCTCTTTACTTTGGAGATGCTATATACTTGTTACAATAAGATTAATTACGATTATTGTGAAATCATAGCCTCTTTTAAGATATTGTACAAAGTTTAATACTCTTGTACTATTTGTAATGTCTGCCACTAAACATAAATTTGAAGCTTGTATATCAAAAGAAAGCTGCAATGTTCGTGATGTCAAGCACCATATAAAGATACAGTCGATGAAGCATAATAATAAGACAATTGTCAGTCCAAGAAGAAAAGCAGCTAAATCATCGTTATTGGCTCATTGTACGGTTTCTATAAGGATACTTTCTCAACAGCTATTCGATACTACAGTTGTATTGAATTTCTATCAAAGTTCTTGCCTTTAACAGCAGTATTCCAACGTCATTTTATGAAAATGATATATTGTTATTCAAGCTCATATCAATATAACTATATTTCATATCAACATCATCTTTATTCTGATGTTATCTAAACTAGAAAGATTCTCATTGACCACACGTCCCACATCGGTTCATAGAATTTGATGAAATTGATGGTTTAAAATCATTCTTATTTACTTATTAATTCCTTTATACGTGTATGGTTTGATGTATTGTGGACAAATGTAAATATCATGTACAATTATTTACAAATGGAGTTATGTAATTACTTGTCTAATACACGCAGGGGCATTTTCATATACCTATAAATTTTTTCGACCATTAGGACTAACTATTGATGATATTATTTATGCATCGATAAGAATGAAGTTAAATCTGTTACATTACATTTTATTAACTGAAGTTTGGATACCACCATTATTAGGGGGAAAAAATGTAAGATATCAGAAGCAATTCTCACACGCGATGCGCACACACTGATCACTAGTGGTCATTCTGACGAATAATTCAGTAAAAAATATCGAGCAATCTTTAGAATTTTGACAGTAATCTGAGAGATTCATGAAATCAGAAAATATCACAATTTTTTTTTAATTCGAAAATATCAAAAAACGCGGTTACGTATCGAAGACAAGTATAGGTACTTCAGTCTTCGGATGACCATGCTATATCTTCTTTGATTTTGCGTACGAGATTTTCAAATATTAAATTAAAGTTGGTATGCAGTGAATTTTTTTTACTCCGTTTTCATTGTCTTTCTAGTTAATTATTATAATTAATTTGCGTAATTTGCGGCATTCAATAACCAAAATATATCTATTCTACTATTATTACTTGGTGTAACAATGACAAGAATTTGAGTTTAGAGGCAATATTAGAGTATTTTATATAATATAAACAAATTCCAATGAAGACAGACGTTTACATAAGAACACTTCTTACGGGCGTATGTCATTAAGAAGTGTAGTTTGCCCTTAACCGTAGCATGGCACTAAAATGAAAATTTATTGGACAAATATTAGCTGTAAATTAGGTTTTACCAGTCGTGAGGCACGTTACTGGGTATTGATACTTATTGGTATAGTCAAAGCAAGAAGAAGTTTGCCTTATAATTGGATGGATAAATAATCAATAATAAAAATATATATTAATTTAATTCTAATATAAAATATTCTAGAAAAGAAATTAATAAATACAGGATTAATCAAATTAGTTACTTAAATTTATTAAAAAATAAGCACTGCGCTTAAAATGTTTATTAAAATATATAACAAAGGCAATATATATATATATATATATATATATATATATATAGTAATTCTACAAAATTTTCTCACAGCTTATTTTTAGCTAAATAACATCATTTATATTTTATATTGGATAAGTGGTCTCTGTAAATATATTTCAGATTTATTAATTTTTGTTCAAACAAAAATATATTTATATCAATATTATACAAAGACTTAAGGGCACCGTATGTACATGTATTTTACAAGTGTCAGCTTATTCAATGTAACATAAAAATTAATTTATTGTAATTAAATATTGTAGTTTTCGTTGAGAAAATGTACAAAAATAAGTATAAAAAACACATTAAAGGAAGAATCGTTGGTATTTTCTGAAACTCCTAAATATTTATAATATATTAATCATCAGAGCAGTACTAAATTTACGAAGAGGTAACGTATAGCGGGACTCCTAAAAAGATAAAAATTCTTCATTGATTAAAAACTTTGTAAAATTATAATTATACAATTTAGAAAAATAATATATTGAAAACTGAAAAAATTTTCAGGAAATTTATTTTTCATAATGCATTTCAAAAATGAGTCATCTCATAATAATAAATTGACGAAATCAAGAAAGAGGTTTATTTTCAATAATATGATTAGAAAATCAAATTATAGAGATAAATTCATTGGCTTTTTATGCATCTTATTCTTCTCGGTGCGGTGACAGGGCAAGATTACATGAAAACAATAACTTTACTAATATTTTAGAAAATATTTCTACTTTTTTTACTTTTTCATCTAAAAGATACGATATCTAAAAATTAAAACTGCGTGTACAAATTACGAATAAATGTTTAAGGCATCCCGAAAACAGTAAGTAGAATGTGGTCGGTCAATAGTCAATATACTTTATGAAAATTTACCCATTGCAACTAAAATACTCACCAATGGAGATATAAAAAGGGAATGGCTAGGGAGATTTAACAGATAGAATTTTATCTATACGAAATTTCCTCTGTGAATTTCCCATTCTGCGAGTGGAAGAAACAGAAGTACAAGAATACTCTTACAATATGTATCAATCGTAATATAGAATACAAACTTACGTGTGTTCAGCACAATGTCAACCTATTAAAAAAATATTATCTCGAAACATAGACAAAGTAGTTATTTTCCTCATCAAATAGAAACAGTGTGAACGATCAATAGTAGTGCGCTTCTGGTCGATAGCTTGCTTCAAGCGATCCAGTTGTTCACAGTAGATCGTCAAAACCATTGCTCTGCGGTTCGAAGTGACAGCGTGCCATCCCCTAAACACCATTAATCTCACGGAACGTTTCTCTAGCGGATTTACCTTTGACGAAGAAAAACTTTAAAATAGCGCCAATTTTGGCGTTAGTGAACTTCATGTTTACACGTCTATAACTTTTGAACGCAATATCCCAAATAATATATAAACTCTAAGGTAAAAATATATAATGATAATGACAATTATTTACTTTTCAATAATTGTGTACTTTCAATTAGAATTCTTTTGGAAAAGATTAATCAAATCTTTAGAGAGAATATGCAAAGAAAATAAATCTACCTTGGGAAGTACTTAAATTGACACATAACTTCTTGCACGAAATAAACAAATGGCAAAACACCCATAATATATGTTAAAAGCCTTGTCTACAGGAATAAATATAATAAAAATATATACATAGGATTAAAGCATATGTATACTACTTAATCAATCAAACGATTTCTACTATTTTCAGTTTGTGTGAAAATCAGACTTTGGTTTCTATATGATTTAAAAAGTATATTTCAAAGTTCTAGAATTTTTAATTTAGAATATTAAAACGATTATATATATATATATATATATATATATATATATATATATATATATATATATATATATAGAGAGAGAGAGAGAGAGAGAGAGAGAGAGAAAAGTAGCTTGGGCTCAGACAATAAGGGCAATTGATCATTGACTATCCTTATGTACTGACAACATTAAGTTTGTATTTAAATTTAAGTTTGTATTAAAAATTTTCTCAATTTCTGTTGGTCGTATGAAAATGTGCAAAGGCTCAAATTTTTTTCTTTAATTTAAAAATCTGGTCTTTTCAGCTTTGATTACTATGAATATCCTCTAATGATTGCATTTACTGCATTAAAAAATTCCCAGCCGTTGGCGAACTTCGCAATGGTTAATTTGCAATATAAATAATTTTGCAACTGGTCGCCACTTTGAAAGTACACTTTGTAATTTGAAACGTAGTATAAGTAGATGAAAAAACATCTATTTGCCCCATTATTATTGAATTTCAATTGTTTAAACAAATTGTATAGCTCTTTGAATATCAAAATTTTGTCCATTCTCATTGTTTATTTAACAATAGAAAAATCGACTTTTTAAGTTTTTAATGTACGTGCTTTTGTTTACAATTATCTCCTGCACAACTTTTATACAAAACATTTTTCGATTAGGGCAATATTATTTTAACTATTGAAGATAAAGTAAAAAAAGAGCTTTTTTGCTATTTTGCAATAAATAAATACGTCGCCGATGGGGTACGATCCCGACAATTTCGGGTCTTAGTCTACACATCCTCATCTATGATTTAATGCAAAAAAATAGGCGAAATTGTTGGTAAATCGGCCATTTTGAACCTAATTCGCCTGGACTATTACTATCGAAAGCTGCGTGCGCGCTTGTTGTTCTTATAACTACTATTCTATGTTAACATCTCTCTCACACTTTAATTTGATAAACTAAATATACACAATATTTAAATTACTAAGCAAATTCTCTATATCGATTGAATATTGAATAAAATTAGTAAAAATTATTATTCAACCGATTTCAATTAAATATGAGCATTCAGACTCACCAACCTTATAAAACGCCGAAAATTTTCTACCCAACGTTGAACAGAAAAACTTGTTCTCCAAACTCTCTCTTTTCTATGACTCTCCCGAGTATTCGTCAAAATGAATACTAACCGGTTTCTCGACGTAAATACTAATTTGGATGAACAATATCAATATTAGAATCTCCAGCAATGTTTATACTCTTATTTTTTGGAAAAATATTGGAAAAATATCCGAGCACAGGTACCTTGCGAGTTATATTATTTTAACCACCACAATTGTTCGTTTACTATAGTTCACTATATTATAATTTTAAAATTTTCTCTATTATCTTTAAAATTATTCTCCTTCTCTCTCTCTCACTCTCTCTCTCTCTCTCTCTCTCTCTCTCTCTCTCTCTCTCTCTCTCTCTCTCTCTTTCCCCCTTTTTTCCTCCTTTTTTCCATATTATTTTTGGTAATTAACATGTATATGGTAAGATAAACTATACATGTAAACCCCCCTCCAGACGTTGCAACTAGTAACGCAACTCTGCGACACGACCCAAAGGTTAACTAAAGGAAATATGGATAGGAAAAAGGAAATAATTTTATAATTATATATATACGAAAATACTCTCTCTAGGGGCTGCATGACCTAGACAGGGTGAGAGGGCTTAAGCCGGGGGAGCAAGAAGGAGCGCTTGATGGATGTACTAGATCCTTTTAGATCTGTACATCACGAAGAATTCCGCATCCTTCCCTGGCTCACGAGTATTTGGATCGGGAATTCGGATCCCTATAAACGGGCTCGCCGAACTACCTGATGGGAGGATCCCTATAAATGGGTATCCTGAGAATGGTTGCAAAAGTATGGATGGTATGTTATGGATGTGAGAGTCAGGGAAGTAGGTAAGGCCCCTCGGGTAACTAAGAAGCAGCCTGCGGCTGAGCCACGGCGAATCTCGGTCTACTAATTCGCCCTTAATCCAAAGTGTAAGATACCATGCCGAAGGATGAATGGCACAAAGGTGATTGTGTCGCAAACGGTTCCTTCGGGGAACCAGGCCGAATCCCGTTGCAGACCTTAACCGGTAGTTGCGGCCTATTCCGGGTGTATATATCCACAATACTCGTGGGAACAGAAATGCAAAAATCTGAAAACACTGAGATGTATATAGAGGGGGAGCACGAGGTGGAAGAAAGTCGGGCTTTGTTACCGACAGAAACCATTTCGGAGGTACTGAGACCCGTGCAGGCCATTGAACAGGGGGAGACGAGTGCACATGAAGGGCGCGGCGAGTACACGCGGGCATGAACTGGAACCTGAGTGGAGCACAAAGGAGGAAACTTCTAAAACAAAAAGCGATGGAAGAGGGTCTACCTGTTTCTTGATCGGGGGAGGGGAGAAAGCGGACGCAGGCAGAAAAGAGACGGGCACTAACCGTACTGACTACGTCGGCCTCGGATGCTCCAGCCACTGATTCGGGTAAAAGGGGACCCTCAGAACTCTCCCTTTCCCAGAAGGGGAACAGTGGTCATTGTCTGCGAGGACAAGGACTTTGAGACCTGGCTGAGAAAGGAAGCTGAGAATTTGAAGCTGGGGGACTCGGACCTTAAAGTCAGAGTAGTATCTCCGGAGGAACTGAAAATTACAAAAGTGATCACAAAGATTCCGGCGGAGATAGAATCTGTCCCGGACTTCTTAAAGTTGGTCCGAAGACAGAACAAAGGAGTGGATTCATCAAGATGGGCGATCATGAACAGGTCTGCCGACGGTAGTCTTATTCTTGGTTTAGATGAACCATCAGTGTAGGCTCCGAAGCAGAAACCTTAAACTCTCGGTGGGGGTTGAGACGGTCACCTTTAAGGTACTGTCTCGGCAAAGTACTCCTGGAGCAAAGGGAGAAACTTCTATGGAAGCCGTATCTAAGAAATAGCATCCTCAATGAATATTTCGGGGATACGCTTTACCCAAATAAATTTGCACCATTCCAAAAGCGCCTCGGTGATCTTAACGAGAAGCCTGGGAAAGGTGCATACACACATAGCCCTAATACAGGAACCCTGGATTTGGAGGGAACGTATTAGGGGTATTAACGCGAAAAGGGGACTTTTTGTGGTGTCCAGAGATGGAAACGCGAGAGCTTGCATTTTCATCAAGGGAATTCATCGTTTTTTGTTGCAGGAGCTAAGCTGCAGGGACTGCACCACCATCAAAATAGAAATCGAGAGCAAAGACCGACATGTGCGAAATATCATAGTTTGCTCAGTCTACCTTGCACACGATGAGGATATACCTATCTGCAGTATGAAAAAGGCGGTTGAGTTCAGCAGACGCTCGAATCTGGACTTGATCATTGGCTGTGACGCTAATGCACATCAGGTGGCATGGGGTAGCACCGACATCAACGCCAGAGGAGAGGCCTTACTGGAGTACTTAATCGGAAGTCATTTAGATATAGTCAACCGAGGAAATGAACCCACTTTTATAACAGATAACAGAAATCAGGTCCTTGACCTCACTGTAGCATCTGTTTAAGCAAGGAGTATTATACATGGATGGAAGGAGGAAAAAGAACCTTCCATGTCAGACCATAGGACCATAACATTCCAATTGGAATGTCTTAACACAAGAATAGAATTGAGGAGAAAACCAACAGATACAGATTAGGACCTATTTAAAGATGAACTTCGTGAAAGCACTGCTCATCTTAAAGGAGAATATGGCACTGAGTTTCAACTAGACTGGACATTATGTAAAGTCCAGACAGCAATTACCAGAGACTACAAAAGCAACTGTCCATTGAAGCCTGCTAGGAAACCTACCAGCGCATACTGGTGGAATGGGAAACTAGAGGGCTGAGAAAAAGGGCACGCAAGGTCTTCAATAGGGCGAAGAAGAGGAAAAATTCTGAGGGATGGTCCATGTATAAGAAAAGAATGGGCGATTTCAAAAGAGAACTAAACATTGCTAAAAGAGAAGCATGGAGAAATTTCTGTTCAGGGACCGAGAACCTGTCTGATGTAGCCAAGTTGGCCAAAATCCTAACAAATGATAAAAACTATCAACTGCAAAATCTACGGGACGCAGCAGGTAGTTATGTACTTCTGAAGGCTAACTTTCCTGACTTCATCAGGAACTGCAAAAATGAAATATACCACACAATCACAGAACGGCTGTTAGGTGCGGATTGGAAAACGACTGTTCAAATTGTGACTCCGGAGAAGATAAAATGGGCGACTCTTTTGAACCGTATAAGACACCAGGACCTGATGGCATTTTCCCTATGATGTTACAAGCGGGGTGTGAAAGCATTTTAAAACTTATTACGGGAATCTTCAGAGTTAGTATCGCAACTGGGTATGTACCAGAGGTATGGAAGTCATCTCGTGTTTCTTTCATTCGCAAACCTGGGAGAGGTAGTAACTCGGCGGTGAAAGACTTCAGACCGATTTGTCTGACGTCATTCATGTTAAAAACCATGGAGAGGGTAGTAGATTTACATATAAGGCAAACAGTGTTGATCAATAGCCCAATTTCAAGTAGGCAACATGCCTACACGACGGGAAAGTCCACTGACACAGCTCTTCACTTAGTGGTTCAGCACATTGAGAAGGCTTAGAGCTCGAAAGAAACTGTAATAGGTGCCTTCGTAGACATAGAAGGTGCTTTCAATAGCACCACTAGGATTGCCATTAACAACGCTCTATATGCTAAGGGAATAACACCCTCTATTAGAAGGTGGTTTACGAGTTCCTTAAGGAATAGAGAGGTATATAGTGAATGAGAAGGTAAACTTGTAAGAGGTAAAGTCAATGAAGGATGTCCACAAGGAGGGGTACTTTCACCTCTCCTGTGGAATCTTGTAGCTGATGGCTTACAGCGTATGCTTGAAGAGGAAAGAATCTTCGCAATCGCATACGCAGATGGTTTCGCAATACTTGTGAGGGGCAAGTACGAAGAGATATTACCTGAAATTCTTCATGAGGTTCTGATAAAGGTCAATGACTGGTGTCAAGAGAGATCCCTGGGAATCAATCCAAAGAAGACCGAGGTTGTAGCCTTTACTAGGAAATACAAGAGCAAAATAAAATCTTGCGTGAACTTCCGCGGGCAAGGTATATCGTATATGGAAGGAGTTAAATACCTAGGTGTATACCTAGATAAGAAACTATCGTAGGGACAACACCGGCGAATATAGAGTAAAAAGATCATCAACATGCTGATGCAGTGTAGGTCGGCTATTGGCACGGGCTGGGGGCTTGAACCGCAGAAAGTTTTATGAATATATAAAACAATACTGATGCCGGGGCTGACTTATGCTGCCTTGATGTGGTGGAAAGTGATCGAGAATAAATCCTCTGCGAGGATCCTGGATCACATACAGTCAATCTCGCTAAGGGGAGCATTTGGATTATAAAGGAGTACCTCTACTGCGGCTGTCAGGATGATGCTAGGTCTGGACAGCCTGGACTTGGAAATAACAAGAACGGTTGCCAGATCGGCTTATAGAATGTAT
The DNA here is from genome assembly GCA_018907035.1 of Sycobia sp. Sy_11. NCBI lineage: Eukaryota > Metazoa > Arthropoda > Insecta > Hymenoptera > Epichrysomallidae > Sycobia > Sycobia sp. Sy_11. The sequence goes on from JACCIC010000232.1 coordinate 408,095, forward strand.
GCAGCGGTCAGTGGGATAGTACCGCAACTGGACACGCTAACATTTGCAGGGAAATACTGAGAGGCCCAACTTTTAATCTCCCTCAGGATCGTATTAACAAAACTCTTTTCTTCGGGCGACGATATAAGATCAGGATACCGAGCAGAGAGGATTGGAACAATGACCTTAATTTGGGAGGTGATATCTGGTTCACAGCATGATCCAGAACAGATGTTGGTACTGGATTCGGTATATATGAACCTGAACGTAGTTTAAATTGAGCCTTTAGACTGAATAAATACAACACAGTGTTTCACGGAGAAATAGCTGCCATTGAAACCTGTGCAAACGGCTTAATGCAGAGGGGAATTAAGGGCAGAGGCATAAATATATGCACAAACAGCATAACAACGCTGAAGGCCCTTGATCAACCCTGCACTACGTGACTACTGGTCAAAGAAGCTAAAATTGCTCTAGACAATTTGGCCAGGGAAAATAAGGTCTGTGTTACATGGATACCGAGAAAATCGGCCCGTAAGGGAAACATGAAAGCAGCCATTATGACAAAACAAGGATGCTCATCGAAGTACCATCGGGTAAAGGATACCGCTGTACCTTACCAAGAGGGATGCACTGTGATAGAGAGAAGCCTTGAGAAAGTAAAACTAACAACGTGGGAAAACTCACGCAAATACAGATGGTCGAAAGACCTTCTCGGCAGTAAGATCTGCGGATGGGCTCAAAGGATCATCAAATTAAATAAACGTGAAGCAAAGCTAATCCTGGAACTTAGAATAAGACACAGCAATTTACGGTGTTATACCCACAAGATCAGAGGACTTAGTAACCTCTGCAGATGGTGTGGGAAGGAGGAGGAAACTCCGAGGCATTTCTTCTGCACGTGCCCTAACTTAACGGAATCTCGCGTAAAGTGGCTGGGAGAAGATAACCTCGATTTCGAGAGTTTTTCCAAGGTGGATGTACTCAGTCTTCTGGTTTACTGCAGAGAACTGAATGTGACGGAAACCATGAAAAATTAATCAGGGGGAAAGGAATATAATGGCGATAGCTAAGTGTTCCTGAGCATATATTTATACCCTGATATGGTTAGTGGGTTTCGTAGGTTAGAATCCTGCATACCCTGGAACAGGCTCCAGCGGGAGTCTCAGTTGGCGAGAGCCACTAGCCGTCAAACAATGGCGGACTTAAACTTCCCAGTATCCAACGAGAAAAAAAATATACGAAATATACTCTATTTATTATATGGACATCGACACCACAACACCAAAAAAATATATAAAACTAATAAAAATGAAACTTCTTCGCTGTTGGATGTCATAGAGAGAGAAAGAGTTCCCGAGACCTCAATAGCCCTTAATTAACCAAGGTGTTTTTCTTACGAATTTGTGGACGTCACGACACATTTCCTCTCTTGTGACGCCCGGGTATCTGCAAAAGAAACACCAGTGGTGTCGGCCGTACCGTCCACTAGGGTTGTGAACGTAGCACGACTGGAAGTCTTCATCTGGGGTTTCTACCTGTTTCTTCTTATTCTTCAAAACCCCAGGTCGAAGATTATCTTTACGTGAATTATCCGACGGACTTCCCCTGCCACGACCGGCAAAGTCACCGGTGGTACTCCTTGGTATCATACCACCACGACTCTCTCCAGGTTGTGAAGCTGTTCTTGAACGCAGTCGCTCATCCGCGGCTAACTCTGGGGAATCCCAAAGTGAGAATGGGATACCCTCCCCCAACCGGTGCGCCTCTTCACGGGTATGAAGGAGCTCGGCACTTACTCGCTCTGCTTCGGCCTCGGCGGCCTTTTGGCGTTCAAGTGCTGTCATAAGTTCCTCCACCTTTGGTCGGTCACGGCGCTGCCGGTGTAAGCTCAGGAATGCTTCCTGAGCTTTCGTTGACTTCGCTAAGTCATCGACCTCCTGGGCCTTGACGGGACGGACCTGCTTTTTACCGCTAGATCCATCTCGAAACTCTTCCCAGAGAACGATGACTCTGGATTGAACATTCTTGGTTACTTCTACCTTGGAATTCAAATCAGCCAAGGCTACCAAGAGGCGTCGCTCAATACGTTACAGCAAACTCAGACGTGGAGGAGACATCTCGTCTTCTCCGGTACCCGAAACGCCTGCTTCGTGAGGAGCAGACAAGTGACCATCGTCAGATGACTCCGGTCGTGAAGTCCTCTGAATTCCTCGGTCGTGAACCCCAGGAGTGGTGGGCGCGGTTGCAGAGACCTCTTCTCGCTATTCAGCTCCTGCTGTGGAGCTGGATTGCACCTCTGCCTTCACCCCCGATTGTCCTAGAACTCCTGCTCCGGGAGAGGTGTATGAAGGTCCCGTGGCTGAAGGGGACCGCGCCGTAGCGCGACTATCCCTGGAACGGTCGGGATACACCCCGTCTTGATCCGAAGCTCCTGCTTCGGGAGGGATGATCTGGGTCCTTGGAGTGGTGGGAGGTGAAGGATGCTCCCTTCCTCTTCCGTTGTTCTACGGACGAGAAGATTTCGACGTCGACAGAATACGGATCTTCCTCCTCTATTTTTTCTACTACTTCAAAGGAAGGATCCGGAAAGAACCTACTCAGAGGGATGGGGCGGGCAGATGGGTAGCCTCGACGGACTACTTCTCGCACGACAGGTGGATCACACGTCAACTGGTCGCAATCCCACGGCGATTTTAGTATAAAGTGGTCTCCAAGAAATTATTTTCCTCGGGTTGGACGTACGGTTTGAGTTGTTCAGCATGAACTAATTGTTCAATCTGTCCGTCACAACCTTCCAGCTCATACGTATTAGTCCTTTCTTTTGTATGATAACAAAAGGACCTACGTATTTAGGGGCTAATTTGGACATTACCCCTTGAGCTGACGAGGATAAGCCATGATTTTTCTTCCACACCAGATCTCCCACCTGGTATTGAGAAGGACGTCACTGGCATTATAATAATCTGCTTGGCGACGCTGCTGTCCTTGAGATCGTGTCTTAGCGGCCTCTTGGATTTCTCTCAGCCTACTCATTTTCGCTAGCCAGGAACTCTCTCTTTCTTTTTGTTGAGTTTCCACCGTAACGTGATCTTGACTGCGGCAGAGAGTTCCTGGCGGAGTAAGCTCTCTTCCGAAATTCAATACAGCCGGACAATATCCAGTGGAACTATGTGGCGTCGTGGTTAGTGAGAACTTTCACTCAAACAGTTTCTCATCTCACATACTATGGGACCCTTCTACAAACGCCACAATTCGGGTTTTCAATGTCCTGTTGACTCGTTCTACCGGGTTAGCCTGCCGATGGGACGGTGGAGTAAGGGTATGAAATATACCCGCTTCCAATAAGTATTCGTCAATCATACGACTTTGAAATTTGGTACCTTAGTCCGACAGAGACCTCTGGCGCGCCGAATTTGAGTACGATTCTCTCTCTAAATTCTTTGAGGATCGTTCTGGCATTTGCATTACGAATGAGGATACATTCCACCCACCGTGTAAACAAGTCTTGAAACACTAGGATATACTCAAATATATGACGATTCTTTACAAATGGTCGGGTAATATCATCGGCGACTATTTGTCAAGGTCTCTCTAAGACTCTCCGACTCATTAATCCGGCAGGTGGTCTTTGGTCCACCTTGGACTGTTGGCATATAAGACAGTTTTTCACATATTCTTGAACTGTCTTCTAAAATCCAGGCCAGAATAATATTTGCCGACTCCAGCGAAAGTTTTCTCACGTCCTGAATGTGCGACAGCATTACCGTGATATTCTTTAAGAACTGTGTCACGACTTCCTTAGGAACAACAATCTTCCAAGCGTTCTCATCGCTCATGATGACTTCGAGGACTTCATCTGGACGAGAACAGTATAATTTTCCCCCATTATTTTCCATTTCGAATAATCGTTGGGACGATCTTGGACGTTCTTGAACAATTATAGATACCATTCATCGTGGGTATCTCTTTACCAGGTTACAGTTGAGCAATATAGATCATCTCCTTGGGACAACTTAGAAAGAACGTCTGGCACGTTGTTCAACGTCCCTTTATGATGCTATACATCTAATCTTTGCGCTTGCAATCTTAGAACCTATCGTACGAGTCTGCCAGTTGGATTTTGCACCGTACGAATTCACCTCACACTTATTAATAGCCCATATGACAGCTAAGCACTCTCTCTCGGTTACCGATTAGTTTCTTTCGACTTGGGAGATTGCTCTACTCGCGAACTCCAACACCCGTTCTTGTCCATCGACTTCCTGCGTAAGGACCGCTCCGATGCCAGATCACTCGCATCTGCCTTCCCCTTGAAGATTTCGGGGAGCGCCTGCGTTAATTCTTCATCAGAACTTCGTTGGCGCTCCTCGATGCACTTGAGGAATAATTCTAGGTCTTGATGGGAATCCTCGTATCGAATATCCCATTTGCGGACCACAAGACCTATATCCCTCGTGGATCTTCCAATGACTTCTAATTTATCATTGGGCAATTCTCCGGACAGCGTAATCCTCGAAGATTCTGATGGCTTCGAGGAGCCCCCCCCCCCTTCCAGCCATGTTCACGGACTGGAGGACTTCAAGGTGGCGTAGAAACACCACTGGCTTCCGGTTACAAAGAAACCGACGATTCTTCCTGCACGGCGGATGCATGACACACAAATGTGTCTTGTATTTGCACGTATTTCCGTGCAGGATCCTGAGCCAGTCGTATACTGCTGAACGGTGCAGAACGAATCTACGACAGAGCAGATAATTGATTTGTTATCGCAGCAATTACTTCTTCTAACCTCTTTGTTCGAAGGTCTTGTACTGCCATAAACTGTACAATATCTTCCATTGTACATAACGGTAGACTGCCAGGTCGGGAGCTAGCGGTTTTGCTTGATGACGGCGGTGGGTCCATTGCCCCGACTGTTCTGGAGGGAGGAGTACGCCTTCTGCAGTCGTCTGCTCATCCACACTAGGCTGGATGGTCAGACCCACTCTCAAACGGAACCGAGAGGTTTCTAGATTCCGTTGGACCTCCTCATCGTGCTCCAATAACTCCAAGGGATCCCTCTCTTCTTGAACAGCTGTAGAGTGTAGTCAAGATGGATTACCTTGAGCTATAATCATTTCAATGAAGAATTTCCTGGCTGACTCGTGCTTAAGAACAACCCGATCCGGGTCTTCATATTTTACTTCAATGAAGTCATCCGGATCATATTCCTCTTTCAGCCACTGGTTCATTCTGCGACGCGGTTGAAAAATAGTGTCATCGCTTCGCAGAAACAGTTGATGGAGGTGTTCATCGACTTTCCCTCCCGCCAGATATAAACACCATTGGTCAACCGGAGTCGAATGTATTTTAGAGGAGGGAGAGGTTGAAGATATCTCAAAATGTGCTTTTATTGAGAGGGACCTACTAAAAAAACGGGTGCTCTCTATAATCTAAAAAATAATAATAAAGTACACAATACTTATTATTAAACACACTTCGATTTCCTCAGTACCCTTGACATTACTTACTCTCTGGGAAAATTTTATAATGACTTTATTGCCTTATGCGGCACTACTACGGTGATATCCTGGGTTTTAATTTTATTGTATTGGGCTAATTGGTTGTAGCAATTGATGTCTCCTTCTCTTGAGAGGTCTCAAGTCCTACTATGTTCTATTATTATAAATCTAATAAAAATCAACAAAATAGATGGAAAGAAATAAAAAAAAAACCAATACAATAATTTAAAATATATTTTAAGCCCAGGAAGAAACAACGTTAGGCACTGCTGCCTATTCTACTTTAGGAAAAGGAAATAGGCTCAGGGCCTGATTAAGAGTTTCAAACAGATTAAAACTACTTTTAAAATAATGATCTTACTTTCATTCCTCGAGTTTACTGCAGTAAGGTACGTCACGCACACTTTACACTGAGTATTCTTTGTGAAAGAAGTTTCAGAAAAGCTAACGCTAATACTATTATTTATAAAACCTAGGGGTGCAATACCTAGTCGTTATCGACCTAACGCGGTCAAGAGGGAAGATCCTGCATTTGATCTGATATAATAAAAGATCAATTAATAAATATTTTTTCAATGGTCTTACAGTCAAGTAAATAAATCGAAAATAATAAGTAATAATATCAATGTATATTTATATTAATATTAATAAATCAATATACAAAAATAAAAAATAAAAATTAAAAATTATAATGACAGTCAGATTGTCCTTGTGTAAAATCATCTCCGTAGACTAATCTGATAATAAAAATATTAGCTGAAAAAAATTTTATGTTAGTAAAGTGCAATCTGACTTTCCCATCTGTACCTAATTGATGACTTGCTGTAGTATTCCAACGATTCGCTACGGCTCTTCATCAGGGACTAAACTAAACCTTATATTCTAATCTACATATACCCTATCTCCACAACCAAATTTAGAAAATTAAATATAAAATTCCTTTACAAAAATGTTCAAAACCATTCAATTTAACCCTTACGTGAGCAACCGGGTACGCGGGTACCCACCGCGTTACATTTTTATCGATTACTCTTTAAGCTGTTGGCTATATTAGATGTATAAAAAAAAATTTTTGTGAATGAAAATTCAGCTGTTGAAAAAAAGTAGCTATGGGGGACAACCGGGTACCCGGGTACCCACTAGAAAATAAGTGACGTATTAACTTGGAAATGAGCAATGTTAATTAAAAATATGATAATTATATAATACAGGTTTATAAATAAATAATTAAAATAGTTATTAAGTTAAACGTAATTAATTATTAATAAACGTAATTTATTTATTCCAATGTTGAAAATGAATAATTTTACATTTAATCAACGCAATCAGAGCACAATAGTTGAAGAATGTTCATCGCATACGGATTTCTGACATTCTCCGCAACTCTGATTGTCAATCTATAGCAAAGATGACAAGAGCCTGTTACTTTCAATCTACCAGTAGTATCGCGAGGCTCATCATCTCTTTTAACGGCAGGCACAAGGCCGACGTGAACTCCGAGTATGGCCTCGAATCCGTTCTTCGTTGAGTGGTGGTGCATGATTTGATTGTTTGAAGAGCGGTCTTCAATCGAAGGCTTACATAGTTCTTCACTCAATTGACGTAAAAAAATACGACGCTGATGGGTCTTTTTCCTGATCATATTATTGTTTTCATGGTAAACTATATACGTTGCAAGTGCAGCAATGTCTAAAATGTTAAAAAACAAAGCGAGTGGCCACCTCTGAGGGCGTCTGTGATTGCTATATCTGCGTACCATCTGATCCATTTTATCAATACCAACTTTGTATTTATTATAATAAGTAATCATGTGTGGCTCCTTTTGCTCATCGTCATTCACAGCAGTATCCGAGTGCATAGTAGAATGTAAGATAACAACTTTTCTCTTTTTCGGTACATATGAGCAAATAGTAACGTTACGTGAAAACCAGAAAGAGAAGAGTATTGTTCTCGAGATTTATTAGGAGCCATTTCTTTAGGAATGTCACGCTTATTTTTTTTCAAAGTACCAGTGATTGTCAATCTCCACGATAAAAAATGTTTAGCAAGAGGCAAGTTAGTAAAAAAATTGTTCATCGTAATGTTTCTTCCACTATTTTTGAACTGAGCTACAAGTTCCTTCACGACTCTCTCTTCTTGGTTTTTCTCGCGAACATTGCCCACTTTGCCAGTATAAATAATTCCGAACAAAGGATACGCGTTCTCAGCGTCGCAAACCCACCAAATTTTGATGCCATATTTAGCAGGCTTTGAAGTAATATACTGCGTACATTTGGTGTGACCGCGAAAAGGATAAAGCTGCTCATCGATAATTAAGTTTTATGTTGGTTTATATATTTTAGCCAAATTTGCATTGAGCATCGTCCATATGTCACGAATAGGAGCAGCTTTATCCTCTTGTGCTTGTGCTTGGCACGTATTTTCATCATCAAAACGAATAAATCGTAATATAGTGCGAAAACTTGTCAAACCTATCGTTGCACGATAAAGAGGATAAGAAGTACTTTTCCACATCTCATTTGTATAATTGGTGTTTGAATTATTCGCCTCCGAAGCAATTAAAATCCCAATAAACGCGTATATTTCTTGTGCTGTCACGGGCCGCCACTACCGAGTAGAATTCGGATTCGACGGGTTATAAGTATCATACACACGCTTTGCTTTTTGATTTGTATAACGAACTATGAGATCTACTATTTCAACTGATATAATATTTTTGAAAGTGTCAACTATCGATAATGTTTCTGTCGATCTAACCGGACTGCTCCTTTGGCGGAGAACATTATGAGAATCGGCTTGATGAGCATCGGGAGGCGACTTACTCCAAATCGTTTTATCTTTCGCAATGTATTCTTGGAGCGTTTCCGTAACCGCTTCTTGCCCCCACGCCGCCATACCTGACGCTGCACCTTCGCTCTCGTTTCGTTAGAACTGGAGCTGCTCACTCCCTCACCTCCGGACGCTTAGTTGCCAATTATGGCGTCTGATTCCGACACCGTATCCAAAGTGCTTTGAGCCAGTTGTCGTCCTCACTGTCCTCATCGTATTCCGAACTGTCCTCGGGATCTTGGAGTATATTATTCAAATAAGCCATTTTCCTGGCACGTGAAAAATTGATTTCATGATCAACATCTGTGGCAAAAACGGAAGAAAATGCTACTGTGAAAATATGCTCCAAAATAAGTCTTACCTTGAAAATTCAAGACGTGATAAATGGTTTTGCATGATGAAAGATGATGAATATCTTCTACACTAATCATTCAATAACACTGAATTAATTATAACAACGTTTAAAACGGAAATGGCGTTAGTCGTCGATGTATATTCGCGTAGCGGCGGCTTGATGCTCCACGGCACAGTCGGCTCTCGTTGCTATACACGTTTTTCTCCTTCGACTAGACACTCCGAACTGAGCCGCAGCTGTCCCAAAGGCCTCAGTGCTATAGTAACGTAGGTAGGCTACCCAACTATCACCAGTACTAAGATTGCGAGCAGCTGCCTACCCATTAAACATGAAAACTGACCGTGCGGTACCTGCCGTGCGCTCGAAACATCTGCGATTTCCATTTAAGATTTCTCTACTGATCTACATGTCACGAAAGTAATCCAAATAGTTTCTGTTTATCTTTATTTATTACATGGAATCGGTTTGGATTGATCTCACTACTACTCAACAAATAAAAAAAACCAGATGTGGATACCCGGGTACCCGGTTGCCCATCAACGTAAGAAAAGTTGGTTGGTCACATAAGGGTTAATAAGAAATGATAAATCTCATCTAATTTACTACACTCTAACATTAAATCACATTATTTTGATTCTTGGAAATGTGAATACTTTCAAGACTCTCCCTTTTATATTTATTATTAAGACCATGTTCCAAAATATCCATATTCACAAAATCAAAAGTATGTAGAAACTTTAAACAATGCTCTTTTAAACCGGAACTAATATGTGAGCTACGCAAACTATATATATGGTCCTAAATTCTCTTTTTTAAATATCTACCTGTTTGTCCAATATAGTATTTATTATAATCCATACAATTAATTTTGTAAACAACTCCTGATTTTAAACATAAATCATTCTTATCTTTGCAATTATTAAACAACCTACTCAAATTATTGCTATGTTTAAAGAAAATTTTAATATTATATTTCCGAAAATTTCTTTTAATTCTTTGTAATAATCCTCTAACATATGGTAAGACAATAATTTTGCCTCTGTTAACATCAACTCGTGCATTATGTCTATTTTCGGTATTATAAATGTCAAACAATCTCTCAGCAATTAATGTATTAATAAATTCAATTGGATAACCATTATTAATGAAAGTTTCTCGTACAATTTGTAAATTATTTTCTCTAAAATCTTTATGTGATAATTTTATTGCTCTGTCAATACACCTTTTAATGCTCCAATTTTGTTTCTGAATTGGTGGTGTGAATTAAAATCTATAAACCTACCCGACCAAGTAGGCTTTCTGTACCAATTAAGTTTCACCTTATTATTACTACATCTAATGACATTAGTGTCCAAAAAACTCAACTGATTATTAACCTCAACCTCCCTTGTACATTTAATTCTGTCATGTACAGAATTAAAAACATCCACCATTTCATCCATAAAACATAAAAGATAAAAAAAGATAATAAAAGATAACAAAAAAAATTTTTTCTTTTGACTACGCCCTTAAAGGTAGTCCACGAATAGAGGGAAAAGAATCTAAATTTTCTTTCTTGTTAATTATAAGAAGAAAAAAATTTCAATAAAAATACAAAAAAACAATTTTCCCTCGTGAGCTCTAAATTGGCGTATTTATATTCGCCAAGTGCTCTTGACAAAAAACGATAAATGACAACTATAGAAAAGACAGAAAAAAAAATTTCCTCTAGAACGTTTAAAGCACGTTGGGCGCCATTTCTGTAATGGGGTACTTATTTAATAAATGGTCGGTAAAAGCAACCGTTAATAGAGGTGTAAGAACCCCAAACGGATTAAATTGTTTCAAAAATAATTGCGGTGGACCGTAGGTTCTTTACTATTATTTTTTCTCGGACTCACATTTTATTCTGGAATTTATTTGCGACAACTAAAAATATGGCCGCGCAAATTTATCTCGAAAATACAGAATAAATATAATAAGAATAAATTATGTATTCTTGTAGCACACGTGTAAAAAGTTATAAGTTAAACCGAAATAAGATATTAAATATAAAATTAAATTAATATAATACACGCAATAAACATACCAAAAGCAGGCAAAGGTTGCGACGTGTACTGTAGAAGGTAGTTGACGCGACCGCCGAAAACCGAAGCATAGACAAAGAACGCAATACATAGCCTCTTTCTCTCTCTACCGTTAGTTTAAGTAAGAAAAGTACATTAGAGGGGATACACCTCGCGCGGCGAGATAGAGCCGCGTCAAGTGTATTAGGCCAGCGGCAATTATCCCCCTCTAATACATGCCCGCATGCACACTACCGTACTCTCTCGTTCAACGACACGTGCCAGCAGCGAATACTGCGGTAAGGGAACGCGCAAGCCTTCACACTGTCGTGCGCATTCCAGCATATACAACGAGTGTCACCAACTAATTCACCCGCTGTATTTAACTTATAAATATATTCAAATGTTATATAATGTACATATATGTACACACACACACACACACACACACACACACACACACACACACACACACACACATGTATGTATATATAATTATTATTATTATATGCACATAGACTAATATTTGTACGCAGTAAATCGACTGCTATACGCATTATATTTGTAAAATTATAACTAATATTTATTATTGTTATTGTTAATATTATTATTATAAATCGGCGGCTGGTCCGATGTTAGACGAGCGGCGGCTTTTAATTTAATTATAAAAGGGCCTGCAAAAGGCAAAATGAGGGAGTTGATAATTAACTTGATTTCTGTTGCAAAGCGCTCCTCAAAAGACAGAAGGTTAATAATTATATCTATCCCGAAGTAAACGTGATCCTGGTTGCGGGGCGCTCCTCAAAAGATCAGCCGTTCTCTTATCCTGACTATATTACTATCCACTTAATTCTTTATCCTGGTTGCGAGGTGCTCCTCAAAAAACCAGCGGTAATTAAGCTTGCCTTAGATTTAAACCTAGATTACATTCTACCTGTTAAGTTTTATTTTCCAGCGTGGAAAATAGCACCCGCTATCCGTGCGGTAAATAGCGCCGGATTAAACAAAAGTCGCGGAAATTAGCGGGAATCTAATAGATATAACATATATATCTAGCTTTAAGGTAAATTTATTTCTTTTAAGTAATTATTTTCGCTTTATTTTGTTTGTTTCAGAATTTTGTCAAAACAAGAGTTTTTTCTGAATAAACGTATTTTTATTTTTTCAGGATAGGACGGAATAATTATCAGGTACAGGGGGAATATTATGATATTTTCTATTACAAACAAAAAGAAACAGAAAAATTTATTTATTTGAATAGATAAAAATTTGAAAATTTCTTAAATTCCTTAAAATTATAATAAATAATAGACTGTCCCTACCTAATATGTGCCCGTGCTATGTTATCGCACTACGTTCTTATAACTATTATTCTATGTTAATATCGCTCATCTTTTTCATACTTTAATTTGATAAAGTAAATATACACAATATTTAAATTACTCTTATTTTTTTTAGAAAAATATTGGAAAAATATCGGAGAACAGGTACGTTGCGATTTCTATTATTTTAACCACCATAATAATTGTTCTTCTACTATAGTCAACTATATTAAAGTTTCAGTATTTTATATATTATTCCCCTTCTCTCTCTCTCTCTCTCTCTCTCTCTCTCTCTCTCTCTCTCTCTCTCTCTCCCTTTTTCTCTTCTTTTTTCCTTATTATTATTGGTAATTAACATGCATATGGTAAGATAACCTATACATGTTAATATATATATAGGGATACATATAAAATGCACTTAGCCATTTGTTGATGATCCATTGTTTTAAGACGTTATTGTATGTATTTTTGTCTTAATATATTACTGAATTTAGAAAATTATTTTATATAAATTTTTTATAAAATACATGACGAGATGTATTTAAATTCTGACTATGCTAAGGCACATCAAACTCGCCTAACTATTTCACTTTTGTTAAAAGTTCTATATTAGAATATTGTTTTTTTATTTTCATTTTATTTTTATTTTAATATAATTTATTGTAGTAATAAGTTTTATTTCAGATTCTAGAGGGGTGAATATAAACAAAGACAATCTGAATCATTATTTTAGATATATATGTTAGCTATATATTATATGATAAAGACGGCAAGACTAATAAAAATATTTATTAATTTAGTTCTGAGCAGTCGACATAAATACAATTTTTAATTATAATATATATGTATATTATATTACAATTCATCATATAATATTATTTTATATTTTTACATATAAGTATTATTATGTTTTTTTAATTATTTGTATAGTTTATCAAATTTGTTACTAAATAAAAAAAATATCACAAACATATACACACATATCGAATAAATATACTTACACTCACAGACACATATATAAACACGTATATACCACGTTATCGACAGTTTGGTGACAAACTGGGCCCATTCTATACGTCCAGAATACCGCCACGTTGTGGCTCCAAGTCGTGGATCCAATCTGAGCGTAGAATGTCTTGTACGTTGACGACAAATGGCAAACATGCATGAGTCGTCGCATGGCCACACTCTGGAGGTAATTTGGAGCCACTCTGTTTAGTGGGTGTGGATAATAATGCGATCGTTGCATGGAAACGGATAAAGGCCCTGATACACACAGAGAGAAGAGTTTATTGCTCTATTTCTATCTAGCTCCGATGGACACCACAGAAAACAGGAATAGCAGCCGCAACATACAATCTCGAGTACGCTATAAGCTAAATTAAGTCTGCTAATCTCTGTATTCTTTAATAGAACGAGCGCTTAGGCAAAGAAAAAGCTATATACTTTTCTGCCCCTCTATACGCAACTAAAGTTATCAGCGAGAAAAGTATATAGCTTACTTTCGCTTGCACGAGCGACTAGTGGCTGTGTGTCGTAGTAAAATGTAATTAAAACAAAAAAAATGGAGCATTGTAAAAGAGAGAGAGAGAGAGAGAAGTATGTGGCGCCAGAGGAGGCTGATCTCAGAGCTACGTGACATGAGCGCTGTGAGCTAGGAGAGTTGTAGATCAATCGAAGAAATCCAGAATTCTCTTAGCTTATCTACTAAGGCCGGCTTATACGTGTAATCTATAAATTCCAAAATTTTAAACAATTTCACGGAAACTTGAAAGGAGTATAATTTTTCCAAAATTTTAAAAGTAAATTGCAATTTTAATTTCGACCAAGAAATTGAAATTTTCAGAAATATACGAATGTTGGAAATTTGAGGAACTTTTGCTTGCGTTCAGAATCCGAACGAAAATCAAAATCAAAAACTATAAATTTTGATGTTTGTGCGTAAAATTTTTCGCGGTTTATTTATTTGTTCGCGGCTATTGATTATTCATATAGCGCATAATAAAACGAATTGAACCTGTCATTATATATATATATATATATATATATATATATATATATATATATATATATAAATCGAAATCTGCATTATATCTTAAAAATGGCTTAATCGCTAAAACAACTGTCGATTTATCTTTTAATAAAATTTTGTAAAACGTTACTATGTACTATGCATTTAACTTCTCTGTCAATTCTAATCATTCATAAATCGAAAATAATACATATACATAAAATGGATAAAGTTAAGTAAACTTACGGGGAAAACGCTGAATTTCCACTTGATTTATCAAGACAATTGTAATATTGATTAAATTCTTTACTACAGAACTTTTTAATTTTTTGAAAAAATTCAAGAGTACAGGAAGTTACTAATTTTCCTTCGTCAACACAGCGTCGCGCATCATTTTCCTCACTTTTACATAGCATAAATTCCTGTCAAAAAGAACATAATAAAAATGGTATATTACTATTGTCTAAAATAATTTGTATCGCTTAAAATACATTATAATATAGTGTCAGGTCAAATGGCTAGATTATTTTGTTTCTCCGATTAACATTTTTTATTTAATCATTGGTAAAAATATATAAAGACCATACCCATACGTACTTTTGTCTGTTTTTTTAAAATTTGTCATTTTTTAAATAAAGTTTGATACTTTTTCCAAGTTGTTATCAAAAGGCACGAAAATGTGAATTACGAATTTTGTTCGGTATTTAACTTATCTAACAATTATCTGATCATAATAATAATTAAAATTATTATCTAATAATTTTTTGACCAACGTTTTAAAACAAACTCTGGGATTCTGTACAGTAATTAATCTAGCTATAATATGAGGCTGGATTCATAAGTTTCCGGCAAAAATTTCCGGCGGAAATTCAAGAAGAGATGGACTCAACACTGGGGACATCCTCCCCATCATATTCAACCGTTAAGCAATGGGTTTCCGAGCTTAAAAAGTTTCGTGTGAGCACTTCTGATGAGCCTCGCTCAGGACGTCCTATTGAGATCACAACTCCAGATATGATCGACAAAATCCATCAAATGGTGTTGAAAGACCGCAGATAAGAGACCTGTATGGTGTCATATCAATGTGTACAAAATATTTTGCACCAACATTTGTATATGGAAAAGCTCTGTGGAAGATGGGTGCCGCGTTTGCTAACAGTCGACTAAAAATTGATTCGAAAGAAAAGTTCTACCGCCAATTTGGCGTTGTATAAGCGTAATCCAAGTGAATTTTTGCGTCGATTCGTAACCTTGACGAAACTTGGGTCCACCACTACACTCCTGAAATCAAACAACAGCCTAAACAGTGGATTCGACCAGAGGAACCAACTCCAAAGAAGGCAAAAATTAATTTTTCGGCGAACAAGCTTATGGATACTGTTTTTTTGGGATGTAAGAGGTATTATATACATTGATTACCTTTGTAACGTTCCTATCCCCCTCGGGATAGCCTACGCGGTATCTTCCCAGGGTAGTTTTGAGAGGGGAGGAAGTTTTTCAGGATCGGACGGAGGTTTCAGGAAAATAATATTACACGAACACAGTATAAATTCTTTATAACAAAAAATACGTGCGGCACGTATTAGAGGGGATAGCGGCCGCCGGTCTAATACATTGAACGCGCTCTCTCTTGCCGCGCGCAGTGTATCCCCTCTACGGCATACGCTGTACTTAACTTAGTGGTAGAGAGAGAGACTAGATATCGCGTTCTCTCTCTACTCGTTCGAGTTTCGGCAGTTGCGACGGCTACCTTCTCCAGTAGTCGTCGCGACCTTTACCCGGTTTTCGGTGTTTACGCGAGTTTTAATTTTCTAATTGTAGAAATAATATATTTAATATATTATTTCTAATAATATTCGTAATTATTTCTTTTGGTGTTTATACATCTAAGTCCGTGTATGTATGTAAAATACATCCACTAAATTAGATGTAACACCATCATAAGTATTTTAATTTTAAGATGTAAAATAAATTCTTTGTTCGGAATGAATTTGCGCGGCCATGTTTTTGGCCGTCGCACCTTGAAAAGGGTAAAACTATCACTAGTGAATACTAGGCAGACTTATTGCAACGTTTGAGCCACGAAGTGAAAATTAAACGAGCTGATCTGGCGAAGAAAAAAATCTTGTTATCACGATAACGCACCAGCGCACACGTCAATCGTTGCGATGGCTAAAATTAACGATCTGAAGTTTGAACTGATGCCACATCCTCCCTACTCTCCAGACCTAGCTCCGAGCGACTGTTTCTTAACCACAGAAAATGGCTTTGCGGTAAAAGATTTGCGGAAAATGAAGAAGTAATCGAAGCTGTAAATTGATATTTTGAGGACCTTGACGAATCAGTCTTTAGAGATGACATTACTAGACTAAAACACCGCTATGAGAATTTGTATCAGCCTTGGAGGAGATTATCTTGAGAAATAATAAAAAAAAATTCTTAATAACGTTGTTCTTGGTCAGGCCGGAAACTTATCAATCCACCCTCGTATTAATTCAGCAGTTTCTCAAAATTTGACGTTGCTATAGTATATCTTAAGCGATCACGGCCAGCCCAATATTCTATTTCAATAACTGCTAATATACCACACTAGTCTGATCTCCGCAAACACACAGAACTGCTTTTTTTGTCGAATCGATCTGGCGTTGCATTCGAGGTTAATACTGTCCTGATTGAAATAGATCGATTATTAATTTTCTTTTGTTTCTTTGAAACAAAATTTAACAAGTCTCATTTTTTCGATCTGCTTTCATTCAATTCCTGTGGCCTCCATTTTCTATACTTCGGGATCCTTTCCATAGCTTTTATACGGTAAAAAATGGTTTGTTGTGCCGTATTTAACATTTCACCCATTTTTTTCTATTCAATATGTCATGTTCATCCAATATCGTTTGCTGGCGTTCACCTTAATTGTACACTTTAAACATAGATTCAGGTATAAAATATCGTTGGATATACCTTTATTTTTTAATATTTCTGGGGTAGGAAGCTCATCTAAACTGTGCACTGATAGCTATCGCATAATGGATGATTTCTTCCATCACGACCAAGAGAATGTCGTCCAAAGAGGTGACATAGGGTGAATCAACGATGAATCTTTTCATCCCTATGTGAGTTGCAGTAAGTGATCAGTTATTTGTCTTTCGAGGCAGTTCAATAACATAGGAGACAGTTAGGAAGTATACATGATGTACCGGTTTTTTCTTATGAAACTCACGGACTTAGTGTCCTCCCTTTGTTCTTCGGAAAATTGTAATAGGGCACTGGCTCAGTAGATTAAGAGCCGTGTCGCGATGATCAGACAAGGTAATCAAACGTCCTGGCTCTCAACGCTTATCCATCAGGCGGTCGATCCATTTTGAAACGAAGCTTGAAAAGTTGGCCATATAGGAAATTTTCATATTTCAAAGTTCAATCACAAGTACGAATGCAGAATATAGCTGAATGGGAATTCGAAAATACGAGGGTGGATTGATAAGTTTCCGGCCTGACCAAGAAAAACAACGCTTTTAAGAATTTTTTTTATTTCTCAACATAATCTCCTCCAAGGCTGATGCAAATTCTCATAGCAGTGTTCTAGTCTAGTAATGCCATCTCAGTAGACTGATTTATCAAGCTCCTCAAAAGACCCATTTACAGCTTCGATTACTTCTTCATTGTCCGCAAATCTTTTACCGCAAAGCCATTTTCTGAGGTTAGGAAACAGATAATAGTCGCTCGGAGCTAGGTCTGGAGAGTAGGGAGGGTGTGGCATCAGTTCAAACTTCAGATCGTTAATTTTAACCATCCCAACGATTAACGTTTGCGTTGGTGCGTTATCGTGATGAAACAAGATTTTTTTCTTCGACGGATGAGGTCGTTTAATTTTCACTTCGTGGCTCAAACGTTGCAAGAATCACAAAAAACAGTAGCCATAAGCTTGTTCGCCGAAAAAATTATTTTTGCCTTCTTTGGAGTTGGTTCCCCTGGTCCAATCCACTGTTTAGACTGTTTTTTGGTTTCAGGAGTGTAGTGGTGGACCTAAGTTTAGTCAAAGGTTACGAATCGACGCGAAAATTCGCTTGGATTACGCTTATACAACGCCAAATTGGCGTAGAAATGTTCTTTCGAATCAATTTTTGAGCGACCGTTAGCAAACGCGGCACCCATTTTGCACAGAGCTTTGCCATACACAAATGTTGGTGTAAAATATTTTGTACACGTTCATATGACTTCTTACAGGTCTCAGCTATCTCACGCACTTTTAATCTGCAGTCTTTCAGCACTATTTGATGGACCTTGTCGATCATATCTGGAGTTGTGACCTCAATGGAGCGTCCTGAGCGAGGCTCATCAGAGGTGCTCACACGAAACTTTTTAAACTCGGAAACCCACTGCATAACGGTTGAAGATGATGGGGAGGATGTCTCCAGTGTTGAGTCCATCTCTTCTTGAATTTCCTTTGGCGTTAACCCCTTCAAATACAAGTATTTGTTGACAGCAAGATTTTTCAGCCTTTGGATTTTGACGAAAAACACAGAGGCGTCTTGTTCAGCGTGCTCTCAAATTTAAACTAACATGGCGATCGGACTGAAACTATAGTCACAAGCTATCTAAGGATGGTACTATAGAACGCCACCTCAAGGTAGGCCTAGTGGCGCCATCTCTTAGTCAGGCCGGAAACTTAACAATCCACCCTCGTATACTTACTTCAACATCGAAAATTTGGTGAAAATATTAAATTTAGCAAACACAAAAGTCTTCTTGCCTATTAGTAGAATTAGAAAAATGATTACATACGTTTAGATCACTTAGCCCTTAGTGGCTCTGTACGGAATAAAGTTTGTTCCCGCATACAATCTAGTTATTCTTGTTGCGATGCTTCTAGGTCCCTACTCTACTATCTGGCTTAGACCACCAGGCGTCGATCGATTTCGCGTTGCGGGAGAAAAATGAAAGGTTCGGATCAGTCTGAAATAACTTACCTCATTACAGCGTTTACGAGAACATTGTCCCGGTGTTCTAAAAATTTAGTTCCTCTCCTTTCTTATCAGAAAGATTTAAGAAAGAAAATCAGGCCTTAGAAAAAATCTTCTTAATATTTTCAGTAATACTGAAGACCCACTGTTTAAAATTATAAAGTATTTTTTGAAATCTATATAAGTCCATTCATATTCATTCGAATGAGCACTCCGAAATATCTTCAAAAATTTGTGAAATGCAAAGTATTCTGCGATATCGGCGTCTGAGCCGCGTCATATCGAAAATGTCCAAATTAATGTATCTTTCCATAATAGTTTATCAATGTTTTAATTTTTTTCGATGCTCATCTAAATTGCATCTCATTTCCTATGTTCGGATTTACTCGATTGAAGATTATATACTAAAAGCTTTAATAACTGGTATTAATTTCACTATTTTGAGATTGCTATCACTACAATTTTACATCAAAAGTTCTCAAAAGTATAAATTTACCTAATACTAATTCTTCTGCCTAAGACTAATTTAGAAAGTACGGTGTTACTTCTCATAGCAAAAAACATAATCATTACTGTTCAATCTCTCAGAGCTCAATACAATTTCAATCTCTCAGAGAGAGAAAAATTTACTTTAAGGCGGTGAGAGCAGTTAGGTTGTCGTTTGCCAACATAGAATATAACTTATTATTATTTTAATTTTAATTTTTTTATGGCTTTATTATTTTTAATTTTTAATCTAATTAAATTGTAATGTTTAGAAGTAGTTCTATTTCAAATTTCTCTGGGGTGTCATACTTTCAAAATAATATATTATATCATATTATAAAGACAGTAAGACGGATAAAAATATTTATTAATTTAATTCAAAACAGTCGACATAAATACACTATCTTATTATTTATTATTAACCAAATGTAAAATTATTAAATGTTTTCTATCTATCTACCAATTTCTTCTCATACATCCTACTTCTATCGGTACGGGCCTCTTTCGGACATTACTAGCTATTCATGAAAAAGTAACCGCACCATTTCTTGCCTCCTCAACCTTAGTGTTACTCTTTTGGTACTGGAAGCGTATAAGCCTCCCGCCTTCTACGCCACCAAAGAATTCATTCAATTAAAAATAGATAAAATAATAAATTCTATTTAAATTATATGTAGGTACATGTTAGGCATTTCAGTAGTCTGTATTTGTACTACTGTGTACAAATATGAGTAAGACTTTTCAATTCAAATTTCCTGGGTTTATCAATTGGAACAAATGTTTTTATTTTTAAGTTGAAAGTACTGTGAGAGTTATCTGTTCAAAATTTCACGAAATTATCTTTACTTGTCATGCAGGCACGTATGTATTTTTATAATGTCGCTTATAAACGTTTTGGTTTTTATAATGTCTGAAATTATTCAATAAAGAAATAGAATTAATTTTTGTGCGCGAAACGAAATATAGGCCGCCAAAACGTTCAGAGCAAGTGTTTTCGATTGGCACAAATTGTTCAAAGAAGGCCGAGCACGCGTTGAAGATGAACCACATCAAAGACAACCAAGATCATCTACTGATGGACCAGTCAACACCATTTTGAAAGACATCTTGTGCCTGAAAAGAGTGCAATCTCGATTGGTGCCAAAAACACTCAAGTTTTTGGAAAAACAGAGACGAATGGAGGTTTGTGAAAACATAGACTATCAGGGCAAAATGGAATGTATAATAGCTGGAGATGAGGCTTGGATCTACGCTTACGATCCAGAAAAAACCTATCAGTCGAGCGAATATCGCGCCAAAGGAGAGGGGAGACTGAAAAAATCATGCCAAAGTCGCTCAAAAATCAAGTTTATGCTCACTGTTTTCTTCGATTATCGTGGTTATGGTGCATTATGAATGCATTTCAACTGCCCAAACGATTAACAAAGAATATTATTTGAGTATTATGCATCGTTTGGAGTGAAGTTATTCGTCTCAAAAGATCAGATTTATGTAAAGACAATTCTTGGTGTTTACATCACGATAATGCACTAGCTGACACTGCATTGATTTTACGTGAACATTTCGCCAAAAATTCAACCAATATCGTTCCGCAAGCCAACCACCGTACTTGCCTTATTAAGCACCGTATGACTTCTGGCTGTTCAGTAAATTCAAAGGACCACTTCGGAGACACGAATTTGATTTGATTGAAGAAATAAAAACCGAAGCGAAGAAGGAACTAATGGCCGTTCCGGAATACGAGTATAAAAAATATTTTGAAAATTAAAAAAAGCGTTGGCATAGTTGCATTGCATCCGGGGGGCGGGGTTATTTTGAGGGGGATGAATGACATTTCTAAGAATCAATAAAGATTCCAAAAGTTATAAATAAAGTCATAAATAAAGTTATAAATAAATATGAGTCACATATTTGTCACAGTAGTGTATATTTTCCTATGTATTTAACCAAATAAATCAATATATGATATTAATTTACTAATATCATTAAAGTTAAAAATTCAGAAATATAAATAGCGAGGCGTCATTTAAAAATTTTTCTGTGTCCGGTATTTTTGTGTACCCTTCTCCCACAACCAGATTTGCCAAAACAAACAGAAGGTATTATTCTGAATATTCTAATTCTAATTGTTTTGGAAATGTAATTTTCTTTCGTAAAATTTCTTTGATTAAAATAAATAATTGTTTTAATCTGAACTCACAATACTTTTTCTTAAATTAAGTAACACATAAAATAATTAAAATCAAAATCATTCACATCAATTATATTGTCGATTAAATTTATAAGGTAATATTCTTCATCTTTACGGAAAGTAATTTACCATTGGAAATTTGACGTTCGATAATATAAAAAATAGGTTTTACTTTTTAGATTAATAATTTTTTTAAGAATATTTTATCAATTTGAAATCGATAAAAAATAAAAACCTTATAATACTAATAATGGGTTTTTATTTGAATATGGGTTGCTTTAATAGTTTTTGCACGATTCATTTTGTAATAAAGATATGCACCAAAATTTCTAATTAATATTAATCATATAAAATGTTTGCATTTAAGATATTCACATGCTTAAATGTATTTTTAAACAACAGTCAGTTTTTAACATTGCACTTTCTTAGAGAAATAAAAGATACAAAACTTGTTTAATTGAAAAGTTTTTTCGATTTTTAAGAAATAAACATAAGTTTCTTTGCATGAAGTTCTTTAAATTATACTAATAAATTTTTTCTAGCTTTACTAGAATCTGAGATATACAATTTGCTAAAAAGTCTATCGTTTCTAATTATTAGACATTAAATAATGTTTACTGAGGATATATAAAAAAATCCCTAACTTCTAAACACGAAAACATAAAACCCGGGAACATCAAAGCACGACCTATGATGAAAGAAAATACGTATGTGATTAAGACCAAGCCTAAAAGAAGACTAAATCTTAATACTCATTATATATTCATAATATTCTTAATACCTATTAACTTTTAACTATTAACTTGTACAACCAAAAGAAAGAGCGGATTAACAATAATTAGCATTTACGAATAAAGGTGCGAGTAAACACAGAGCAGTATCGTTAATTAATTATCAACATAACGTTAATTCATTAATTAATAATAAATTAATAGATAATAATATCAATATATATTAATATCAATACTGATACATATCAATATATAATTCATTGAAAATCATGATGACAGTCAGATTGTCCTTGTTTAAAATCATGCTCGTAGACTAATCTGAAATAATAATATATTAGGAGTGTGAATAAGTCTTTCCCGTTTTTTGTAAGCGATGGCGCCACCAATACTGTGCGAGTATTCAATGGTTACATATGTCATAATCAAAGCTTATTCATATGTCAACAATTCCATACTAACACATTAGTTAAAATTTTTTCGCATCATAAATTTTTGATATCGTGAATCGTCATTTGCGGGAAGTTTCACTTTATTGGTTTAATTTGAAGAAATCTGCTGCCGAGACGCATCGATTGCTTCAGGAGGCTTATGGAGAAGGTTGTGTCGATGATGCAAGTGTTCGCGGATGGTTTCGACGCTTCAAAAGCGGTGATTTCGACGTGGAAGACAAGGAGCGTTCCGGGCGGCCGCAAATCTTTGAAGATCGAGAATTGGCGACTTTGCTTGATGAAGATTCTTGTCAAACGCAAGAAGAACTTGCTGAAGCATTGGGAGTTGACCGAACAACCATTTCCAAGCGTTTGAAAGCCATGGGAATGATCCAAAAGCAAGGAAATTGGGTGCCGTACGAACTGAAGCTGAGAGACGTCGAACGGCGTTTTTTCACTTGCGAACAGCTGCTTCAGCGACATAAAAGAAAGGGTTTGCTGCATCGTATCGTGACTGGCGATGAGAAGTGGATACGTTACGATAATCCGAAGCGAAGAAAATCATGGGGACTACCCGGCCATGCATCATCATCGACGGCCAAGCCAAATATTCATGGCGCCAAGCTCATGCTCTGTATATGGTGGGACCAGCTAGGTGTGGTTTACTATGAGCTTCTGAAACCGAATGAAAGGATCACAGGCGAGGTCTATCGACGACAATTGATGCGTTTGAGCCGCGCACTGCGAGAAAAACGGCCACAATACTCCGACAGGCACGACAAAGTTATTTTGCAACATGACAATGCTCGCCCACATGTTGCACCGCCGGTGAAAACATACTTAGAAACGCTCAAATGGGAAGTCCTACCCCACCCGCCGTATAGTCCAGACGTTGCTCCGTCTGATTACCATCTCTTCAGATCGATGACGCATGGCCTGGCTGACCAGCACTTCCATTCCTACGAGGAAGCCAAAAAATGGGTGGATGACTGGATAGAGGCCAAACCGGTCGAATTTTTTCGCAACGGGATTCGTATGTTGCCAGAAAGATGGGAAAAAGTTGTAGCTAGCGATGGCCAATACTTTCAATAATTCATTTGTAACCATTTTTTCACAATAAAGGCTCAAAATTTGAAAAAAAACGGGAAAGACTTATCCACATACCTGATATTAAGTGAAAAAATTCTTTATCAATGAAGTGCAATTTGACTGTCCCCACCACCTTTACACAACTGTTTCAAAAATCAATCAAAAACATTTACAAAAAGTTTGAATGAGGTTGTCCAATTTTTCGAGTTCGATTCTAATTGATATATACTCCTAGCCACTAAACTAAAAATTTAATCATTTGAATATACAATCCCCCCTCTACACAAAATGTTCCAAACTAATAAATTTAATAATTAATGATAAATATTATCTGATTTATTTGATTCTAACATTGAATTCACATTATTTCGATTCCTTGAAATGTGAATACTTACAAGGCTCTCCCGTTTATACTTATTATTAATACCATGTTCCAAAATATCCACATTCACAAAATCAAAAGAATGTAAAAACTTTAAACAATGCTCTTTTAAACCAGAAGTAATATGTGAGCTACGTAAACTATATTTATGCTCATAAATTCTCTTTTTTAAATATCTACCTGTTTGTCCAATATAGTATTTATCACAATCCATGCAATTAATCTTGTAAACAACTCCTGATTTTAAGCATAAATCATCCCTATCTTTGCAATTATTAAACAATCTACTTAAATTATTGCGATTTTTAAAGAAAATTTGAATGTTATATTTCCGAAAATTTCTTTTTATTCTTTCAGATAATCCTCGAACATATGGTCCTCCGTTAAAATCAATTCCTGCACTATGTCTATTTTCGGTATTATAAATGACAAACAATCTCTCAGTCATTAATCTATTAATAAATTGAATTGGATAACCATTATTAATGAAAGTTTCTCTTACTATCTGTAAATTATTGTGTCTAAAATCTTTATGTGACAATTTTATTGCTCTGTCAATGACACCCTTTAATGCTCCAATTTGGTTACCGAATTGGTGGTCTGAATTAAAATTTAAAAACCTACCGGACCAAGTTGGCTTTATATACCAATTAAACTTCATTTTATTATTATTATACCTAATGACATTGACATCCAAAAAACTCAACTGATTATTGACTTCAATCTCCTTTGTAAATTTAATTCTGTCATGTACACAATTAAAAACATTCACCATTTCATTCACAAAAACTTCTGGAACAATTGTAAAGATATCATCAACATATCTCTTAAATATAATTGCATTTCACTATTAAAGAATGTTTGCAGCTAATATATTTTTATTTCAGATTAGGCTACTGCGGTAATTTTAAACAAGGACAGTCTGACTGTCATTATAATTTTCAATTAATTATATGTTAATATGTATTAGTATTGATATAAATATATATTGATATTATTTTGTATTAATTTTAATTTATTTGATTGCATATTAATTTATTTAATATGTTGGAGGATTATCTAAAATAATTAAAAGAAATTTTCGGAAATATAACATTCAAATTTTCTTTAAAAATAGCAATAATTTGAGTAGGTTGTTTAATAATTGCAAAGATAAGGATGATTTATGTTTAAAATCAGCAGTTGCTTACAAAATTAATTGTATAGATTGTAATAAATACTATATTGGACAAACAGGTAGATATTTAAAAAAGAGAATTTATGAACATAAATATAGTTTACGTAGCTCACACATTACTTCCGGTTGAAAGGAGCATTGTTTAAAGTTTTTACATTCTTTTGATTTTGTGAATGTGGATATTTTGGAACATGGTATTAATAATAAGTATAAACGGGAGAGCCTTGAAAGTATTCACATTTCCAGGAATCGGAATAATGTGAATTTAATGTTAGAGTCTAGTAAATTGGACAATATTTATCATTCCTTATTAAATTGATTGGTTTTGAACAATTTGTGAAGAGGGGGAATTTAGATTTAATTTACTAAATTTGGTAATGGGGATAAGGTATATATAGATTAGGATATAAGGTTTAGTTTAGTCCCTGACGAGGAGCCGTAGCGAGCTCGAAAAGTTGGACTGGATTGTGTCAATCGACCGAGACCGGGATTTGAACTCGGATCACCAAGTTAAGGACTAGTAACTCTAGTAACGCTCTAGCGATCGAGCCATCATAGGACTGGATCTTCAATTAGGTAAGGGAATTGGGGTCAGACTGCACTTTCTAACAAAAAAAATTTTTTTTCTGCTAATATTTTATTTTCAGATTAGTCTACGGGGGTGTCTGTATACAAGGACAGTTTGACAGTCATTATAATTTTGAATTTTTATTTTTATTATTTTTATTGTTTTCGATTGCTTTGATTGGACTGTAAGACCAATGAAAAAGTATTTATTAATCAAAACATTATGTTTTTTAAGTCAAGTTTGCGGTGGTTTTTTTTGGAAATATCATGTTTTTTAATTTCATTATTCGATAGCAATACTATCTAGAAATATTTCAAAAGTCATACAATAAGGTCCTATGGACAAGAATAGGCAGATAAGAGGGTATCACCTACCGCGTTAGAGTGCTTGTGCTCAACTGCTCCTATAGCGACCGGCATTGCGCCGCCGGAATTGCTAGTGTTATTAAAAATACCTTGTTTCAGTAATGCTCTATGTAGTAGTAGTTTGCAACGAATTGTAGTTCACAGAACTAGGTATTTGAAATATTATATTTAATTCTTAATGTTCTGTACCAAATTTGTTAACTAAATTTTTACTATTATCTACATAATAGCATTATCTGATATAATTATTTTAATTAGATTTTATTAAAACTGTACACTTCCACTATTGGATGATTTCATCATTAATAAATTTTTACGTTAATTTGTCTTTCGATGTATTCAGTTTGATCCAATGGAGGTGTGTTCATATACGCCCGGATTAATGGGTGTTTCACTCAATGCTGGGAGGATTAAGTATCGGTCTCATAGTTTATGTGTTTTTGTTCAAAGAACAAAAATGTTCTCCCGGAGAGCATTTTATTTTGTATTAAATTCATTCGATTTTATTAAAAATTTTTTAAAGTTAAACTAACGTCTTTTTATTCTACAAATTATCTACATGAGAATAATTTTTAATGTGTTAACTTACCAAGTTTACAATAATATTTTGAGTGTTTTAATGTCGATAAATCGGTCAAGTTTTCCGATGATCCTTTGAGCCATATCGTCTAGTTTCCGAGATTGCAGTTAATTTATAATTTAATAAGTGCTTAAGTTACAAAGAAACGGATAACAAAATGAAGTATCCAATAGCCCTATAATTTTATAAGTGTTTGTGCGAGTCTATTTTCATCTGTACATTCGTGAATATTTTACATGGATTCATCGCTTCAATAATCATTGAGAAGGAAGAACGACTACAATAGAACATCACCATCAGAGTCTAATCTACAGTATCACAATCAGAGGAGTTCTTCTACATTTCAGTACGGTAGCTCATTTTAATTTATATAGTCAATCTTCATATCGTTTTTATGTTTACTTTCTTTCTATAAGTGCACGATTATCTACCAATTTAAAATAAATAAATAAATAATTAATAAATATGGCTGAATTACGAGCATTGAGAAAACAAAGCGCAACTATTAAAGCTCATTTAACAAAGTTTAAAAAGTTTTTTGATGCCTTCGATCAAGGCATCAAGAAAGGAAAGCAAAAGGGGGGAAAGGCATGTCATGATGGCAGGTTTACTTAAATAATGTAAAGGAGTCGTTTAAACCGTTTGATAGAATTCAAACAGCTATCGAAATGTTAAATGATAGATAAGAGCAATCCAAACAGCGATTAGAAATTTTAAATACGCAATTAAATCTCATTTCTTCCGCTGAAACCGCTTTACGAAAAAATTTAATAACATCAAGCTCTAATGATAATCTTAGAAAAACAAACGATGGCTTGTGAATCCCTCCAAAAAGCCGTATAAAGCTTCCGGCAGTTGATTTGTTGCATTTATCAGGGCATTACGAAGACTGGCTGACGTTCAAAGATTCATTTACGTCTATGATAGACAGCCAGAACGATTTACAAAAACTCATATCAAACGTACAAAAACCTCAATATTTGAAAGTAGCACTTTTAGGGGAGGCTGATCAAAAAATTAAAAATACGATCGTACGTCTATTGTCCACGAGAATTAGAAGCGTGCGTGGGATATTTTAGAAAAGGCATATGTGGTGACGAATATTTGATAATTAAAAGACATTTAAGTTTATTATTTCGTTTGCCGATGCAAGAGCGCGAGAGCGCTGAAGGTCTGACTAGGCTCGCCATTGAAGCCCAGCAGCATATCAAATATATAGCAACATGAAGCGTAAATGTCGCTGAAGAAATAATCATACAGCTTATCGAAAAGAGAAATTACACAGATCGACAGCTTAAAAATGGGAAGAAATTATTGAAAGGAGCATTATTCCATCAAAAGAAGACATGTTTGAGATTTTATATAAATCAGCTGCTCTATTGTCAAAACTTGACGCTAATAATTCAAACAATGTGAACACACAACCGATTGTTAAAACATTGCATTCAATTCAAAGACTTAAATTTAAAGATCATCGGCCATGCCAGGGTTTTGCTAATGTGAAATACCGAAAAATGCGTACGTGTCCACTTTGTAAAAATGAAAATCATTTTTTGTTTCGATGCAAATGGTTTCGTGAATTATCCATTAGGTTGTTAAATATCTCTCTTCCGCTTTTTTTCTTTACATTCAATGCTTTATAAAAAATTTTAGTGGTCGGATTTACTTCAAATATGCGCCGTTTTGTTCGGTAATCTGTTTCCATCTAGACGGCCACTTCCTAATACTCCTCTCGTAGAAACCACTCTCTTTATTTGCGAAGAACTCGGTTAGTCACTTTTCACAAGTCTCTTTTAAGTCCAACTTTACACCACCAAGAGTGTTTTGACATGGACAGGAACAGGTGGTAATCATTTGGCGCTATGTCCGGGCTATATGGTGGATGCGATAAAACCTCCCATCCGAACTCCCGTAGCTTCTGACGAGTCATCAACGAAGTGTGTGGTCTGGCGTTGTCCTGGTGGAACATTACAGCCTTCCTGTTGGGCCAATTGTGGATGCTTCTGGTCGGTAGCCTGCTTCAAGCGGTCCAGTTGTTCATAGTAGATGGTAGAATTAAGCGTCTGGCCAGATGAGAGCAGCTCATAGTGGATGATTCCCTTCTAATCTCACCAAACACACAGCAAAACCTCCTTGGCCATCAATCCCAGCTTGGCCACTATTAGGAACGGTCCGCCGGCATTGGACCACGACCGTTTTCGCTTGATATTGTCGCATGTGATCCATTTTTCGTCGCCAGTCACGATCCGCTTCAAAAAGGGATCGAGTGCGTTCCGTTCCAGCAACACATCGCAGGCGTTGATCCGGTTTAGAAGGTTTTTTGCGCCAAAACATGCGACACCCAAACATCAAGCTTTTTTTGTATTCAGCCTTCTGCAGATGGTTTAAAATGGTTTGATGACTAACTCTCATCTCCTGGGCGATGTCACGACATGCCAATTACTGGTCTAACTCGATAAATTCCATGATTTGATCGGTATTCGTCGTCACAGGTCTTCCGCCGGCTGGCTTATCCATGGTGTCATTTTCACCCGCTCGAATCGTCGAAACCATACCTCTGCGGTTCGAAGTGATAGCGTGCCATATGCCCCAAAACACTATTAATCTCGCGGAACGTTTCTCGAGCGGATTTGCCTTTGACGAAGGAAAATTTTAAAATAGCGCGAATTTCGACGTTAGTGAACTCTATGTTTACACTATAACTTTCGAACGCAATATCCAAACTAATCATACATAGCGTCGTTTTGTACGTTATGTCAAGACCTTTCAAATGATGTATAGTTTTGCCAGATAAGTGCTTTGTAGCGCTTTGTACATAGCCGCGAAATTCATACAAAAAGGCGGAAGGGAGATATTTGACAACCTATTATATATATATATATATATATATATATATATATATATATATATATATATACGCAATACAATATGTTCGTTACAAAATATTTTCCTAGATTGCGAAATAAGTTGCTTAAAATAGGAAAAACAGAATCTTTAAATTTCTTCATCAAGAATTTATTCGCTTGAATTAATACAATATAAGCTAGATAATTTACAACATCCGTGAAACTAAGCCGAATCAGATTTCTCAAAATTAGCTAAAAAGGAAGAAATTACTTACTTAGATTACCTCATATTAGCTCATATAGTAAAATATCAATCTTATATCATTTTAATTCAAGCGAATAAGTTCTTTATCAAGGAATTTTTTAGATACTAGTTTTCTTATTTGAAGCAACTTATTTCACAATCTAAAAAATATTTATTTAATATACAGTCACATAAAAATTTATTGACTACTTTTAATCAATATTTACTAATATTTACCTAGTATTTTTTTTGGTTCAACAATTAATTGGATACAGAACTATTTTTTTGAATTTTTTTAACTTAATTTCTTACATTGAGATATTGGTTTCATAAATTAACAAAATAATAATTAATAAGATTTTCTAAAATAAGAAAATAACTTTGCTTTTATTACTGTAAAATTCAAATTCACTATTTTTCAGTTTATAATGGAAAATATTAAATATAGTGTAAAAGATTAAATCAATACATATTTTTATCGGTGTTACAGTCTTTATAATATCATATATTAGCTAAAATAATGACAGTTGGATTTTTCATGTTTTGATCACCCCCGTAGAATCTGATATAAAACTTATTACTACAATAAATCATATCAGAAAATTAAAAATAAAAATAATAAAAGTACTATTCTATGTTGGTAAAGGACAACCTGACTCATTATTTTAGCTAATATATGATAGTATAAAAACTGTAAGATCGATTAAAATATTTATTAATTTAATTCAGAACAGTCGACATAAGTACAATTTTTAATGTTAGTTTAGTTTAATTTTTTTCAGTTTATTTCCTGAGGATGAACAGTAACGGTTCGAAATGTCGGACAAGAAGGTAATTCTAAATTTAAGGTGGTCGGGGCAGTCAGGTTGTCCTTTACTAACATAGAATAGTACTTTTATTATTTTCATTTTATTTTGATATTTTATGTTTATTTCTATTTTTATTTTATTATTAATTATATTTTATTCTAATTTTTAATTTTCTGATATAATTTATTATAGTAATAAGTTTTATTTCAAATTCTACGGGGGTGATCATAAAGAAGAACAGTCTGACTGTCATTATTTTCACTGATATATGAAAGTATAAAGACTGTAGACCGATAAAAATATTTAGTCATTTAATACAGAACAGTCGACATAAGTACAATTTTTAATTTTAATATAAAAGATCAAATATAAATATAGAATATCACTTATATCTAAACATAAGAATATATTTATTTTATATTCGGACGCAGATAATTTTATTAATTAGCATTTAATCAATATTTACTAATTATATCTAATATTTTTATCTCTTCCTTCCTGTGTATTCGCTACCTTTTTTGTGATGGTTTGTTTATTTTTTTGATGGTGCTATATCCAGAATTTTCTATTAAAAGAATAAAATAAACCTTTTTTCAAAAAGAATTTTTTTTTTTAAATCTTTGTAAAGTATGTTTTCTGTTTTTAAATTTTAATAGAACATGAATATTTAAAAGTACGTTTAATTTAAATTGATGATAATTTGTTTAAATTTTTAATAATAGGTTGGACATAAATTTTTAGACAGATTTATTTAATTTAGTTTGTTTTAAATTAATAAATCCTCCTGTTTTTTCATTTCTACTTTGTGAGAATTTCTAAAAAATTTCTTTTTCTTTCCTTTTTCTCTATATGATGCAACGAATTTGCAAGATGTAATTCAAAATATAACTCCAGCATAATGTAGAAAAGAAAACAAGAATTAAGATTACATTTAAAATTGAAGCTTTTTCTCCCTCGTTTTTTTTATTGTTATTTTATGTATTTTAATAACAAAGATTAAATTTAAGATTTTAATAGTTTATTAATGTACAGTTAATTTCTATATGTTCGTGTAGTGTATATAATTTATATAGTTTTATTATTATAATTTTATAGTTTCTATAAAAAGTTAATGTATTAACGAGATTCTTTTCATTTAGATTGTGGATACTCGCAAGTTGCTAAGAGAAAATCCCGGCTGAGCCCTCAAATTTGTATAAGGTAGTTGTAACGACGGAATCTATAACTTCGATGCCAACCTTAAATTTATTCACTTGCGAGCACCTTTTAAAATACATCCGCGCGTGTAATCCTGAGCCTTTTCGAGCCTGTGGAACGAATTGCTCGGGTAAACTCGCTAGGATTTACTCAGCCAACCTGAATGAAAAGAGGGACACTGGTTTTTTTTTTAGTTTTTCAAACTGTCTTCCTTATGGAAAATAGCTTGAATCACCTCAGCCTGCATAACCAGGTTGCCTTTTCTACTTCTATAAAAAAAATATATAAGGAAGGAAATTGGGTTCCTTAAGTCCTCCAATCATCAAGAGGACCACTCATGGACCCGGAAAGGATAATGGAAATGTTATGAAATACAAAGTAGAAAAACTTTAGTATATTTCTTTTTTACTTCTATTCTTTTTATTCTGGTTTTTGAACTCCTGATCCTCTGAGGAAAGAGGGGAGTCAGCGTCGTCAATACTGATGAGAAAGTGAACTTGAGTGAACTGAAGTGAACTGGAGTGATCGTCGAGTTATAGGAGTAGACTGGAGTAGTGTAGTAATGTAGACACAGTGTAGAAGTAGAGTAGGCGTGGAGTAGACGTAGAAGTGGTGTAGTAGTAGAGTAGTGTAGACATAGTGTAGAATGTAGACGTAGAGTAGTAATGTAGACATAAAAGTGGTGTAGGCGTGGAGTAGACTGAGAGCGTGAAAACCTGCTCCCTTTTTATTGGAGGCGCGGATGGTTCCTATTGTTCGAGATACGTATCCCTATGATTGGCCTGGAAAATTCGCGGGCCTGAGTCTGATAATAATAGCTTCTCTCTCTTTTTCTCCTAGATGGTATTAGGAGTATCAAAATTACAGATATTTTTGTATTTTTTTGTTTTATATTTCTTAATATTACTATAAATTCTTACTTTTATTTATGTTATAACATTTGTCTTCACTTTCGGGTGATAATGTTATCGTGACAAGAAAACGTTTTTGAATAAATATTAATAATATTATTATTGTAATTACACATTTCCTTTTTAACAAATGTTTTTAAATTATTTTGTTTGGAATCTAATTGTATTTTCCATAGTGTTTTCCTCGATTTATGTTTATAATTTTAGTTTTATATACATGTGTGTGCATTTGCACGTACACAGGCAGCCACATGGTTAATACTATCCTTTATTATTGGTTAATATTAGTTATATAGTTAATTGTATATGGTCAGTTATATATTTATAACGTGTACGTGTTTTTTTATATTATAAAGTGCCCTAAATATATATTTATTTAAAAAATTTTTTTTATATTATAGTTCTCATAGATAACTAGTTATAAAATCTTGTTTTATTTTGGGAATATATATATATATATATATATATTTATATATATATATATATTTATATATATATATATATATTTATATATATATATATATATTTATATATATATATATTTTTTTCTTCTATTTCTAGGGCGACATGACAATTTATTTGATTATTTCCTGCCAGTTGTAAAATCTAATAATATCACATTGCATCATATCATATCATAGCTCATCATATATCATATCATACCATACCATACCATACCATACCATATTATATTATATTATATTATACTAATTTATCAAGACAAAGCATGTTTTTGTTTGTACACGTTAACCGAAAAAAAACTACTGGACCGATTGTTCTGAAATTTGACATATAGATTCTATATTATCTTGGGAAGTACATAGGCTATGTTTTTTATTGAAAATCATTTTACTTTCATCAATAAATTAAGTTAATGTAATGGTTTTAACATTCAGTTTCATCAGCGGCCACTAGATGGCGTCTTGAATCACGAACATCAATTCAAAGTAGTCCGCTTAAAGTATTAATACTAGGCAAGCTCAAACGAATGTTCATCAAAGGCTCCTCCATCCCGTGGAGCCAATCGGTCAAATACCTCGGAGTGGCGTTCTACAGGAACCTATCCTGGAACATACATCTCCGCCTCACCAGGAGAAAAATGCTAGAAGCTTTCTTAAAGCTCAAACCTTTCTTCCATAGCAAAACCCTGTCACCCAGAACAAAGGCCAGAGCCTTCTCCGCCATCATCAGGAGCATTGCCACATATGCCATCCCCATCTGGGGGTCCATCACTCCAGATAGACTTCAGCGACTCCAAGGCACCTACATGAGGCTGCTACGCTCTTCCCTGAACACCCCTTGGTACTTAAGGAAAACTCAAGTACTCAAGGAAACTAACCTTCTTGCTCTCAACGACTACGCGAACAAATTCGCCAAAAATCTGAGAGAATCAATTAAACAGCACCCGAACTCAGGAATCCAATCCCTGAGTAGTATCCTTCCTAAACCGACGGATCGCTACCGGAGGCCTTGCCACCTGATCAACGATCCGTAACCCCATCAGCCACCACCGGCCACTCCGTGCTTCGTTTTCGTACGTAAGCCTCTGCCCCCAAGAAGGCAGAGCCTCTAAACTCACCAATTCCTCTCCCCTATCCACATCCCACTCCTGCTCCCCCACCCCCTACACCGTTTCGTTTAATAATTTTTTTTATCCCAACAGGTAAAGGGAATTATACTTCCGGGTAGGAATCCCTGCGGGGAGGGGTTTTAGTCGGTGGGCATGCGAGCAAAGGCTCCATGAATCCGACACTACTTCTCTTAGAGAGTCTTTAGAAGATTTCCCCTCCCCGCGTAACCAAAAATAAAAAAAAAATAATGTTCATTTCCAACTTTGGGATTCGTATCCTAAAGGAGGTGTGACGTTAGTCGGTATTACCTGTTTTGTTCTTCATGTTAATCTGACATTAATTTGAATTAACATACGTTTTAACATACATCCTTTCTTTGAACATACATTTAACATACATTCTTTTAACTTCAGAATTGTAAAAAGAGATGTTTTTTTTAGCTCGAACAAAAGAAATGATGGCAAAATAGGGTTCTTACCAACAACCTCGAAACTATGTATATATATATTAAAATATATATTTATCCACATCCAACTTTGGGATGCGTATCCTAAAGAAGGAGTGACGTTAAATCGGTATTAACCTTTTTGTTCTTCACGTTAATCTGACGTTACTATCTATTGATTTTTGTAAATTTTATTTTCTCTAACGTGGGGAAATCTCTCTCTCTCTCTCTCTCTCTCTCTCTCTCTCTCATTCTGTCTCTATCTCTCTCATCATACTGAATATAGTTTGTGACGATGATGATATTTTTGTTTTTATACGTTATATAAACTTCAGAATTGTGACAAGAGACTATGTTTTTTTTAGGTTGAACAAGAGAAATGATGGTAAAATAGGGTTCTTTACCAATAACCTCGCAACAACGTATATATATATATATATATATATATATATATATATATATATATATGTATAATATATGACCATTTCGGCATAAAAAGGCAATATTCATCGTCTGCTTAGAAAATATGTTATTCGCATACCAATATTTTGCTTGAATTTCAGTTGGAATCACTACGAAAATATTCACGATATTTAATTGAAAAAACGGAAATATACAATTTATATATATATATATATATATATATATATACACACACATTTTAAATACACTTTCTACTGAGAAATATGGTATTGGCGTATACAAGCGGTTGATTACGATATCCCGTTGCCTCAAGACCATTTCTATAGGCAGTTGTGTGTTCCGATGATAGAATGCGAAGTCCAGGTGTCTCTGGCCGATTTCTACGAGGAATATTGTATTTAGTTGATAGAAAACGACGTCCAGGTATGAGGAAATCAATTTCTATGGGAAGATTCGTCTTGGGCGGTAAAATACGAAATCTAGGTCTTTCCGAACGACTTCTACGGGGAGTATTGTGTTTACTCTTTAGGAAACGATGCTAGCTTTCTCGGGACGATTTCTACTGGGACTATCGTATTTAGTTGGTAGGAAACGATGTACACAATGATGTATATATACTCAACATGCCCCCTTACACTTATATCGTACTTACACAAATAATTCAAAACTTACTTATAAATATCTATATTAAATTTAACATTTTTCTAAACTTTTCATATTTTTCTCTACTTAGTGATTTTGTAAATATATCTGCAACATTCTCATTCGAATCAACCTTTACAATGTTAATTATATTTTCATTTACGTATTCATAAACATAATGTAAGTAAACCTCTACATGTTTAGAATTTTTAGTAAAAAAATGTTAATCGCACTAGAATTGTCTTCACTTATTGGTTCTTTACAATCAATATCAAAACTTTTAATAACTCTTTTATAAATTTAATTTCACTTACAGCTTCTGATAGAGCCACATACTCAGCAAGCGTCGATGCTTTTGTTACTGATTATTGTTTTCTTGATTTCCAATATACAATATTTCCAAAGAATCGTATTACATAGCCGGTGGTTGGTTTCCTATCAATATCATCACCTGCCCAATCGGCGTCAACATAGCAATCCATTATTACACTCCTATTATTCTCATGGCATGTTGAACTTAAGTCTCGGCTTAAATATAAATATTTTAAAAATCTTAGTACATATTTAAAATGCGTTTCATTATAAGATTATTGAAATCTACTCAAATAGTTTACGGCATAACTTATATCTGGTTTCGTCGCCGAGCTTATATATAAAAGTGCAACAATTAAATTTCTATATATATCTTTTTCACAATTACCAGATTTTAAAATTTTTAGATTTACCTCCATGGGTGTATTATGCAGCTGACAGTCTTCTAAGTTATATTATTGTATTAATAATGGATATATTTCTTTTGTGTTAATTTTATTTCGTTAGAACACTCGTCGTATATTACGGAAATTCCTAGATAATCTTTTATTTTACCAAAGTCTTTCATTTTAAATTTTTCCGATAAATTTTTTTTTTAATTATGTATCAAAACACTATTTTTACAACAAATTAGTAAATCGTCAACATAGAAAAATAAATACATGGTATATTTTCAGTGTTCCCAAGTGTACAAACAATTGTCAATATTATTTCTTATAAAGCCTAAATTCAATAGAGATTTGTCGAGAGACTCATACTATGCTCATACCATTGCTTCAAGCCATTTTTTACTATCATCCGAATTTACCGCTTCATCAAATGTAACAGGAATATCCGTCATACAATAATTTGCAACAATATTATTACTTTTCATTTTATTTTCATCGTATCTGTCCGGACAACTACTAATTCTTTCCGACCTTCCTAGAATTTTAATCTTATTTTCGCAATTTTCACTCTTTATTTTATCACTGTTACTAGTCTGACGTCCAACTAGTTTTGGTGAGACGCGGTAAACCGGACGGCGATTCAATGCCGCTAGTTCCCCAAGTTCTGCCCCTCTTTTTTCGGCCTATATCCCTCTCTTCACGCAGGAAGAGCTCCGCAGAGCTTCGAATGCGTTGAAGCCTAACAAGGCCCCGGGTCCCGATGGCATACCTAGTGAGGTGTTACGGGCGATTGCTTCGCGCCGCCCTGACATACTTTTGGGTTTGTACAACGGGTGTCTGGTGGAGGGAGTTTTTAGCAGGCGCTGGAAGGAGGCTCGATTGGTGCTGATCCGTAAGTCTAAGGAGAACCCCGATTCGCCTTCTTCATACAGGCCTCTCTGTCTACTAAATACGGTAGGTAAGCTGTTGGAGCTACTGCTGAGACCAAGAGTGACACAGGCAATTAAAAACGCCGGAGGTCTATCCCAACAACAACACGGATTTAGGAAAGGACGGTCGACAATCCGAGCTATAGGTGACGTGACGAACATCTTTCATGCGGCGAACAGGGGTGGTCATGCAACCAGACGACTGGATCTACTGGTGACCCTGGACGTTCGTAACGCCATTAACTCTGCAAAATGGGCAGAGTTACTGGGAGCGTTGGAGTTGACTTTCAAGGTTGACTCCTACGTCCTTCGTATCATACGGGACTATTTGCGGGATCGAGGACTGGCGTATGATACGTTGGACGGAAATAAATGGAAACGCGTGACAGCGGGGGTGGCGCAGGGTTCTATTTTTAGGCCCCGACTTCTGGAACGTACAATACGACGGTTTGTTGAGACTAGACATGCCCTCGGACGCGCGTCTCATTGCCTATGCCGACGATGTGGCAGCCGTGATAGTCGCACGCGACTATCACTTGATTCAATTAAAGCTGCATCAGGTCATGAGACGCGTGAACGAATGGATGACAGATCACGGACTGCAGCTCACGTTGCAAAAGACTGAGTTGTTGCTGCTGACTCGCAGACGTATACAGACGGTGGTTCCGATGACATTAGGGACGAAAAGACTGGAAAACAGGAGGGAAGTCAAGTACCTTGGCGTTACCTTGTATACGAAGCTGAGCTTCTGGTCCCACCTAGGAATCGGGGCGACAAAGGCAGCAGAAAAGACCAAGGCTCTAAGTAAACTGATGGCCAATACGAACGGACCAAAACAGAACGTTCGCAGACTGCTGATAAGCGTTACCCACTCGATTTTGCTTTCCGGGGCGGAGGTTTGGGCCGGCGCGATGAATATCAGGTAACGCGCGAACGCCATGAAAAGCGTACAAAGGGTGGGCCCGTTAAGAATCGCGTGCGCGTATTGTACTGTGTCTGAGAGCGCCGTTTTCGTGATTGCTGGGGTCCCCATTCCCATCGATCTGCTCGCGGCCGAACGAAAACGAATTTACAAGCGGAGCCCGAACGTTGGAAGGGAAGACGCTGTGACTGAAGAACGGACAAAGACCATTGAGTCATGGCAGAGACGATGGACGACGGACGAAAGAGGACGGTGGATGAAAAGACTAATACCCTAAATCGGCCCATGGAAAAAGAGGAAATACGGGGAGGTGGACTTCTACCTTACCCAATTCCTATCCGGACACGGATACTTCCGTAAGTACCTCTGCACGATGAAGAGGATCGCCTCTTCATAATGCAAGTACTGCGGATGGGCTTGGGACGATGTGAAGCACACATTTTTTGTGTGCGAACATTGGACTGAGCCACGACTACAGTTACGAGTTACGAGTTACAGACGAGGACAGTAGCGATCACGCCAGAAAACGTGACGAAAATTATGATACGGACGCGGACAGCTGGCGTTTGATCGCAAAATACGTTATGAATGTGCTTCAGAGAAAAAGAGCAAATGGATGTCTGGACGATTGAAAGTCTGTGAAAAGTGAATGTAATATCGAGTATGCATGAGAATCTGGAATGAAAGATACGAACGTGAAACGACCACGCAAGGACTGCCGCCCAGGCTGAAGTAATGTGTATAACAGTTCCGGGCTAGTGTCGATACAACACGGAGATATGTGTTTAGTGCGTAGTAACATGGGTTTTCTGTCGAGTCGCACATACTGCGGTGGCCGTTTTTTAGGACAATTCTCGCTGAACGACCATCGGAGATGCATAAACGGCATTGTCAGAATCCGCAAAAAAAAAAAAAAAAAATAGTAATTGTAATGGATAATGAATATCGTTTACAATTATAGTAAGAAATAATAATAATAGTGTTAATAATAAGAGCAAATTATCAACGAATAGCGCAGAAATATTATTGTGTAAACTAATTATCAAACTAATATTAAACAGAGTAATAATCATAACAATAATAATAGAAAGATTAATAATAATGATTAGCGCAAAGCACCACATAATTATTGTTTAAACTAGTAGTAACCATTAATAGTCCTTATAATATTCATAATAATATCGAAAATATTAAATTGGAATAGTAATAATAAGAAGAATAATATTAATAATACCATTATTATCAATTAGAACAGTAATACTAGTAAGAATAGCAATATTAGTGCTTAGAATAGTAATAATAATAATAATAGCAATATTAATAACAACAATAAGTTAAATTATGTATAAACTTAGACGTTAGTAATAATAATATTATAATAATCCACCGCGCTTAATAATGCGAACATTTGTACATTTTTCATTACATTAATAATTTAGAAAATCGAAATTTATGTTTAGAAATAATATTATTTCGGTACGTCGTTTATTTCGAGAAACTTTATATTCTACTCGAAACTAAAATTTCGGACGTATTTCAATTACTTCAGCATCCTGGTATATCGGTATATTATATATGGCTTCTCGGGTTTCGTACTTCGTATACAAAAAGGGGGGTCGTAAATAGCGCATAAGCGTGCCTATATATATATATATATATATATATATATATATATATATATATATATATATATATATGGTAGTTTGGGCGACGTTGCCAAATGCTCGTCTCTTTTCCTTTCTCTCTCCTTCTCTATCCTTACACACTTTCCCAGGCCTGACAGTCATCGGGAACTCGACGTGTCCGCGTGCCATGGCAATTCGACCGGCCTTTTCCTCTTTATCCCCGAACATATATATATATATATCTATATCCGGCGTAATCACTAGACGTGACACCCGCAACCTTAAATGGTTGGTTGGGGATTCAAATGAACCCAATCAACCATCACGCTGATTTCCTTTGTTACAAGTATCAACTTCCATTCCTTTGGGTCTCCTTGGCGTTCTTCTTTTATAGTTGTCTCCTCCTTAGCTAGTCATCGTTGTTTCTTGAAGTAATATAGCTGGATGTGTCAGTCGAATCGATCTCTTGTCTCCTTCTTTTTAAAACTTGCATGTTATAATATACCTTTAGGTTTACAAGTACGCAGTTACAAACTAGCTGAGAACGTGTTAAAAAAAAGTACAAAACTAATTATAATATTCCCTAACAGTAATATATACGTGTTCTTATTTCATAAATGCTTGTATAGCTTAAAGATTAATTGCAAGTATTTATTAACTAGCCCTTTTTCAATAAGTAGTAAAAGTTAGTATTATATATTTAAATTTATCAGACGGGTTGTTACATAATATGCTCTTAATTATATAATCATAAGTATTCTTATTCAAAACTAAAAGTCAACCAAAATATTTGACGTACCGACGCTCTAGTTTAGTAATCCGGTTTTTTTTGTTTTGTATGTTTTTCGATTTCTTTTTCTTATTAACGTATTTCCATCGATTCGTCCCTTTCTATGTCTTTCTCCCTGTATTGTTTCAAAAATCCTCCTAACTCGTGATAGGACCGTTCTAAAGACCCGTTAGATTGAGGGTGTAAAGCCGTTGTCCTTTTTTGTTCTGAATCTCTTTGCAACCCGCTGCATGAGACTACTCAAAAAATTTCTACCATCATCTTTAACTATTATTTGCGGAATTCCATAGATGCAAATACACCACTTTATAAATGCATCGGCAATTGTTGACGCTACAGCGTTGGGCAGCGGGACAGCTATACAATACTTGGATAATTGATCCTGCATCGTTAGGATATATTCGTTTCCGATTCTTGTTTTGGATAATGGGCCCGCTATATCGAGGGCTATTTTCTCGAATGTAGTACCTGGAGCGTCTGTAATCACCATGCATTGCCTTATTTTTACATGTAAAAGTTTCTTCAATTGGCAGTTTATGCATTGCTGAATGCGCCTTTGTACATGTGCGTGTAAATTATCCCAGTAATAATTCTGTCTAATACGGTTATACGTTGTTAAAACCCCTTTATGATCATTAACAGGTGAGTTATGATATTCGTAAAATATCTCCTCACGGCGATCAGGTGGGACAAATTTCAAAGTCTCTTTATAAATTATTATCTTTATACCCGCATCCTTAAATTCATTTTAAAAAATACCTATAACCTCGCACCATTCTAACCCTTCTATGTTTGGCGAGTGAGCTAGACTGAATTCCTCAATTTTTCTTTCTAAACTAAATGCTCTTAACTCTTTACATACTGTCTGCATGTTTTCCTTTATCTTGATAACGACTCGGGTTTATGGCCCCTCATACTTAGGGCAATTAGAAATTTACGATTGCTCCGTTTATACGAGCTTATTTTAGCTCCCTCTACATCTTGCTGCTCTGGAATTTTATTTGATTCAGCGAGCTTCCGTATTGCTACGTCACAAGGTTAACCTTTATTATTGATGAAATATACAATATGATCGTTTCGAAATTGAATGGTTTCTACGAAGTTATTTTGGCTCTCTTTCAAATTTGTTCTCCTATCGTCAGCTGTGCTCTCTTTAACATTATCCTTTTCGTTATCGGAACGGTTACTCCGACCCGTTGTTACTGAGCTTTCGCTGCTAAAAATACCTAAGTCGCTACTACTTTCATCAATTATATTTTTTTGTGTTATAGAATTTTTGCCCTTAGATTTTCTACCCTT
Organism: Sycobia sp. Sy_11; assembly: GCA_018907035.1. Classification (NCBI taxonomy): domain Eukaryota; kingdom Metazoa; phylum Arthropoda; class Insecta; order Hymenoptera; family Epichrysomallidae; genus Sycobia; species Sycobia sp. Sy_11. Next base: position 450,449 of record JACCIC010000232.1, read on the forward strand.
TCCGTTGGATTTACGTTGAGTGGAGTATGTCGGCTCATTATCCTTTTCGCTTGTAGATTCACTACTCGTCCGTGAGTTATTCGGAGCGTTTTTCCTTCGAGCGAAACTTCCTTCGTTATCTTTCAATTTATTTATCTTAGTACGTTGCCGGCGATTCTGATTTTTCGGCGTTTCTGCTAATTTTTGCAATTCTCTCTCAATAATATCTTCTGGTTTCCCTTGATCTTGAATTTCTGTAACTGGAGTTTGCTTATGTCGCTTCCGAAGACGTGCTTGAGTGTTATTAGGTCTCGTGTTTATCTGTTGCGGGTCCGAGGAGTCTATTTCTCCCTGTTTCAAAATAGATTTTTCGACTGAGTCACGATATTGTTGTCATTTATTGATAATTTCCTTGTTACGTTTACAGACTTGATTCCTAGTTTTACGTCATCCCGGACGGTATTCGATTGCTCCTTCAACATTTTTTTCTATATCCTCACTCCCTTTATCCCTGACTTTTGATCCCTTTCGCCCTATTGTACATTTTTTTTTAAATCTCAGTATTCAACTCAGTGGCATCAACTTCCAACTTAGAAAAACTAGAACGCCTTCTTTCCTCATCATCCAATCATGCAAATTTGAAAAATCTTGAACATCTTCCGAAAAATTAGTAATACGTGATTCTTTATGACGGCCATTCTCTTCTCGCAACTCAGTGAGGGAAATTTGACGAGCTGGGACAACACTTCTAGTCTTTTCCAACTCAGTGTTCCTGTTATACTCTTTTGAATGCCTAGTACAGTGAGTGTTTAAGTTCTCAGGGCTTACCGTTGGGTTATCGATATGAACTTGCCGTTTCCTTTGCCCTCGAGTGACTGAGTTCACGTTCTCAACAGGGTTACGGGACAATGCATCGGCATGCACGTTTGTCTTCCCTGAATTGTAAACGACTTTATAGTCATATTCAGAAGCTTAAACCTCCACTTTATCACCCGCGTGTTCAAATCTGCTACTTTGAACCACACGAGTGGCTGATGGTCAGTCACGATGGTGAATCTACGTCCAAATACGTACGGCCTCAAGGCTTCCATCGAGTGAAGCATAGCGAGTTCTTCCTTGTGAAAGAATGCCATTAATAGCATAACCTAACGCATCCGTCAGGTGCTGTGTACAAAGCTTTCTTTAGGCATAAAAATGCAGTTTCTACGTTTTCCCCAGACGAATAGTTCGTTACTTTGCAGAAGTTTCGGGAGCGGTTGGGAGATTTTTTCAAAATCCTTAATAAACCTTCGGTAGTAGCCGGCTAACCCTAAAAATTGTCGGACATTTTTTATATGCTTACGACAGTGGGAAACGCTCTACAGATTCCAAGTTCCTCGGATCGGGCGCTAGTACGTCTTCGCTAAGAACGTATCTTAAATACGCTACTTTCGCTGTGGAATTTTGCACTTTCCCGGTTCGAGTTTCCAGTTTGATCTTCGTATCCTCTCCATTACCTCGTTGAACAATCATTCATGTTCTTCTAAGGTTTTGGCGTAAATTACTATGTCATCCATATAGACAAACACGCCCTTGCCACTAAGGCCCTCGAGCGTAAAGTTCATCGCACGTTGATTCTCCACGCCTGTGTTTTTCAAACCGAATGGTATACGTACACATTGGAAATGCTCATCAGGCGTCGAAAAACAATTTATGCATATTTTCGGATCCTTCGATATTTGATGGAATCCAGAGACACAATCCATGACGGTGGAAAATAATATTTAGCAGCACCAACTGTCTTCTCATTCAAAGGACGGAAGTCTACTACGACTCACCAGCGTGGTTTCTGATCAGCTAGTTGCTTTTTCGGTACGACCCAAAGTGCCGACGAATAGCTACACCTTGAGTGCCTGATTACGCCTTTCTGCAGCAATTCATTTATTTGTCGGTTCACTTCGTTTTTGAAAGCATGCACAATCTGTATTGACGCGTACGCGCTTGAATATTGTTCGTTGTAAAGATTTTATGAGCCACTATATTAGTTGTAGTGAGCTCATCGCCTTCAAGATAAAATCGATCCGGGTTATGTTTTAACAATTTAACGGCTTATCGATACTCCCTATTTTCTAATTTATTAATTTCTGTGAGTTTGATCCATTCGGTTAGATGGTCGGGGAATTTAGATATGTTTTTATCTTGTTCAGAAGTTAGAAAAAGGTTTTGATAGTCGCCTTTACTCGAATCATACTCCTGAAAATTGCTATCGTCGAATTGTTTTAACTTTTTGAGGTTGTTAAACTCCCAATTATATAATGTGCATGTTTCGAGTTCCTCGTTATGGTACGATAATACCTCTGCATCACATAGAAAATCTAGTTTGGTCCTTTTGTTTTTGATTATAGTTATTTTTTCTTCAAAATCAATAATCGCTTTGGCTTTGTATAAAAAGTTGACTCCTAAGATTGCATCATAGAGTATGGCACTGTTATTGGGTAATACCGTTATTCCCAATTCTATGCCTAATATATTAAACGGGGCGATGCCAAGTGTAGGCATCAGTAACACGTCAATCCCTTTTAGATAGGTCTCGTGGGTCATTCGACGCTCTCTATTGATGGTAGTACTTTGGCTTTAATGACGCTTGCTTCGCATCCGGTGTCAATTAATATTAATATTCCTCTCTGGTCTAAGAATAAAAATCTATAGGTTTCTGCAAAATTGGTGTTGAGTATCTTTGAGCAAGTTTGTTCGGCGTTACTTATACCACCTAGCGTAATTTCGTACTCACTTATCTTCAGAATATTTCTCTCGAAATCTGCTACTGCTTCTAATTGCACAAGGAAGTTTCTCCCTAGTATGCCGTCATGCGGAAATTTAAAACTTTCCTCCACGACGTGGAATCTTATTTGCTTCCCGAAACCTTTGATTTGGGTGGTTTCGAGGGATTTGATTATGTTATCCGTTATGCTTTTTAGGTTCAGCACGTCTATTGTGTCGACCTGTATACCAGCTGGTAGTTTTCCGTGCTTAGTATGTTTCCATGCAAACCCGAGTCAACCAATAATGAGATTTTCCAGCTCTCGAACTTGAGAGTAATCTGCGGCAGCAACTCGTCCTCTATAGTGATTGTAACTTGGATGCCTCCGCCTCTATTCTCGCTACGTTGGCAGAGCGCATAGCCTCGAGCGGTACCATTGGCTGCGCCCTGGGCATGGGGGCAGCGTTCGAGTTTCCCACTCGCATGTTCTCGTTGTACATTCTAATTCTACATTCGTTAATATCATGTCCAATATTCTTACAATATGCGCGACTTCTTGCGGAAGGGCAAGATGATGCCATGTGTCCTGACTGTTCATACTTTTTGCAAACGAGCCAATACGGCGTATTATTTCGCTGCTGTGTTCCGGTTAGGACGTTCAACGAACATATCGCTGCTCTATGCCCGGGCTCGTTGCACCGGAAGTACCTCTCAGCGGGCTTACAATTCTTAGCAGTATGGCCAATTGAATTACATAATTAGTATGTCACGCGGATGCGACATATATTCGCTGTATGCCCTTGTTTGTCGCATAGTAGCATAGAGAATAGCATAGAGAAAAAGGGTCGACGTTGTCGATCTGGCCTGGGCAGAATTTATTCTTATCTGCCCATCTTCTAGTGACACTGTTCCGATGCGTCCATATTATATAGCGGGTATCATATAAAAATTTTCGCGTCAGAATCGGTAGCGTTATAAACGTCATATAAATAATAAATAAAAGAATAATTAAAATTAGTAAACTACTAGTTAAAAATATCTTTAAAACTTTATAATGCTATATAATTAATGCAGGGCTAATTTTTTCTATTAGGCAATTATTCTTGCCGTCAGGTCATTAATCTGTCGACGAGGTAATTTTCCCCTTCCTGACGAACATAATTACTTACAAGCGTATATAAAAATTACAAACAACGAACAGTTAGTTAAAAATTATTTTATATATTTTTGTATAAAAACAATAAATTTCTTTTTAAAATGAATTCCGTTTCTCCAAACTCCTTACATCCATTCCCTCTACTTATAGGATGAGGACATCTAGCAGTTCCGGAATCCGACTAATTGGTACAACAGAGTCCAGGAGGACTGACAATTCCAGGAAGAGGGGTGTAACGGGCACGAAGTATAGGTGCTAGTTTTGAACTAGAGAGACAGACGGCTGGTTATAGTCGCTGTCGAATTCTAGTTGGAGGTAAGGGAGTGGGGGAAAAAAGTCAGTTAGTTGACTTTTGAAAGTCTGAGCTAAAGGGAGTACTCTCACTGTTCCTTTTCGATTGGAATTGTTATTTTGTTATTTGGAATTATTGGGTTATTAAAGTTTAATGTATATTGATTTATTGCAGTTGCCAGGGTACCCTTGTTTTGGAGACTGTTTTTGTTGTTGTTGGTAGTTGAACATTTTTTTGGTTATTGTTGCTTTTGGAGTTGAGTAGTTTTGGTCGGTTTCAATAAATATAAGAAGAGATTCATCATCAACGACTGAAGATTAACGGGTCCACAAGGTGAGCTGCAGTTCGAATAAATTAGAATTCATCAGGTACTTGAATATTTCATTCGAATTTTTGCGTTCTTGCATGTACTTGCATAGACAAATATACGTGCGGTAATTATTTTTCATTGAAATATATTCGTCGAACTTCATTTTATTTAATTTATTTTGATACGCACAAATGTACATAATATATAAGATTATATACGTTAATTAAAAAAAATAAATAAAAATAACGTCTGATTAGCTTGTGTGTGTTATTAATAAATTCGAGCGGGAATTGTGCACACACACAAGCGCAGCCGCGAGTGTGATTAGCTTATACGTGTGTGAGTGCGACGGTGTATTCCGCCCGCGCGTATAAGTAGTCGAGAGGGATTCGCGCAACTATAATATTATAAGTGACAGTAGCGACTCCTAGCGTTTGAAGACCGTATTAGGTTAATATAAAGCGCGCGAAATTTGAATTTCAATTGAATTTAAATCATTTTTTATTCTCGACTAAATTACACTCGATAAACTAATAGGGTTGCGAGTGTACTTAGGTAGCTAAATAATAATCTATCATTTCATTTATAATTTAATAAATATATTTAATTTATTATTATTTTATTATATTCTATTAATTTATTTTATTTCTATTTTTATTATATTCTATTATTATATTCTATTTAATTTATTATATTCTTAATGTCTTCCTATTTCTAACCAATAAATTCTGATATTGGCGATTCAGGACCCTGCCGCCTCCGCGGTGAATTACAGTAATTGTTGTACTTAATATTAATAATTTTAATATTATTTATTGCTTAATATTAAACAATTACTGTAATTCTAACTGATAGCTGTGCGATTGATATTTTTTTTATTATTATTCAACTTTTATCAAGAATCGAAGAATATTTATATGACTCTTGGATGTCAAGTAATATATTCCTAATAATAATTAATTGTTTAAACAATTCAAGAATTGTTTATTGCCAAGGTAGGTGGAACCTTGGTAATAGTAAATAATTAATAATAAGTAAGTCCTATAATAATTGTAACGGTCTCAAGAAGTATAATAAGATACCAGGACCGTACCTATACCTACAAGGGCCCCGTTACAATATATATATATATATATATATATATATATATATATATATATATATATATATATATATATTCATATACAACGATTATTATAATATGCCAGCTATGGGAACCCAATGAGGTCTTCCCTGCGCGGTACAGCGGAGGGTTAGGCGCAGCGCAGTGGAGGCGGCTGGCCTACTCCGTTAGGCGCAGCGCAGTGGCCCGTTGGGTAAGCGCACGGGCGAAGTCGATGACCTCCGCTCGTCTCATGGCAATTGCGTAAGCGCTCCGAGCGGGTTCAACGTCCTTCGCTGGAGGGCCGAATCACTCGGCGCGGCGGAGGGGGACGCACCTTTGCTCTCTTTCTGTCTGCACGGGCCAGTCACATGAGCGCAAGGACTGGGTACTGCAGACAGTTACTCTTCAGTCTCGCTGTCCGGACCGAAGAATAACAGTTTCCTCCTCGGAATTTTCCTCCGCCTTTCTTCGTCGTGATTGGCGAGCGGATCACGAACAGAATTCAAAGGAGTACCAGTTGCCTCCCGCTCGCAAACTCTTTCGTCCTGCTCTCCGCGTTCCTCCGCAGCGGCTTGCTCGCGTTTTTTGCCACTTGGCGGAGCTCCCGCTCACTGGGCCCTGGGGTGTTCGCGGGCACCCTGCGGCGTTCAACGGTATCGCTTTTCCAAACGGCGATACCGAAGAGGTTCCCGTCGGCGGCCGTGTGGGCGTTTTCACCCTTGCCGCGGGTTCCGGCATCGCGAGAGCTAACTCCAATGGGGTGACGGTCGATCACGCGGGTGCGTCGGTGACCGCGGTAATTGCAGCTGTCGCTTGTGTACGGTATCCAAACCACGGACCCTTAATCAACCCCGGCAAGGAGGGCAGATTCGTCCTCGGGCGGTGAATCAATGCCGGCGTGTCTACTGGAGGACGGCGTGATTCGCGCTGGAAGATTTTTCTTAAGCTGGTGCAATCTTTCCGGTTGCGAATTTTTAAATTTTTAGATTTACCTCCATGGGTGTATTATACAGCTGACAGTCTTCTAAGTTATATTATTTTATTAATAATGCAATATATTTCTTTTGTGTTAATTTTATTTCTGTGCAAAACTCGTCATATAATCTTTTATTTTATCAAAGTCATTCATTTTAAATTTTTCCGATAAATTTTTTTTTTTTTTAATTATGTATCAAAACATTATTTTTACAAAAAATTAGTAAATCGTCAACATAGATTAATAAATACATAGTACATTTTCAGTCTTTCGAAATGTACAAACAATTGTCAATATTTTTTCTTCTAAAGCCTAAATGCAATAGAAATTTGTCGAGACACTCATACCATGCTCGTGTACTTTGTTTCAAACCGTATAAAGCTTTTAACAATCTACATACTCGGTCGCTCCCATCTTCGTACCCCTTTGGTTGACGAACATACACTTCAGAAATTACTTTGCCGTAAAAAGGCCGTCTCAACATCCATCTGTTCGATATTTATTAAAATCTTTAATGTTTTCATTTTCGCAACGGGTATATATATGTCCTCTATCATATCTTTCTGCTGGAATTCTCGTGCGACAAGTCTACCTTTATACACATCGTCTGATACTTTATTATAGATCCATTTTACATCAATGATCCTTTTACCCTGTTCATTTTTTACTAATTTCCAAGTTTCATTTATCTTTAAACTATTTATTTCTTTATCCATCGCTTCTAGCCATTTTTTACTATCATCCAAATTTACCGCTTGATCAAATGTAACAGGAATATCCGTCATACAATAATTTGCAACAATATTATTACTTTTCATTTTATTTTCATCGTATCTGTCCGGACAACTACTAATTCTTTCCAACCTTCCTAGAATTTTAATCTTATTTTCGCAATTTTCACTCTTTATTTTATCACTGTTACTAGTCTGATGTCCAACTAGTGTTGGTGAGACGCGGTAAACCGGACAGCGATTCAATGCCGCTAGTTCGCCAAGTTCTGCCCCTCTTTTTTCGGCCTACGCTTGACGCGTTTGAAAGCGGAGATCTATGGGGCGTACCGCGATATAAAGTTCTTCGCGATTCGATGCGTCGCGCCGCGATTGCTACGCCTCTTACTAAAGCCACTTCCGAAGTAGCCCTAATTGAAACGGTTGGATTGGGAGGCGATGGCTCCGATACCCTCTAATCGTCGCGCTTGTTTTCAGCGGTGGCAGCAGGGACGAGCGACAATTTCTTGTCAGCCTGGTCTACGTCTCCAGCCCTGAAAATGAGCGCGCGTACTGCGAATTCAGAAGTTTCGGCGTATCTAAAGGTAGCAGCGGTACAATTTCTTGGCCCAAGAACTACCTCGTAGATCTCCGCGCTTAATCTCAGTGGGGGCAACAAGGCCAAGTGACAATTTCTTGTCAGCTTGGCTAATGTCTCCAGCCCTGAAAATGAGCGCATGAATTAAGGTCAAGGGAACGCTGGAAAATAAAATCTTGGCCGAAATTTATACTTACTTTATTTCAAAAGAATTTGTACAATGTATCGTAAAACAGAACTGTACGGAAAGAAGGCGACCGGCAATTTGCTTTCCGCAGTTTTCAGGGCCCGTATTTATAATCCGAGCCCGGCGCTGCCGAAATTTTCTCCGCGGGAAATTACATCCTGGTGGGGGTGATGAAGGGACGTTTTTTCTTCATAGAGAAAGCCCTCCGTTCATCTCTTACAATTATGATGATTATTTCTATATTTCTAAACTGCGTACAACTAGTTATATTTTAAAAGCTTATTTCTATTTATTTATAAAATAAACACACGCGTCATTAATTAAATAACATTATTAATGATAATCTTAATAATAATAAAAATGAACACAATTATAAAGTTAGATTATTTTATTATTTTATTAGCTTATTTTACGTTGTGGTTCAATATAAAAACATCCTAATCGCGGTAAAAAAGCATTAGTTAATAATATATTTGTATGAATTAATCATAATAAGAATTCTAATAATTCCTGTATGTATATCGTTTCAAATCACGCTAATAATATCTAGTTGCAGTAACAAGAATTCTAAAGACGATGACAATTGTCCTCATAGTATTATTATCGGTATTAATAAGCATTATTATCAATTAGAACAGTAATACTAGCAAGAATAGCAAAATTAGTGCTTAGAATAGTAATAATAACAATAGCAACATGAATAATTTTATCAATATTAACAAACAACTGCAATATTAATAACAACAATAAGTTAAATGATGTATAAACTTAGACGTTAGTAATAATATTATAATAATCCACCACGCTTAATAATACGAACATTTGTACATTTTTCATTACATTAATAATTTAGAAAATCGAAATTCATGTTCAGAAATAATATTATTTCGGTACGACATTCATTTCGAGAATCTTTATATTCTAGTCGAAACTAAAGTTTCGCATGTATTTCAATTACTTCAGCATCCTGGAATATCGAATACGAATTCCTTTTCTTTCAAAAGGATAGCCGTATTCGCCTCGGCTTACCGATCTATATCCAAGATATATACTTTAATGTTTATATCTTGGTTATATACTTTTATAATATATTTTTATTTGATTTTTTAAAATTAGTATTATTTTATTGTAACTATTTAGCTCGATGTTACATCACTCACGAGATTTCCTATTTTGGTAGCTTTTACGATCCTATTATCCCCTAAATAAACGTTAATAGGCTTTTCCAAAACTTCAAAATTGTCAAAATAAGTGTCATTATTGATGATATGGTCGGTACAACCGCTATCTAAAATCCATTCAATTACCATACATTTATTATTATTTATATAACTATTGTTAGCTTTTGTTGCAATAAGCTCGACCGTTGCTACCCAGCCACCTCTCTTCTTTTCTTGTAAGGAATTCCTGTCACATTGAGAACGATGCACGCTTACTCCATGTTCATAATGACCACGCCCACGACTATAACCTCTCCTTCCTGCCCCTTGGGCTCGTACTGATCGCCACGTTGGGTGATTTCTTGACGCTCGTCCGCCATTTTTGCAGTCTTTCTATATGTGACCAAATTTTCCACACTTATAATTTTTATCGATTTTTATCGACCGTGAAAGCATTTGATTTTCTTTTGTAATATTCTTCCTTTTGATTCTTCATTTAAGCCATTTGTATTTTATTTTTCACATATTCTGCCGTTTGCTCTTCTTCTTTTAAAGTATCAATCAAGTCCCCTATGTAGCTATATGAGTCTGACAATGTATTTAACATATAATTTAATTCTTCTTTTTCTAACACACGAGGGCCCGCACTTTTTAACTCGTTGATACACTTTTCAAAATCAAGAAAAAAATGTGCCAATTCACTATAATTTTTCAGTTTTAATCGTTCCAATTTATTTCTACACACAATTTGAATAGTCGTTGATTCTTTTAAATATAAATTGTCAAGCTTTGTTATTATATCATACGCCGTCGTTTTATCTTCAATAAATTCGATCGATTTGTTTGTCCGAAACAGAACTGTATATATAGATTATTGCTTTCAAATCATTATCGTTCCACGAATCTTGATCATTTGTACTTTTTGTTCTTGTTATATTAACATCGCATTTTTTCATTTTCAAAAATATTGTAATGCGTTTTTTCCATATTTTATAGTTTTCACCGTAAAACACTGGTATTTTAAATTCATTATCGTAACCCATTTCTATCGCTCACGTATCTACAGTAAGGCACCTTTATTTTATACATTAATCTTCAATAAAGTTTTTTTTCTAAGCGACCAATAAATAACCACGCTGTGCTACCATGTTAGGATGATTCGGTTTTAAATGAATAGACTATCGCTATTTATTTAAGAACTAAACATTTATTTAGTATATAAGATTCATGTATGGTAAATTCATTAACGCGGTATCACTTCACAGTCAAACGACTTATTTCGTAAACAGCGCGGACTCGACTGTCTGTATATATTCGTGTACAAGCAGTTAAGGTTACGTTCTTAAGTAATATAATATAAGTGTATGCCCTTGCACACTAAATACATCATACTCCATGTACACAACGATGTATACATACTTAACACGAATATGTGGATATCACACAAACGGAGTACCGACATTCACCGCCATAGCGCTAAGTGTCAAAATTTATAGCAATGTCTAACATGGGCATCGGCGATCTCCCCTTATTATCTCTGCTAATGTTTCTTACTCCTCCCCCCTTTATGACACTGCAGCCTGCTGCTGCTGCACTAGCCTGTTGCTGACACTGACAACTATTCTTTGTTCACAAAACACAAACATAACTATAAGAAAAATAAAAATAATTTCGTCAAATTTGGCACAGATAACTCTGACAGTACTTTCAACTTCAAAATAAAAACATTTGTCCCAATCAATAAACCCGGCAATTTTGAATTAAAAAGTCGTACTCATATTTGTACATAATAGTAAGTAGTTATAATAAAATATATGTATATATAAAGAATATATTTATAATTCCTTCAAATGAAGTTTATTTGAGACAATTTATATATATTTATGTTCATCTTATGAATACTAGTACCCTTGGTGAAATGAGGCAAAAATACTTTGTAAGGTCATTAAGAAGCTTTATACAAAATAAAAATAATGATGAATGCACAACTCTTTCGAATTTATATGTAATAAATATGGCTAGTATATTTAGCTAGTACATTGTTATTAAATGTATATAAACAGCCATCTGCAATAACATAGATATTGAATAAAAATAATTATTTTGAAATGAAATGGAAAAATAGCAATACAAAGTTCAATCTTAAAAGTTAAAGATTAAAAAAAATAAACTTAAAAAAAATTAAATAAACTTTTAAAAAAACTTAAGAAAACTTAAAAAAAATTTTGTGTATGCACAATAATCAGATTTATATATAATTAACTATTTTGAATATTTGCCTTAGTGTAAAATAAACTTAACAAAAAGCAATAAGATATTGGATTTATAAATAAACCATTTTACCTATTGTGCCACCTAACATCTAAATATTCTCATAATAAATCTAAATATTTATAGAATAACTTTTATACTGATACATGTTACTAATTTTTATATCATTCAAGTATTAATAAACATTATATAAAAGCATAATGCATAAAAATAATAATCTTTAAAGAAAAATATATTCAAACAATAAAGAAATATGTTTACATTAAAATATCATAACGATGATTAACAATGATTCTTTAATGAAAATCATGTAAAATAATAATCTTTGCAGATGAAAATAACATTTATAAAGAACTACAAAAATATTTTCATGATTCTAGGAACTTTTCTTTTCTTACTATAGAACTAATATCCAATAGAATTTCTCTGTCTTTTTTAGGTCTTCAATTATTAATTTCTACTTTTAAAAAGTTATTTTTCATTTCAAAAATTTTTAAAGTTTGTAAAATTTCTAAACATTTTTAATTTAGATATCTCATTAGCTATTACGAAAAAGAGCAATACAAGGTTATCATTTTACTAATTTAAAAATATCCTAAATGGTTGAAAACAATAAAGTAATATTAATTCTTATAAAGTTTCATTATTTTCAGTTATATCAGCTATATAAGTTTCATTATAAACTTAAACTTTCTTAATAGCATATTTTCATTAACTTTTCTATACTAGTGAGGAAGTTTATTTTTTGTTAATATTGTTATAGTCTTATATATTTAATATAACACCCAATGATTGAACCTCAGTATATTATATCATAATGTTTCTGATGTACGATATTTATTTTTTATATTTGTATTTATAAGTAAATATACCTACAGATCAAGTTATTAAGAAACTAAATATTTCAACCACTTTTAGTTTGAAGTATTACGTAATAATAAGGAAGTATAATAACTAATGATTAAAAGAGAAGTATTTTTATAAAGGTTTGAAATAATTTTGAACAAATAATTTAAATTAATTTAATTATATTAATAAAAAAGGATACCAAATTATTTATATTTTTAATATTGGATAATTCTAAAATAATATAAAAGCAACGAAGATTGAAGAAAGTAATTTTAATTTCTATTTCATAGCACTAATTGTGTAGTTCTTTTAAAAAAATTAGACTTTTACTTTCATATACAAGTACTTAAATAAGTTAAATTATATATATATATATATATATATATATATATATATATATATATATATATATATATATATATATATATATATATATATATATATATGATATTAAAGATTTACTACTCAATTTTTTTTTATAGACTTCTTTTTCAGGTGAAATTTGCAAATTATTTATATTTGTTTGGTTCCGTCTAATTTCCTTATTTACAAAATAAATAAAAAATGTTTAAAAAATATGCAATTTGAAATCTTTCCCTTACATATAAATACGTATATATAAAATACGTAAATATAAAATTATCAACTTATAAACACATTATATAATTGTAAATCATGAGTAGATACAATTTAGGTCTATTAAATTAAAATTTAATTTAAATACTAAAATATTTATTATTTCTAAAAATTAAGAACTTACATTGTTTTTCCTTTCACAATATTTACCTAAATGGAATGCAGCAGCCTGCAAAACCGGAAAAGTTAAGTTTACTTCTTGAACACATAACTCCTTTTCTTTAGGAATATCAATACTTTCAATTAAAACCATGATTCCTTATGGAGAATCTTTATAACGTTAATCGACATAAGAAGTATAGACCGAGCTAGACGGGTATAAAGGGTAGAGAGAAGGAGTAGAAACTCTGCTCGGTTTACATGGTAAAAGTTTATCAAAATTAGCCGGAGATGGTAGTTCTGATATGTCCGGTAGAGACCGCTGTCTTGGAAATTCCTCGATAGTTCTGCGTGCAACAGAGAGAGAGAGAGAGAGAGAGAGAGAGAGAGAGAGAGAGAGAGAGAGAGAGAGAGAGTGACCTCATCTATATCTTTAATCTCCAATGTAATGAGATTACTCAGGACCGAAGTGGATGCGCTTGTGTGTGTGTGTGTGTGTGCGTGTGTGTGTGTGTGTGTATGTGTATGTGTGTGTGTGTGTTTTTTATTTTTTTTTATATTAGGCGTAGGCAGAGCAAGCTCTGCACTAGTGGCCTCTCGAAACCAGCATCCCGCCGGAACTATCCGGGAATATTACTTCGGCGGGGCTGTTTATTAGCCTACACGACTCCTCTTCTTATGACACTATCCTACGTCCCCCATCCACACAGGTGATCAGGGGTTCGGTGTTCGTCCTCTGTATCTTAAAATAGGATCAGTTGGCCTGGTTCATCCTGGGCCATTCGCCTAGTTCTATCGGCATATCTAAGTTTGGTCATCACCTCTTGCGAAACTGGCTACTGCCTTCCAGTTTTCAGAAGATTCCAGCATTATTGATAGGATGCTCTCTGGTCTTATTGGCTTATTGATGATGTTCATCAAGTGCTCACGTTGTGTTCTAAAACGAGGACAGCTCACCAATATTTGCTCAGCATCCTCGACCAAAGTCGGACAGATGGGGCAGAGATCATTATTATCCAGGTGAAAGCGGTGGAAATAGGACCTAAAACAACCATGTCCAGTCAACAACTGAGTTAGGTGGAAATCTAATTCCCCGTGTTTCCTGTTGATCCATCTGAGTATGTCTGGGAGGATACGATAAGTCCATCGGCCTTTGCTAGAATCGGTCCATCGTTTTTGCCATATTTCTATAGAACGATGACGTTCCACATTTTTAGCATCTTGTAGGGAATCCACTGCGGCCTTACATATGTTATGCAGCCTAGCCAGTTCATCTGCAGCTAAATCGAAAGGAAGAATTCCGGCAAGTACCTCAGCTGCGTCGTTGGATACCGTCCTGTAACCACTAATAATACGTATACAGGAGCGACGACGGGTCGCAATGGCCAATTCACAATACGATTTAATTCCGCATGCATGATGCCAGATTGGTGCTGCATACATGCTGACAGAATTAACAACATAAGCTAATAGTTTCCTCTGGGGTGGACGTGGGCCACCAATGTTAGGCATGAGCCGACACAAGGCAGCTGAAACTCGTTGCGCTTTTTCGCCAGATATCTTTAGATGTTCTTTGAAATTTAACCTGGCATCAAGCTGGACACCCAAGTATCGTAAAGATGGCGCAGAACTAATGCGGGAGCTACCAACTTTAAGAGTAATACTATCTACCTTCTTACGACTGCTGACAAGAACTACTTCTGTCTTGTGCTCCGCTAATTGTAGACCAACCGTCTTAATCCATCTACTGATGTTGCTGATTGCCTCATTGGCATTTTCAGTAAGTTCATCAAGGGTCTTAGCCGTCACTACTAGAGCGATATCGTCGGCGTACCCTACTGTTATTGAACCAGGCGGTTGTGGAATCCTCAACACGCCATCATACATAATATTCCACAATATAGGTCCCATAACTGAGCCCTGGGGGACTCCCGCAGTAACCTTATGCGATACAGTGCCTTCATCCGTTCGGTATAATATTATCCTATTCTCAAAGTAGCTGGCCACGACATTCTGTAAATAACCAGGTACTCCGAACTCTTTAAGAGAACTCATAATAGAAGACCAGCGCGCTGAATTAAAGGCATTCTTGACATCTAGAGCGACAATGGCACAATACTGTTTAGTGCCACCTTTCCATCTCTTACCACTGATTGCATTTCTTGCGGTACACACTACCAGTTTAATGGCATCGACTGTTGATTTTGATTTCCGAAATCCAAATTGGCGTGAGGATAAGCCGTGCAATCCTTCAGTGAATGCTTCCAGTCGGCTACATATTATTTTTTCAAATATTTTACCTACCGTGTCGAGCATACACAATGGCCTGTATGATGAAGGATCATCAAGTGGCTTATTGCCCTTAGGTAACAGGACTAACCTTTGAGTTTTCCAGCAATCAGGAAAAATACCCTCAAGAAGACAAGCATTATACACTTTTAGAAATATAGCTGGATTCTTCTGAATCGCCAACTTAACTGCCGCATTAGGGATACCATCAGGGCCAGGGGCAGCATTGTCTCTAGTCTTAGCGTAAGCATTATGTAGCTCCATTTCTGTTATAGGAGGTATATCGTCCGAGTGTTGCGTGTGCAGTACAGTCCCATGAATGTCATTGGGAAAGAGAGCGGAAACAATCTTATCAATCAATACCGTGCTAGTGGGTTGTATTGGTGCCCTACTCAATCGTACCATGACTGTTTTGTATGGTCGTCCCCATAAGTCATTGTTGGCCTCTGCACACAGTTCAAGCCAGCATCGACGCTTGCTTGCCTTAATGGCCTTGACAAGCACTCTCTGTCCTTCTTTAAATAAACTATTAAACGTATCACGATGGGTGCGGGCTCTCTGGGCAAGTCTACGTGCGCGATGACATTGTTTGCGCAATTCTGCAATTTCATTTGTCCACCAGTAGACAGATTGATGATGTTTAAATCCGCTCTTAGTCCTAGTCATCGATGCATCACATGCTTCAGAGATATGCTTCATGAGTACATTTGCCAGATGGCCTGGTGCACCATATTCTAACCGCTCTTCTGATATTATAGTGGCGAACACTTCACAGTCTAGCGATCTGATGTTCCATTTCCGTGTGGGCATCCACTCATTGCACTTGTTCTTTACTTTCTTCTCTGCAATCTCATACAAGATCGCCCTGTGATCACTGTGGGTGTAAAGGTCGCTTACTCTCCAATTAAGGATCCGCTGAATCAAGTCATCACTGGCGAATGTTACATCAATGACTGATTGTTTATCACCCCTAATGAAAGTGGATTCAGATCCCTTATTAACCACGTGGAGTTGAAGAGAATTAAGGCCATCAAGCAGCATACTACCTCTGTTATGTGTTGAAGCGCTTCCCCAGGCTGTGGACCACGCGTTAAAATCGCCACCGATTAATAATGGTTTCTTGTCCATGGCTTCATCAACTAATTTAGCTACAAGGATTTCAAACTGCTTGTCCGTCAAGCTTGGAGGAGCATATACACTAAAGACGTATATTTCTTGTATTTTAGCCCAGGATATCAATTCGCTCCGATGACTCGACTGCTTTAGTACCTGCCTATTTTGACCAATCCAGAGGGCAGCTCTATTGCTTGTGTCACTTATCCAGCGCTGTGGTCTGACCCTGTCACAATATGGTTCGGAGATTACAGCAATGTCTATTCTTAGCTCCTTTATTGTCTGTTTCAGCAGGTCATGAGCTGCTACGCAATGGTTGGTATTCAGTTGGAGTATTTTCATGTTTTATGTCTGTTTAAAAACTCCACGGTAATCGGGCACTTATAGCTGTATGCTGGATGGTTAATCTCCTTTTTTCCTTCACATTTACAGAGTAAACAACAGGGCCCGTTTACACACAGCTTGGATAGATGGTCTTTTCCACCGCAGTGCCTGCAAAGTTTAGTTCTGTCAGGGCCCGAGCACACGGACGCTAAATGGCCAATCTGCCAACACCTGAAGCAGCGCTTTATTTCTGTTTTTTTTCGAACTCTGCAGCTGACCCATCCGATTCGAACATGCCCTACACGTACTAGCTCAGCTGCGTGGCTATATGGTACAGACACCACCGCCGTCTGAGTTCCCCCATAAGCTTGCCGCAAGGAACGAGCAATTAGTAGGTTAGTCTCCTTTAGCTCGAGGTGTGTTCTCAGAGCCTCTAATACTTCATCCTTTGAAGTGAACTCATCTATATCTTTAATCTCCAATGTAATGAGATTACTCAGGACCAAAGTGGATGCGCTATGGCCAACCTTAGATTCAATAATGCGTGCCAACTCATGTGCATCTTTGGCTGTCCGTTTCAACTGAAGTACAAGGGCACCGCTTGCATTTCTACGTATCCTGTTAACCTCATTCTTGACATGAAATAACTCCGGGTCATTCTTTATTTGTCGCAGTACCTCCGCGTATGTAACTCCTTCATTGGCCTTAATCAAAATGGAGTTAGGCCTATTTCGTCCATTAAGCCTGCGTGTACTAGATAATTCTTTATCTTTGCCTTTGGGCTTCTTACGCTTGATGGTCTGCCATTGATTTTCTTTGGCTTCAGACTTGCCTGTAGGTACTCCGACCGACTCTAGTGGTCTCCTTGAGCCCAATGGTGGTTCTTTCGTCCTTTTGCCACCTATGGTTTTAGGAGTGGAAACCATCGCTTCTGCTGCGCTTCGTTTGGTGTCAGAGCGTAGACTCGGCGTAGTCTGAGTCACTACTTCATGTGTACCAGGACGTTGATACTCTAATAGATCATCCTCTGCCATACTAATGCATTTATATGAGGCATTAATGGAACGAGCAAGATCCTTAATGGTCTTGTGTACGTTATGCCTATCTTTGACAAAATCCAACAATTGGCTGATCTTCTCACCAAGTCGCTCCAGGTGATTGTTTCTGCGCGTGATGGAGATTTCTCGATCCGTTGTTTCTTGATCCATCATGACATCTCATTTAGTACCCAGTGTACTATCTATGATTATGTTTGATTTGCCCTCCCCAGAATCCGAGGGGCTACCACCGACCATAGAGGCTTGCACTCTATCGGAATCGGTGAGGAGATTGACCGGTCTTGCCGGAGTTACTCCCTGGGGTATATCCTTGTTTATACCAAACATTAGTCATAATTGGCCTTACATTCGGGAGGCCCTCCCTATTAACTTTTTCTGTCCGCCCTGAGTATTTTATTTCCTCAGTGCCCTCTACAAATTGTAGCGAGTCATCCCCTATCCGCAACCTGGGGAGGCTCCAGATGGGAGAAAGCAACAAAACTCCACACTGAAATGTGTGTGTGTGTGTGTGTGTTCTTCACACACGCCCACACACACGCGCGCGTGTGCGCACACACACATATTCAAATACGTCAAAATGAGAATATCGAAATTTGAAAATCAGAGTTAAAGAACACTGCCTGTACATGTATACTAGCATCTCCCGTCTCGGCTTCGTCCGAGATAATAATTTAACTGATTTCTTAAACAATTCAATAAGATCTAAGTAAACAGTAGTCTATATATAAACATCAATATTACTATAAATAATTGACCGTAATTTACCTATCGTCGCTTCTGTATATACAGTATGTATATACAGAATGTACAACCGTATTTAATACACATATGTACGGCTTCTATAGGGAAAATTGTTCTTTTGAGTTCGGGTGATTGAAAAAGATGTTCAAGTGTCTTGAGCCGACGTTTATGTGTCAGTGTGCGTGTTCGAATGACAGAATATGAATCTCTTCATAAAAGTCTCTTAAACACTCCCAGTAGAAGTCGTTCCAAAACGTCTGGACACCGTATTTTAACGACACAACATGAATCTCCCCCATAGAGGTCCCGTCATATCTGAATATCATCTTTTATCGTCCGAACATGAAACTCCCCGTAGAAGTCGTCCTGAGCATGCAACGGAATATCGTATTCAGCCGCCCGTACCTGCGCCAATACAATATTTCTCAGTAGAAACCGTATTTAAAATGTGTATATATATATATATATATATATATATATATTGTGACAAGCGTCACAAGGCGCCCGCGCCGACTTGTCCAGCAAAAAAGACGACGCGCGCGCCATCCCATGGACAAGAAAACCTTAAGGCGCTCGCTCGCGCCGTCGCGCCTTTTGCTCGGCATTTTCCCTTCCCCTTACCTCCCCGCGACACGAGCCACGCATAACCGTCGGCTGGTGGAACGGCGAGTAGCCATAACATACGTCTCGGCACGGACGCGTGCCGAGAGGTACTAGCAGGAAAAGAAAGGAAAGTTTATATAAATAGTGTTTATATGAAGACAAAAAATTTGGATAAATGAACGATCGAGGACAGAATATGCATTGTGGTAATATGGATAGTGAGGATAAAGAAAAAAAAATGAATGATAAATTAGTGAAAAAAACACAATAATAACACATTGAATAATGAATAAGATAAGATAAAGAAAAGTTATATGAGTAGTAATAAATAGGAATCGTGATAAAATTAAATGATGATAATCTAGAGTCAGAAATAAGATAAATATTCTAGTGATGAATGTAAAGGTAAAAGATAAATTAAATAATAAAAGGAAAAAAAATGAAACAGATAATGATGATGAATAAGACGATTAAATGTGAAAAAGTAGAAATGAGCAAGCACCATATCAAGACGATGATAGTATATAGATAATATAGAATAATCGAAATTAATAAGAATAAAGAAGTTAGAAATCACAGACATAAACATATAATAAGAATAAATAATAAGAATAATTACAGGTAATAAGAAGAAAGAAACTAGTTAAAGATAATTGACATAAGATAAATAATAAGAATAAGTTATAAGAATAAATAATAAGAATGATTAAGAAGAAGTTAATAACAGACATAAAATGGAATAAGAATAATTACAGGTAATAAGAATAAAGAAAATAGTTAGAAATAATCGACATAAAAGATAATAAGAATAATAATAGAAGATGATAGAATGATGATATATTTAAGTAAGGTAATGAATGAGAAAAAATAAGGATCAAAGGAATAAATGAACAGGACAAAGGGAAAGTGAAGATGAAATAAGAATAAGAATAATAATAGAAGATAATGGCACATAGATACTAGATAATGGAAATGATAAAGGGTAAGAGCATAATAGAAGATAATAGTATATAGAAATAATAGAGAATAATAGGATAAGAGATATAATAGCAGATAATAGCACATACATAATGGATATAATAGAAATAAAATAAGGTAATAGCGTATATGGAGTATAAGATAGATAATAAGGATATAATAGAAGAGAATATAAAATAAGATAGATAATAAGAGGAATAACAAAGAGAACAAAGAAAAAGCTTTCCAGCTATAAATGATATCTTTTATACAAACTTGCATATGAACTTGAAGTAAAATTATTATTGTTTTCTATTTCTGTCATAGTATACGAAACATTGTTATAAAAGAAAAGGAAAGAAATAAGTTAAGTTATTCAAAAATTGTAACGAAATGAATTGATTTAGTCATAATTAAAAATTTTTTTTTTAAATTTAGTACATTAATACATATAGCTATTTTCTCACATGATTTGAATTATCTTTCTCAATTAAATTTTTTTTCTATGATTAATAAAGAAATTTAGATTTTGATATGATTAACAAATAATAATAAAAAAAAAAAATCTTTCCATTTCTTATTGAGTTTGATGCAAATTATTAAATTTGCTATAATTACTATAAATAACAGCTTCACAATAAAATAACTTAAAAATACAATAACTAAGTAGGTATAAGCGCTGAAACTATTAACAATAATAAGGCAGGGAACCACATAGCGAGACATATATATAACAGGATTAATATATATGAAATAACCAAAAACTAAAAGGAACCAGTGATCGTATACAATTGACAGACAAGTGATTGTATGTTATACTAGAGTGAATAGTTAAATAAAAATTAGACGTGTAAGCAGAACAAAGTGACATCAAAATAATAATAATAACTAAATAAACTTAAACAAAACAAACAAAAAAAGAGGGAAAATCTATTGCCTATATTTTTATATTTGTAGCATGTTATAACATTTTAAATATTAATAAATAAACCAACAGGAGGAAATTCTAGAAGAAGGAAAACCTACATCAAGAAATTTTAGAAGTGTTTTCTTTTACTATTTAACTTAGCGTTACAAAAAAAGGGATTTTATCTTTTTTCTTTCTTTTCAATAAGTCTTATGTGGATTAATTACTGTCAATCAGGAGTACTGTACTCTAAAATAAGTGTAGCAGAGAACAACCGCAGTAACGGATAAATAATAACCATAGTAATACAACAATAATTCCACCTAAAATAAAATAGTAATGCAACATTAATAATAGTAATAATAACAATAATAATAACAATAATAATAATAACAATAACAACAACCAACAATAAATAAATCTTTACGTGAACATTTTTTTTATTATCAACAAATTTGGAATTACTGCTTCACTGTCAAAATAAACCAGTTTTAAAATTCTTTTTTACTCATTAAAAATTTTTTTTTTTTTGCTTCACTTTTAGGCAAAAAATTTATATATCATATAATAATTATTAATATTTGAATTATTAAAATTATATAATAATTACTATCCTTTACAAGATCATAATCAATTTCATAAATAATCGCAGCTGAAGAAAAAAAAAACAAAAATTTACAGCATAATAATATTTTCTTTTATTAGCTATCTACAGGAAAAATTAAATTCAGGTCTTACAATTAGCATTTTTCTTTACAATTAAGAAAATTTTACTACGGTAAATACTTGGCCGTTACTACGCATAACCACTGATTCTTCTACGCGTATAGACGAGTACCAAATCGACAGAAACAAGAAAAATTTTCTACGGTTTTGTTGGAAATAGCAATTTCCAGAAAGAAAAGAAAAATACTATTTTATCTGCCTCTAGGAAAATACGCTTTTTGGTTTTACCCCAAACAAATATAAATAAGAACACGTCGAATAGCTGTTCTTATATTTTTACTGTATATATACTGTTATCGTTTTTTATTTACTTTCGTATCGTTGTATCGTCCCCTTTTTTGAGAACCCGACCAAGGAATAATGGAGCTCCCTCAAGAAACTAGAAGTGATATAGATGACGAGAGAGTAAGACTCAGCGGCGTCTATGAAAAACTGCAAAAAGACGCGCTGCTCACAGAAGCCAAACAGAAACATATACAAATAGACGAGGACCTAACCATATTCTGTTGCTTTGGACCAAAGCAGCAGAATGGCACGCCACAGAGGACGAAGCAAAATCGACAAACCGAGAGATGGCGGAATTATCAAAAGTTTTGAGTTCCACCGCACTCGACCATATACAGCAAGACGCAGATAATATCGATACTGCGGAAAACATAAACTCTACAGAACCCCATATCGCCACCATGGCACCGACCTGGCCGAATACCGCTCCATACATGGGACACCCGTACGGGCCATGGCCGTCACCACTAGCGCGCAGCAAAAACACCACTGGAGATAAGCATCTCCTAGCTGCTGTCAGCAGCTGGCAACATCTGCCTGGAGGATGGCCATATGTGCATCCGGCACTGTTGCAGCAGTGCGCCACGATGTCACACCCGGGAATGCCCTGCACAACAGCTGGAGCGCAGTCCGCGCTTAATGCAGCACGAACAACATTAAATTACACCAGCACAAGCCGACCCTCAGAGAACACCTATTTGAAGGAAACGCGGACTGGACAATTGCTCCGCCAGTGGAAGGTGTAGTTCATGGGAGCCCCTCGCGAAGACGTGGAGGAGTTCATCGATAGGATGGAAGAGACGATGAACAGTCTTGACATCTCGGCGGCTGACATCTTGAAACTGATTCCAGGGATATTGGGCGGCTCAGCCCGCATCTGGGCCAGACCCCTATACAAATAATGACGTACTCTGGAAGAATTCAAGGCAGCGCTGCGCCGTCAATTTCGGCCTATCGACTACGCTCTACGCCTCGAAGAGGAATTGCGTGACAGAACGCAAGGCTCGAAAGAGCCCCTGGGCTCATACCTCAGAGGCATATGCGTCCTGCTGGACAAAATGTCATCTGCACTAACACTGGAAGCGCAGCTTGACAGAATATATAGACCTGCATTCATCATACATGGAAAAGATCAATAGAAACAAGCTCCAGTCCATCGACGAGCTGCAATTGCTGGGTCAGCAAATCGAGCTGAAGAACGAGCTCACGAAGCGGTACAAAGAACCGTCAGCACAAGACGAATGCATGGTGAGCACCGCGGCCTGCTCTCCGTCAGAAAGGGCAAATCAACGATCGAGACTGGCGGCAATCGATGATGAAAAAACAACGGCCCCGAAGAAAACGGTCACGATAAGTAGGCCACCTGCCTCAGCCGACACCAGGGGTGATATCATACGATCGTACTCCCACAACTCACGGAGAGATACCAGAAGAGACAGTCCGTCTCCCATAGTGAACAGGGAAGCAACGGCAAATCGAGCAGAAGAGAGCAGGCGACAAAGAAGTCCATCGCCACGGTATCGGTCACAGTCCCCCTACCATAGAAGACCACCCCCTCACCTAGATACCCCTCACCTGTATCGGCATCATGTCCCAGCAACCCCTCTCCATCCCCGCTATACCGACACAGATACACCTGACCGACAGTACCGATCACCTAACAGAGACGATCACAGGTACCATTCGTACAGATCGCCTGATAGAAGAGATCGGGAATATCGTTCCCCAGCACGAGAGAACGGACGACGTTTTAGAGATGGACCGCAGAGGGAGGATGACAGGCCCTGCTGGACCTATAAGAAACCAGGAAACTGCGCAGACAGATGCTCTGATAGACGAAAAGTCTATTGTTACAATTGTGGCGAGAACAATGTCACGACACTGAACTGCTCCCGCTGCAGCCCGCGAAAGAGCTCGGGAAACGAGTAAGGGACGAAGATACTGGAGTCGAACTCGATAATCCCAACAACTTAATACTTTCGTCGATAAAAATGACCATCAATTTTGCAGACGCTACGTGGCACACACCTAATAAAATCATCAGGCATTTCGTCACACAACATCGTGACTCACCAGAAGCTATCACGGATATCGCAGCCGTCAAGGGGGTAGTCCAACTAAAGGACGCAGACAAAAAAGAACTGGACCGAGTGCTACGGCACCTAATACCAGTAAATACCGGAACGCTGAAACTGGCATGCATGCAGCTCCATTACATTGACACCCAGGGGCACCGTCCCATCAAACAGCGTCTCCGACGAATACCGGATAAACTCCTTCAGCAGACTCATGCGGAAATTGACCGACTGCTCGAGGAGGTTATCATAGAGCCGTCATAAAGCTCGTGGAGCAGCTGCCCGCTAATCGTTCCTAAAAAGGATGGAAAAATAAGGTTCTGCATTGACTATCGGGCAGTCAACGCCATCACTAAAAAGGACATATACTCTCTTCCGCATATGGATGTCCTGCTGGATAACTTACGTGCCGCACGGTACCTGACTAAAATAGATCTCAGTCAGGCTTACCATCAGATACCGCTTGAGGAGAGCAGCAAAGAGGTCACCGCCTTTGCGATCCCGCAGAAAGGTCTCTTCAAATATACGAAACTACCTTATGGGCTAACGAACGCCCCGGCCACCTTCCAGCGAGGTATGGACCTTCTTTTGGGCCAGCGTGGCAACCGAACGTCTTCGTTTAGATGGACGATATTATCGTCGCTACGAGGACCTTCGAGCAGCACCTTGGCGAGGTGAAAGCGGTACTCACTCGCTTGAACGAGATTGGCTTACAAATAAACAGGGAGAAATCCGAGTTTTGCTGCCCGGAGGTCAAGTACTTAGGGTACATCGTAGATGCGGACGGTGTGCACACTGACCCCGACAAAATTCGCCCGGTGAGCGAATATCCAAGGCATACCAACCTGAGACAATTGAGGGCCTTTCTAGACATGGTCGGGTTGTACGCTAGGTTCATAAAGGACTTAGCGGAAATCAAGCTGCCCCTCACTAAACTATTGAAGAAAAACATCCAGTGGCACTGGTGATCAGCACAACAGGAAGCTTTCGATAAGCTCAGAATCCTGTTGAGGCAAGCGCCTGTGCTAGCGCGCCCCGTGCAGAATAAACCCTACGTCTTGCAAACCGATGCGAGCAATTACGTCTTAGGCGCAGTGCTAAGCCAAGAACATCACGGCGAAGAGCACCCGATTACGTACGCATGCAGGACATTGACACCAGCTGAGGTGAATTACACCGTCACCGAAAAGCAGTGCTTAGCCGTCCTGTGGGCAGTAGAAAAATTCCGCGGGTACCTACTCGGCGAGAAGTTCACTGTGATAACGGACCACAGCAGCCTCAAGTGGTTGCACACATTAAAGGACCCCACAGGACGCCTAGCTAGGTGGGCAACAGCACTCCAGGCTTACAACATGGAAATCGTTCACAGAAAGGGAGCACTTCATCACGTGCCAGACGCCCTATCAAGGCCCCCTCAACACACCGAGGCCTCTATGGCAACACTCACCACCCTTCAAGTGGACGATTGGTACCGGCAAAAAAGTGCCAAAATCCAAAAACATCCGGAATTATATCCCGATTGGTCGATCAGGAATGGACGTTTGTATAGGCATCGGCCAAATGAAATTGCGAAAGCGCTAGGCCATGACCAGGATGACTGGAAGCTCGTGGTACCCTCAGAGAGCCCGTCCTGCACGAGTGTCATAACACTCTAGCCTCAGGGCACTTTGGAATGGATAAAACCACTCACAAAGGCGGCCAGAAATACTATTGACCAGGTATGAAAAGGGACATACACATTGTGTCAAATACACAAGGTGTCGCAGAGAGGACCCGCGGGCTTGATGTCACAACGAAACATCGAAGGTCCCTTGAGCAGTGTAGCCACAGACATTATGGACCCGTTCCCGACCAGCAAGGGACAACATAAGTATCTCTTGGTGTTCCAAGATCTCTTCTCCAAGTACATCGAGATACGTCCATTGCGCAAAGCAAATGGCCAAGCAATCACACGGGCACTTGAAGAGCAGATCATCTTCAAGTGGGGTTGCTCGAAGTACATAATTTCGGATAATGGTATCGAGTTTGCCAACAACTGGCTCAAGACCAAACTCGCCGAATTAGGTATTGTACACCAATTTATCGCGCCGTACCACGCACAGGCAAACCCTGTAGAAAGAGTAAACAGGGTCATAAAAACCATGATTGCGATTTTTGTACAAAACGACCATAAAAACTGGGACATCCACCTCCCAGAGTTTGCATTTGCAGTAAACACAGCGGTGTACGCTAGCGCCCAGAGGTCGCCGGCATTTTTAAATTTTGGCCCGAATCCCCGAGAAAGGCCGACGTATCGTCACTCTCAAGGTTCAACACTGCATGTGCAAACATTAACACCACTGGAAGGGAAAAATCGCATGAAAAGATTGCCCGCCATCCACAATCTCGTAAGAAAACACCTGAGCGCCGCAAATCAAAAACAGGCCAAATATTATAACAAAGGTCACCGAGCGGAGACATTTGAGGTAGGCGACATGGTATGTCGACGCAACCATGTCCTGCCGTCCGGTCCGAGCCAATTCTCAGCGAAATTCGCCCCAAAATTCGTAGCTCCCTGTAAAATTACAAAAAAGATATCCCCCGTCGTATTCGAGATCAAAGGCATAGGTGACGGGAAAACGACAAAGGCACACATATCAGATCTCAAGAGATATCATCAACCTAATAACAGTAATTTATCCACAGGTCCCAACAGCAAGCAGCAGCTTGTACCGAGTAAACGAACGAGGCAGAGGACTGCGTCGATCGGTCATGTCCGATCAGGCCAAGAGACCTGGGGACGCACAAATTCCCCCATCCCTCGCGTACGACCCAGAAGAAATGTGGGGGCCAACCTCCAGAAGCGTAACCGCATCGGTGGTGCATATACGCAGAGGTTCCCTCAACCGCTTCAACACTACTCTCGATATGGGGAAGGTAAGCGAGGCCCTCGAAGAGGTCAAGAAATTGCGGCTGAATTTAATCCAGTTCAGCCCCGATAAAACGCAGGAGATCGCCGAAGAGGAATCAACGATGGAAATTATACCAATAGCAGAAGTGACATTCGCCCCCTCGCTATTGGATACAAGTATACCAACCCTCGAGGACCCCGAAAATCCCACCCAAGCCCAACCCCATACCGTTACCGACATCAATCCACACCCCAATACTGAGAACTTAGAGGAATTAGCTCACGATGAGTACGACCGTCTGTAAAGACGTAAAACTACGGAAATCGCACAACAACAGCAGTGCGACCGTCCGGAATGACGTAAAACTACCAACACCACCGATGGCGACCGTCCGCAAAGACGTAAAACTACAACTAACGCAGATACTAACAACATCTGCGATCGTCCGCAAAGACTACGAAAACTACGGAAGCTCAAAAAGAACACGCCCATCAAGAAAAAGAAATCAAAGAAAATCAGCAGAATGTAGAAGATACGAAACCGACCAATGAGGAGGAAGATGGTTACATTTCAGAAGCGGCCTCATATAAAACGGGACCATTAGAACCGTCTCGTACGAAGGTTCGGGTACAGAAAGACTTTACCCCGCACGACCAAATACGTTCGGTCAGTGCGTTACCGTATAGGCCAGGGCCAAGAATTTCCAAGCGACCACCTCCCCCAAAAGACACACACACCCAGAAGTGTGCAAAAAGTAGTGTATGTGAACACCCCGGAACATGGTGACGTGCGATTATATCGCGGAGACCGATGCGCATTTATGCGGTCTGTCGCGACACAGCAGTCGGAGATGCAACACCACCTAACCGCACACGATGCTCACGACACCACCGAGGGAAAATTCATCATTGCGTCGAAATACAAGAAGACGGCAGATGCTGATGTCGCAAAATTCCCCCAAGTAGCTCCACCACAAGAAATTATCCCCATTTCGCGTCCCTATACAGTCACACCATCCCATAACCCTAAACAAAACAACAACGGAGGCAACAGAAGATTTAACCCGTTCACGATACCACTACAAGCACATAAGGAAAGAGGAACAAGCCCAGTGGCCAGCTTGAATAACTCAGCAGAAGAGGAAACCATTGATACAATTATCACTGGAAGCAAGAAAAAACTCCCAGGCTTAATGGACTCCCTTGTCGAACCACCCCCCAATTTTATACCGCCCATACGGCCCCACCCTTCAATCCCCACAACGCCACTTTCAGGTCTCGGAAGTCTGCGAAATAGGTCGTTCACGGGCCCAGCTGGAACTGAAGGCTCGGACCATGGCGACGCAGCAGCTCCGCACTGCTGGAATTGGGGTGAGAAAGGTCACCGCTACAACGCCTGCCCACACCCTAGGTCCAAGAAATTTTGTTACAGGTGTGGCAGAGCTAACATAGACGTTCGCACATTCACATCCCTCGTACGGCGGCCGACCCCTGCCGTTCCGTCTTGAGAGGGTGAGGATGTTAGATGTGTAGAGAAGACGACACGTCAGGCGTCAGAAGAGACGGTGGTGCCAGAAGGTATGGCGAACGTGAACGAGGAAGTGACGGGTCCGTAGCCAATGATGGAGCAAGCCATCAGGCAAGCAGCAGCCGCTGCGGGAGCTCAGTAACCGCTGCTTATAATAATGCCGGGAGCGACAGTCTATTTAAACAAATAGGTTGCCGGTCGCTGAGTTCGCACGCTGCCGCAGAACACACATATATAAATGGCACACATATAAATAACGCCCAGCCCATATGTATAGAATGGCGCGCGAACAGGAGTACATACACATAAATGGCGCGAACAGATGAAACTAAATATAAATGGCGCGCGAACAGAAGCACATACGTATAAAAGGCGCGAAAAATGGCGCGCAGTCAGGGTTATACTATATAAAATAGCGCCCCCAAGAGATGTATCAACGCAGAAATTAAAGAAGAAGTATTACCCCTAACGTTTTTTCCCCTACGGCCATCCCCATGATTCCCCCACCACGTCCCAAGAGAGGAAACGGTACCCATATATCCCCATGGAAAATATATATGGAGTAAGCGTGGATCGTGTTAAGGGATGACCTGGAAAATTGAAAGAGAAAAGGATATTAGAGCCAACCCCTCAGCCGAGGTACAGTGATGACACAGCGCGGGTTGTTGAGGACGAACGCAATAGCACCAGTTAGAATAGCGTACAATGGCTCCCATAGTAACTAGGCTACTTGCTCGCCCCACCAACGCCGTATCAACCCCCAATAAGTGGAACGTCACTAACGACGACAATTTTTTGCAGCGAACATGCGACAAGCAGAAGAAGAAGAAGTAAATCGCAAGAACG
The DNA here is from genome assembly GCA_018907035.1 of Sycobia sp. Sy_11. Lineage (NCBI taxonomy): Eukaryota > Metazoa > Arthropoda > Insecta > Hymenoptera > Epichrysomallidae > Sycobia > Sycobia sp. Sy_11. The sequence goes on from JACCIC010000232.1 coordinate 479,856, forward strand.
AAAGTGAAATGCTTGCGAAAACAACGCAGAAGCGAGCGTTAGAAACCTGATTATGTATTTAGGATAGGATTTATAATAAAATTATTTATAGTTTTTTTCACGTAATAACGATTTACATTTTTCTAGGATAAGTCACGTTAGCAATAGGTTAGAATAGGTCTTATTTTGTAATTAGACGGAGGGAAGTAGTAATAGGAAAATAAATATAATTATATCGAGTTACGGCGAGCAACCGACGACCAAGCTGCACACCAGCAGGTGCAATCATATTTTTCGCTTTTTGTTATGCTAGATTACCTTTCTTTTGTTTCTCCTTTATACCCAAGCGAAGGGTGAACCAATGGTCGTCGTGCTTCCCCAAATCGTGTATAATCCCCTACCGTGTTTTTGTCAAAGAATGTACAATCCCCTACCGTATTTAGTCAATTATGTATTATATCCCACAGTGTTCCCCGAAGTAGACATGCAACATTCGCGTCTCGCGCACCGCCACCCTTCAAACCTCTTCGCGACACGCGCCCACCTGCGGTTTCGGAGGGGGAGTTTGTAACCGTCCGAACGGCTGTAGTAGGTTAGAGCGCTCGTGTGAAACCGCGAGTGTTCGTGTGAGTTCGCGAAACGATACGCGCGAGCCGCGAGGGCGCTGGAAACGCAACTGTACGTATGAAGTTCGGAATGAACTTCACTTGCACTTTCTTTTTCGTCCCCGAAGTTTATACTTTTCGACGCACCTTCTATTCGTACCACCTGGAATTATCGTTTTCTCGTTTTCGTTTCGTTCGTTTCGAACCACATAGTGCAGGTCGCCATAGTAGCTTCCTTCGCGGTGACGAGTTAGAAGTTTGCCTTGGTGTAAACTTCGTGCGAGCACATCGGAGACGAGGAAAAGATACGTGGCGACATCCCCGCAGCAACCCCGGACAGTGAGAGTACTAGCACCTACGCGCTACCGTTCGTGTACCGTCGCGAGCCAGCGACGCCATAAGGGGCTACGAACGGCAGCAACGTGCAATCGCGGGAGCTATCAGCGCGAAGAGAGAGATCGCGCACCCGGTCGTCCTGACACCAGGCGACGGCAGCGAGCATCAGCGAGCACCAGCGAGCATCAGCGAGCTTTCGGCCAGCGATAGCATCGTCATCGTTGGCAACAAGTAGCCTTATACTTTTTGTTATAATTATTCATGCATGCATATAGCTAGGCTCCTAGCCCACCGCCGCGCCCGCTTAATCTCAATTGTTATGTGTATATCGCGCGTACGTAAGTATTTAACCTTATAATGTGCAGTTGTTCCCACGTGTGTTATATCGAAAGCGTCCCGTTTCATTTCCCCCGTCCCTGAGTATTTTGTACGATTGCGTAGTTTTATAAATAATTAACGTAGCGTCGCGGAACCCGCAACCCGTACATAACGTATGTACTATATTATTGTGGTTAAAAGGCTTTTTGTATAAATAACTGTTAATATTGTTATAATCCGATAAATTCAGTCGGGTAGTTTATTTCTCGTTCCCCGTCCCCTTTCCAGCGGAGTGCACAACCAGCAGCATGGAAGAGTCCACACACACATGCAAGCTAACAGTAAGTAATAACCTGTTTTTGGGGTTATAATATGTATGTATGTATGTATATACATACAATTTCGAGGTATGGTAAAGAACCCTATTTGGCCATCATTTATATTGTTTAAATTAATAATAGTCAATTCTGAAGTTAATATAACGTATGATAACCAAAATATAATTTGTCGTCACAAATTATGTTTGGTATGATTTGATATACAAAACAAATTTATAAGAGAAGACAGAGACAGAGAGAGAGACAAATTTTCCCACGTAAGAGAAAGTAAAATTTACAAAAATTAAAATATATCTATAAGCTGTGAGTGACAGTAGTATCAGATTAACCTGAAGAAAAAAAATGTAATACCGACTACCGTAACACCTTCTTTGGGATACGAATCCTAAAGTTGGATATGACCATTCGTCTGAGCTGGCCTGGTATTAATACTTTAAGCGGACTACTTTCAGTTCATATTCGTGATTCATGACGCCACGTAGAGTGTGTGTGTGTGTGTGTGTGTGTGTGTGTGTGCGAGCGCGTGTGTGTTCTGTGAATACACTTATTTTTCGATTTTTTGCAGCAGCCTGATTTTTACATCTAATTTGTAGTGAAAATCGTGCGAGTCTTATTTACTGAACATTATTTTAATAATAATTATATATATGTTCTTTAAAGATATAAAATATTTATGTGAATGTATATATATATCTATATTTAGATATATATACCTATAACAATTTTAGACATTTTATCAAATGAGAAAAGACTAAGGAAAATACTTAATGCTTATATTAATTACTACGCAAATTGAACAAAACCAATCAATTTAATAAGGAATGATAAATGTTATCTAATTTACTAGACTCTAACATTAAATTCGCATTATTTTGATTCATGGAAATGTGAATACTTTAGAGGGGTATTTTATATATAATTTTCTAAATTTGAGTAGAATATAAAGTTTAGTTTAGTCCCTGATGAGGAGCTATAGCGATCTTGAAACGTTGGAATACATCTTCAATTAGACAACGGTGGTGGGGACAGTCAGATTGCATTTTACTAACAAAAATTTTTTTCAGCTAATATTTTATTTTTAGATTAATCTACGGGGGTAATTGTATACAATGGCAGTTTGAATGCTATTATAATTTTTAACTTTAATTTTTATTTTAATTATTTTTGTATGTTGATGTATTAATATTAATATAAATATTATTTTTGTATATTAATGTATTAATATTAACATGAAAATATATACTGATATTATTATGTATTATTTTCTATTGGACTGTAAGACCAATGAAAATATTTATTAATTTTAAAAAAATTCTTATTTGATTATCTGAATGGCGTAGTGAATCTCTGATAGACAGATACTTCTTTTGGCCAATTGTATGCTTGGAATGCTTATCTATAAATCAATTTTTTTCAATTTATAAAAATTATTAATTAATTATATAAATATCATAAAATTTATTACCAAATGAAAAAATTATGTTATTAAAAACCAAATTAATTGCTTTAATAAATTCATTCATTGTTAATTTTGTGTGCAAATTAATTTCATAGCACTTTTCCTCTATATCATTTAACAACTATAAAGGTACATTAATAAACAAAGATACTACATCCAATGAAATCAAATCATGTCAAACAATCTCTCAGCAATTAATCTATTAATAAATTGAATTGGATAACCATTATTAATGAAATTTCTCTTACTATCTGTAAATTCTTGTGTCTAAAATCTTTATGTGACAATTTAATTGCTCTGTCAATAACACCCTTTAATGCTCCAATTTTGTTTCCGAATTAATGGTGTGAATTAAAATCTAAAAACCTACCTGACCAAGTAGGCTTTCTGTACCAATTAAGTTTCACCTTATTATTACTACATCTAATGACATTAATGTCCAGAAAACTTAACTGACTATTAACTTCAACCTCCCTCGTAAATTTAATTCCGTCATGTACACAATTGAAAACATCCACCATTTCATCCACAAAAACTATTGTAAAATAAATGGAACAATTGTAAAGATATCATCAACATATTTCTTAAATATCATTGGTTCAAAAAGCAATTTTGACAAGGCTATACTTTCCAACTTTTCCATAACTAAATTAGCTATAACCGATAACAAAGGCGACATTGGACATCCTTATTTTTGTTCATAAAATTTAATATCAAATGAAAAAATTGTGTTATTAAAAACCAAAGTAATTGCTTTAATAAATTCATTCATTGTTAATTTTGAATGCAAATTAATTTCATTCCACTTTTCCTGCATAATATTATTTAACAACTCTAAAGGTACATTTGTAATCAAAGATACTACATCCAATGAAATCATCTTGTAGTTTTTCGGAATAACAATATCTTCCATTTCATTGTAAAAACACCAACTATCCTTAATGTAAGAACTAGTTCTTCCAACTATCTTAACCAATATATTAGACAAAAATCTAGCAATATTATAAGTTGGGAAACCTATTGAAGATAATATTATTCTAAATGTCAGATTTTCTTTATGAATATTGGGAAGCCCATAACATTTTGCCACAGTTCCATTTTCACATTTTAAATACTTATATGTAGTATCATTTATATAATAATTTCTTTTCCAATTATTTAATAACTCTTTCAATTTATTTCGTAGCTTAATGATATGTGGATTACCTAACTTCAAATAAGTATTATCATCGTTTAATATATTATTTATACAATTTATGTAATCAATTTTATTGGAAGCCACAGTTACATTACCTTTGTCGGCCTTTTGGAAGATTATATCAGGGTTATTTCTCAAAAAATTCTTCGCGGTAATTAAATCGTGTATAAAATTACTATTTAAAAAATTATCAAATTTATTTTCTCTTTTGAAATTACTAATTACATTAACTAAAGATGCACTACATTCCTTTTTCACTTCATCATTTAAACCAAAAAGATTACTTTCAACCTCCGCGATGAATTCATTGATCGGGAGATTATTTTTACAATATAATATTCCATGTTTAGCACATTAAGACATGATGCTTATTATTTATTTGGTATTTACTTTTCAGTTAGATTCCTAAACCAATTTTTATTGTTTGCATTCTTAATCGGATAGCTTTGAAATTGTTTTTTATTTCTTAAACATTCAAATTTCCTTTTTAATGTTTGTCTATTAATATATTTTGCCTTAATAAAATGTTTGTTTTGTCCAAGAAAAAATTCATGTAATTCATTTCTTTCTATATTTTGATATAAATAATATTCAATCTTTAATAAATATCTATTTAAGGAATGAATCTGAATATGTTAATCTCTAATTTCTAAATTAAGTAATTTATTTTTGAAAAAGAAAATATTCTTCTTTAGATCATAACAAACACTATTACTATAAACCTGCAAAAAATATTCATCATGAAATCTATTATTAATGTGTACCGGAAATATATTTGATTTCTTCCATCGAATAAGGAATGTGTAACGTTCATATCCCCCTCGGGATAGCCTACGCGGTATCTTCCCAGGGTAGTTTTTAGAGGGGAGGAAGTTTTTCATGATCGGACGGCGGTTTCAGGAAAATAATTTTACAAGAACACAGTATAAATTTTTTATAACAAAAATATTTATTTATTTGTGAAAAATAAGCCAGTTCCTCTATCTACAGGATTCTGTAACAAATAAATATAAACACAAAAATAATTAATAACGGTAATTTACTGCTAGATCTATATATTTATTTAAGCTAATTTTGCGCTACTTTCCGCAATGTCTCTAATATTCGGCGCTAATTACCGCACGAATACCCGGTATTATTTTCCACGCGGGGAACTAATGAACCGAGACAGGTTGATTTTAAATGGAATAAAAAATAAGGAAAACTTAACTCCGCTGGTCTTTTGAAGAGCGCCTCGCAACCAGGATCAAGAGCTAAGGGGAGAGTTTCTAGTCGGGATAAGTAAACTGCTAGTCTTTTGAGGAGCACCTCGCAACCAGGATCACGTTTACTTAAGGATAGGTAAAATTATTAGCCGTCTCTCTTTTGAGGAGCGCCTCGCAACAGAGATCAAGCTAATAACTTCGGAAAAATAAGTAAATGTAAGGATAAGTAAACTGCTGGGCTTTTGAGGAGCGCCTCGCAACCAGGATCACGTTTACTTAGGAAAGGTAAAATTATTAACCGTCTGTCTTTTGAGAAGTGCCTCGCAACAGAGATCAAGTTAATAATTTCGGAGAGGATTTTTAAAAGTCAGGATTAATTTGAGCTCTGGAAAGATTCTAGCTCCGGGAGGAGTTCGTGTGAAACAACTTCGGGGCAGTTGGTTCACCGGGCGAACTGTCGATTTTGCCTTTTGCAGGCCCTTTTATAATAAAATAATCTGATAATTCCGTCGCCGCTCGTTTAATTTTGGACGAGGCGCCAAATTATAATAATTATATTAACAATAATAATAATTAAAATAATAATAATCAATAATAATTATAATAATTATTGTTTTATATTTTGTTATTATTTGCAGCCGGTGTGCTGCGCACAGTAATAATATACATGTGTATAAGTTTAAACATTTATTTATATATATTTATATATCATGCGTATATTAAGTCGTTTGTATTAATTAATTTAATTAAATACAGCGAGTGCATTCGTTTTCGGACGCCCGTTGTATATACTGGAATTCGCGCGTTCGCTACATTCGTTGCGGCTCAGGCTGTTTAGTGAGAGCGTGCAGTAGTGTGCGTGCGGCACGTATTAGAGGGGATAGCGGCCGCGGGTCTAATACATTGAACGCGCTCTCTCTTGCCGCGCGCAGTGTATCCCCTCTACGGCATACTCTGTACTTAACTTAGTGGTAGAGATAGAGACTAGATATCGCGTTCTCTCTCTACTTGTTCGAGTTTCGGCAGTTGCGACGACTACCTTCTCCAGTAGTCGTCGCGACCTTTGCCCGGTTTTCGGTGTTTATTCGGTGTATACGCGAGTTTTAATTTTATAATTGTAGAAATAATATATTTAATATATTATTTCTAATAATATTCGATATTATTTCTTGTGGCGTTTATACATCTAAGTCCGCATATGTATGTAAAATACAGTCACCAAATTAGATGTAACACCATCTTAAGTATTTAAGTTTTAACGCGTATAATAAATTCTTTGTTCGAAATGAATTTGCACGGCCATGTTTTTGGCCGTCGCATCTCCCTCCTTTTTCGGGAGCGCGGCGCGTGTATATAATCCAAAAAAAAAAATATTGTGTGTATAAAAATAATGAAATGTGTATTACAATAAAAAAATAATGTGTGTGTTTTAAATATAAAAGTGTGAATATTTATATACAAATTTTCTTTTCGGAGCATGTGACGCATCGCACATGCCCCGTTTTTGCATCCATCCGCATGTGGAACCGCCGGTTCCCGATTCGCTGGCGATGCCGCACGGCTCCCAGATGGAAGAACAGAGTAGCATCCTCGTCGTAGACAAATGCACGCCAGGGGCGCGCGTCGTCCGTCGGGGCCGAACCGTGCGGCTTATACTCGGGTGCCGGTATAGACGGCATCCCCAGCGGAGCGGTGTGTTCTGCTGGAAGCAGTGGCGGCTCAGGTCGTGGTGGCCCGGGTGTTCGGGCATCAATCGGCAACGCGGGCTGCTCGCCGTCGGCTGGAGGCACGTCCGCCTCGCTGACCCGTGGTGGCGTTGGGACGGCTGCATGTTTCGGCACGACCTGTGTTAATATGGACGATCGTCGGCCTTCCACCTGCAGACGAGGCGGTCGTGCTGGAGGCGGTCGTACGACCAAACGCGGACGTACCGGTATCCTTAATGTGTTATTTAACTCCTGCTCGGCGACGAGCAGGTCGCGCTGCGCCCGGGTAAGTAATTTTTTGTACATATTTTCAACTGTATGTGTTCGCTAATAACTATTAACGAGAACTAAATAATAATTTTAAATTTAAGTTTAAAATTAGAATTATTATTTGATTTAAAATTTTTATTTAACATTTCTCGGGTGAAATTTTATTTTTCTTAAGAGGGCATCAACCCTTGTTCGCTTTTAATATATAAATACTTGGTCGGTTTTACAATGTCATATATAAATATAAATGATTAAATTTTATTTTTTCATTTAATTATTTAAATATAAATGATTTTCTTTAGAATAAATTTTTTAAAATTATTTTTTTTTAAATTATTGAAATAAAAAATAAAAAAAATTAACATTTTAACAATTTTTTTTTTATTTTTTTATTTTATTTATTATTATTATTATTATTATTTTTTTTTTAAATAATCATTTATATCAAAGACCGCATAATATAAGTATGTAACATAAGTATACGATAAAATATAATTAAATTTAATAGAATATTTATATATATTTTTCCTTACAGTTTTAATCGCTGTCGATGCTAGGATCTTCCGAGTCGGTAGCGGTGTATATTCCCTCATCTTCTAGTCTGGCGGCGACTCTTCTGGCTGCTCTTCGATGTAGTCGCCTGTTTTCTCGATGACGTTCCTGGGCTGCTGGACTTCTTAAGTTCCATAGAATGCGAAATCCGATTTTATTAATTTCTGCCATACCAAAAATGATGTCCACGGGCTGGTCTGAGACTATGGCGAAATTACTGATCGTAGTTTTATCCTTGCAGGTGTACTCCACCTCCAGCGTGTATGTGGATACAACGTTGACGGGATCAATGGTGTATAACGGGTCCCGGTTAAGGTGGAGAACCGCTTCCCCGTATACACGCCAAGCACCACGTCGCTCGAGTATTCTGCCGATTTCTGCTGAAGCTGTGGTCATCAGTGTCCCAGTATTAATTAGTGCATGGAATGGCAGTCCATAGCACTTGATGGGAAAACTGAGGTTCAGGAATTGACGGCAGAGCTCTTGTTCGACAGGGTGCTGCATTTTGACTGAACACTTAGGCCTCTGATCGGCCCTTATATAGTGGATTCATGGTGGTATCTTATCTAGATTCTTATATCGTTTACGTAGGTCCTTAATATGAATATGTTTAATAATTTGACCTTTATTATCTTTCAGTTCGTATATAACTGGCGATACCTTCCTGAAAATAGTATACGGACCCAGATATTTTGGAGCTAATTTTACGTTAAACGCGTCTATTTTATTTGATAATTCGTGTGAACGTTTATATACATAATCGCCGATTTCCGAGTTCCATTTTCGACGGTTTTGATCGTAGTAATGTTTTTGTTTTTGGAAGCTCCGAGCTAGTTGACTTTGTACAAGTTCTATTGTCTCTTGTATTTATTTGATCCGATTCTCGGCTGTAATATTACAATTTTGACCAAATTTTTGGACAAGAGATCCGGGTGCTCTTAATTCACTCCCAAAATTTATGTAAGCGGGTGTAAATCCCTTTGTTTAGGATGTAGCGATATTATACGCGAACTGTAGCTCGTGCAAATAGCAATCCCATGTTCGATGATTTTTCTCTATGTATTGAGAAATCATGGTTTTTATTACTTTATTTGCTCGCTCTACTGGATTACACTGCGGCGTATATCGTGGTGTTTTTCTGTGAGTTATTCCGGATTTTCACAGCATTTCCGTAAATTCTTTTGACACGAATTGTCGTCCATTATCGGAAATAATAATTTTCGGGCATCCGAAACGTAGAATGACTTGCTGTTTAACTGCCAGCGTTATAGCCTCGGCAGTCGCTTTTCGTAAGGGTTTTAATTCTACCCAATTTGTTAATTTATCCTGCATGACTAACAGCCAGGTGCTCAATTTTGTTGATCTTGTGTGTGGTTCTATAAGACCAACGGCCACGATATCCCAAGGCTGTTCGACTAACGTCGCATGCAATTTTCCAGCCGGTGATTGTTGTTGAGATTTAAATTGGTGATAATTCTCGCAATTTCTTACATAGTTCCAGGCCTGTAATAGCTTTTGGATATCTTAACAATAGTTTTCGAGATTCCTAGATGACCAGCAGTAGGATCTTTATGTACTTCGATTAGTACTCTATGTTGCTCGGATTTCGGTACGCAGATCTTCCATTGCAAATTCTCACTCGTATCATTAATGTCTAATGTGTGTAAAATATGCTTATATAATCTTCCATTAATAATACAAAAATCGGGGTAGTTTGCAGGATCACTCTCCACATTTTTGTATATTTTTTCGTACCAATCTGCGATTTTAATTGTAGTTGCTTCGAAAGCTAGCGGCTGTCGAGATAGAGTATCGGCTAATAAATTATCTTTACCAGGACGATATTTAATTTCGAAATCGTACTGGCTTAATTCAAGTGCCCAGCGGGCTAAACGACCGGAAGGATTCTCTATGTTGTTAAGCCATTTTAGCGATTGATGGTCGGTAAGTACAATAAAATGATATCCTTCGAGATAGTCTCGAAATTTCCACACACCCCATTTAATTGCTAGACATTCTAGCTCAGTGGCGGAATAGTTTTTTTCGGCTGGGGAGAGTGTTCGACTTGCAAAGGCGATGACTCGTTCATTGTTCTCATACGCTTGAGTAAGCGCAGCTCACAATCCTTCTTTACTGGCATCCGTTTGCAGGATAAACGGGCGGCTCCAGTCTGGACAGGAAAGGATGGGTGCGTTTGTGAGAAGTTGCTTGATTTTGTCAAACGCATCTTGCTCGGTTTCTCCCCAGGTCTACTTAGCTTTTTTTCTAGTAAGTCGATGTAGTGGTGCGGCAACATTCGAGATATCTTTAAGGAATCGTCTGTACCACGATATTAGACCCATAAATCGCTGAATTTCTTTCATGTTTTTAGGTGGTGCTAAATTCAGTACGGCAGCCACCTTTTCCGGATCGGTTCGTAGACCGTTTTTGTCTACAATATGTCCTAAATATTTTAGACTTGAGCGGGCGAAATGGCATTTATCTGGATTGGGTTTTAATTTCGCTATTCTTAACCGGTTGAAAACTTCTTTTAATTTTTGTAGATGCTCCTCAAACGTAGACGAGACTATTACGATGTCGTCTAGATAGGCAAATGCATACGGAGCCATTTCCGGAGTGATCACTCTGTCTAAGAGTCGTTGGAAGGTAGCCGGTGCTGAATGTAGGCCAAACGGCATTACGTTGAATTCATATAGGCCTTTTCCGGCGACGGTAAAGGCAGTGACATGACGGCTTTCTGCTGTTAGAGCTACTTGCCAATTTTCAATTTTTTAATCTAATGTGGATAGATATCGGGCTCCTCTTAGCTTGTCTAGTGTAGCATTAATTTGCGGAAGAGGATAAGCGTCTTTCTTTGTAATCTTATTTACTTTTCTAAAATCCACACAGAATCGTGCTTTTCCGTCCTTCTTTTTTACAATAACGACTGGTGAACTCCACGGACTGCTTGACGGTTGAATTACGTTTTCGTTTAGCATTTTATCGACCTTCTGATTGATAATTTCTTGCATGGCCGGATTTCTTGGCCGATATTTCTGTTTAATTGGCGTTTTTTCTTCCACGACGATTTCGTGTTGCAGGAGCGGAGTAGGACCTTTGATAAAGTTAAATTTATCCATCTCTGTTTTTAAAAACTTTTCTAATCGCTGACGTTCGGTTGGATTTAAATCCTGTAGTCCATACGGTGTATCAATTGTACATACTTGATGTATTTGATCGTTTACTGATATGTTTATCTCACAGTTGTTTAATATTATATGGATTTCAAGTTTTTTTAGAGTACCCATACCTAAGAGCATAGGATGGCTCAATCCATTCATTACTAAAAATTTTTGTTGGAATCGTTTTCCTTGCACATATATTGGTCCATAAATATTTCTTCCAAGGCTTATTTCTGAGCCATTTGCCAAGACTGCAATTGGATTACTTGGCTTAGTATGCCATCCGAATTTCATACAAATTTCACTCAGTTGTTCACTCACATAGGAACTTACTGATCCCGTATCCAAAAGGGCTGACACTTCGTAATCGCCAATCATTACTCTTATAAAATGTCTGTTGTCGGTTTATATTTCTAGTTGTTGTTGTTGGGCCGAGCTAGGTTCGGTGTGGGCTCGGCCCTCCTGGCGTTTCCCGACGGGTGGCACTTGCAATCACGGGTGTACACATTATCGTGACCACAATATGAACAAAAGATTTTTTGCTGTTTTGTGCACTTAAAACGATCGTGGCCCGTTGTTTTGCACTTCCAGCAACAATTAGTTCGGTCGTATACTGAAGCAATTTTATTGTTAAAGATATGTACTCGGATCTCCGGTTTTCTTGTTTTATATTCTGGTGTGGAAGTGTGATTTTTCGTAATTTTCTGTCTCTCACACTGTTTTTTGGTTTCCAGATACTCTTCTACTTGTTGGACGATATCTGACATTGTTGTGACGTCATCACGACGAATATGTAATCTATATTCGGCGAGCATATTGTAGTACATCGTTTCGGTTCTTTGTTCTTCCGTAAAACCTCCTCGACGTCTCATTAGTGTAATTAATGAATTATCGAATGCACGGATGTCTTCATTAGATTCTTGTACACGGTTATGGATTTGTCGATCAAGATTTCGACGTTCGCTAGGTGATAAATAGAATTTTCTTAACCCTTCTTCTAATTCCGAAAACGTTTTAAAATTTGAGGCATAATTTCTATGCCATAATTGTGCATCACCTCGCAATAGTTCCGGGAATCCATTCAAAATTTGCTGTTCGGATAAATTATATGCTCTTTTTAACTCATGGATCCTTTCGAGGAAAGAGTGTAAGTCTTTGCCATCAAAGTGACAATTCCACTTTCTCATTTGGTCCATCACTTTTGCGTTTTCTTGTGCAGCCGACGGTTGCTGCACGTATACAGTAGCAGGCGGAGTGCTAAAAGGTGTGTTCGCACCTGGGTGTACCACGACTGGACTGGACGTTGATGCAGCTGCTTGTTGGTTTAAGAGTTGCATACGTAATTGACGAAATTCTTCCTCAATTTCTTCAAGATCTTGAGTTCGATTTACGTCTTCGTCGAAGCCGGTTTGTCGAAAAAGAGCTCCGGGTGAGCCCGCACATATGAAATTAAATTTTGTCGCAAATACGATTTTGGACCTTTATAGGTAAATTGTTTTTATCGAGTTCTCGTTCGATTTGCTCTTTCGTCAGTTTATAGATCCAGCTCACACGCGGTTTTGCCATTTTAGAAAAAATAATAGAGAAAATAATTTTTTTTTTTTATTTATAAGAAAACTATTATTTCAGTTTTCTATTTTCAAAACGATAAAATTTAAATAAATTTCGATTTGTATTACTTCGTGCTTCAGGTCAACCCGCCTTAGCACCTAGTCGCTCAGCCCGCCACTAGGCTCTTTTCACACAAATCGAAAAAATACGGTTTTTTATAAAAAATTAAAAAATTTCCGCTTAAAGAAATTATTCTGTAATTTCAGAAATAATAAACTTTATTCAAATATAAATTTTTCGGATTTATAATACTAGTCCCTGTTCGGGCGCCATGTAACGTTTCTATCCCCCTCGGGATAGCCTACGCGGTACCTTCCCAGGGTAGTTTGAGAGGGGAGGAAGTTTTTCAGGATCGGGCGGCGGTTTGAGGAAAATAATTTTACAAGGACACAGTATAAATTTTTTATAACAAAAATATTTATTTATTTGTGAAAAATAAACCAGTTCCTCTATCTACAGGATTCTGTAACAAATAAATATAAACACAAGGGGAGAGTTTCTAGTCGGGATAAGTAAACTGCTGGTCTTTTGAGGAGTGCCTTGCAACCAGGATCACGTTTACTTAGGAAAGGTAAAATTATTAACCGTCTGTCTTTTGAGGAGTGCCTCGCAACAGAGATCAAGTTAATAATTTCGGAGAGGATTTTTAACAGTCAGGATTAATTCGAGCTCTGGAAAGATTCTAGCTCCGGGAGGAGTTCGTGTAACAACTTCGGGGCAGTTGGTTCACCGGGCGAACTGTCGATTTTGCATTTTGCAGGCCCTTTTATAATAAAATAATCGGATAATTCCGTCGCCGCTCGTTTAATTTCAGACGAGGCGCCGAATTATAATAATTATATTAACAATAATAATAATTAAAATAATAATAATAATCAATAATAATTATAATAATTATTGTTTTATATTTTGTTATTATTTGCAATCGGTGTGCTGCGCACAGTAATAATATACATGTGTATAAGTTTAAACATTTATTTATATATATTTATATATCATGCGTATATTAAGTCGTTTGTATTAATTCATTTAATTAAATACAGCGGGTACATTCGTTTTCGGACACCCGTTGTATATACTGGAATTCGCGCGTTCGCTACATTCGTTGCGGCTCAGGCTGTTTAGTGAGAGCGTGCAGTAGTGTGCGTGCGGCATGTATTAGAGGGGATAGCGGCCGCGGGTCTAATACATTGAACGCGCTCTCTCTTATCGCGCGCAGTGTATCCCCTCTACGGCATACTCTGTACTTAACTTAGTGGTAGAGATTGAGACTAGATATCGCGTTCTCTCTCTACTTGTTCGAGTTTCGGCAGTTGCGAGGACTACCTTCTCCAGTAGTCGTCGCGACCTTTGCCCGGTTTTCGGTGTTTATTCGGTGTATACGCGAGTTTTAATTTTATAATTGTAGAAATAATATATTTAATATATTATTTCTAATGATATTCGATATTATTTCTTGTGGCGTTTATACATCTAAGTCCGTGTATCTATGTAAAATACATCCACCAAATTAGATGTAACACCATCTAATTTGGTGTATTTAAATTCTAACGCGTATAATAAATTCTTTGTTCGAAATGAATTTGCGCGGCCATGTTTTTGGCCGTCGCAAATGTATGTTTTTCTATAAGAATTACAACTTTTAGATTCATTTTTATCCATTTCGAACAATAATCTTTAATAGTATTACCATATTTAAAATAAATTTCTCTAAAATAAATCATGACATACCCCCTTAATTTAAGTTAAATAGACCTTTTATTTTAAAATAATTTAATTGTACTTATGTTGACTGCCCATATACAATGATTTCATTGGATGTAGTATCTTTGTTTACAAATGTACCTTTAGAGTTGTTAAATGATATTATACAGGAAAAGTGGCATGAAATTAATTTCATACAAAATTGACAATGAATGAATTTATTAAAGCAATTAATTTGGTTTTTAATAACACAATTTTTTCATTTGATAATAACTTTTATGAACAAAAATAAGGATGTCCAATGTCGCCATTGTTATCGGTTATAGCTAATTTAGTTATGGAAAAGTTGGAAAGTATAGCCTTGTGAAAATTGCTTTTTGAACCAATGAGATTTAAGAGATATGTTGATGATATCTTTACAATTGTTCCGGAAGTTTTTGTGGATGAAATGGTGGATGTTTTTAATTCTGTACATAACAGAATTAAATTTACAAGGGAGGTTGAAGTTAATAGTCAGTTAAGTTTTCTGGACATTAATGTCATTAGATGTAGTAATAATAAGGTGAAACTTAATTGGTACAGAAAGCCTACTTGGTCAGGTAGGTTTTTAGATTTTAATTCACACCATAAATTCGGAAAGAAAATCGGAACATTAAAGGGTTTCATTGACAGAGCAATACAATTATGACATAAAGATTTTAGGCAAAATGATTTACAGATAGTGAGAGAAACTTTTATTAATAATGGTTATTCAATTCAATTTATTAATAGATTAATTGCTGACAGATTGTTTGACATTTATAATACCGAAAATAGACATAGTGCACGAGTTGATGTTAACGGAGGAAAAATTATTGTCTTGCCATATGTTAGAGGTTTGTCTGAAAGAATTAAAAGAAATTTTCGGAAATATAACATTCAAATTTTCTTTAAGAATAGCAATGATTTGAGTAGATTGTTTAATAATTGCAAAGATAGGGATGATTTATACTTAAAATCAGGAGTTGTTTACAAGATTAATTGCATGGATTGCGATAAATACTATATTGGACAAACAGATAGCTATTTAAAAAAGAGAATTTATGAGCATAAATATAGTTTACGTAGCTCACATATTACTTACGGTTTAAAAGAACATTGTTTAAAGTTTTTACATTCTTTTGATTTTCTGAATGTGGATATTTTGGAACATGGTATTAATAATAAGTATTAACGGGAGAATCTTGAAAGTATTTACATTTCCAGGAATCGAAATACAATGAATTTAATTTTCGAGTCTGGTAGATTGGACAGTGTTTATCATTCCTTATTAAATTGATTGTTTTTGGACAATTTGTGAAGAGGGGAAATTTATATGTAATTTACTAAATTTGGTGGTGGGGATGGGTATATATAGATTAGAATATAAGGTTTAGTTTAGTCCCTGATGAGGAGCCGTAGCGAGCTCGAAACGTTGGACAAGTCTTCAATTAGGTAAGGGTATTGGGGACAGTCAGACTGCACTTTACTAACAAAGAATTTTTTCAGCTAATATTTTATTTTTAGATTAGTCTACGGGGGTGAATGTAAACAAGGATAGTCTGACTGTCATTATAATTTTAATTTAATTTTTAATTTAATTTTTATTTTTAATTTTTATTTTATATTTATTTCTTTATTTTTATTTTTATTTTTTATTTTTATTTTTAGATTGAATTGATTGGACTGTAAGACCGATAAAAAAATATTTATTAATTTGTATATGGGCAGTCGACATAAGTACAATTAAATTATTTTATACATAAAAGTATCAGCGTTATTTTCTCTGAAATTTCCTTCACACAGTTTATTCAGTGTAAAGTGTGCGTGACTTGACATACTTCAGAAAGCTCATGGAATAAAAGTGATCAATTAGATTATTATTTTAAAAATAGTTTTAATCTGTTTGAAACTCTTAAGCAGGCCCTGAGCCTATTTCCTTTTTCTAAAAGTAGAATAGGCAGCAAGCAGTGCTGAACGTTGTTTCTTCCTGTGCTTAAAATATTTTTTAAATACTTGTATTGGTTTTTTTTTATTTCTTTTTATCGATTTTGTTGATTATTGTTAGATTTATAATAATAGAAGATAGTAGGACTTGATACCTTTCAAGGGACGGAGGCATCAATTCCTACAACCAAGTAGCCGAATTTCCCTAGAGAGTAAGTAACCTCACGGATACTGAGGAACTCGAAGTATGTTTTATAATCAATATTGTGTATTTTATTATTATTATTTTTTAGATTATATAGAGCACCCGTTTTTTTAGTAGGTCCCTCTCTATAAAAGTACATTTTGAGATATCCTCGAACTCTCCCTCCTCTAAAATACAGTCGACTCCGGTTGACCAATGGTGTTATATCTGGCGGGTGGGAAAGTCGATGAACACCTCCATCAACTGTTTCTGCGAAGCAATGGAACTATTTTTCAACCGCTTCGCAGAATGAACCAGTGGCTGAAAAAACAATAGGATCCGGATGACTTCATTGAAGAAAAAGATGAAGACTCGGATCGGGTTGTTCTTAAACACAAGTCAGCCAGGAAATCCTTCATTGAAAGGATTATAGCTCAAGGTAATCCATCTTGACTACACTCTACAGCTGTTCAAGAAGAGAGGGATCCCTTGGAATTATTGGAGCACGATGAGGAGGTCCAACGGAATCTAGAAACCTCTCGATTCCGTTTGAGAGTGAGTCTGACCATCCAGCCTGGTGTGGACGAACAGATGACTGCAGGAGACCTACTCGTCCCACAAGAACAGTCGGGGCAGACGATCCCACCCCTGTCGTCAAGCGAAATCGCCAACTCCCCTCCTGGCAGGTGTATAATGGAATGGCCATGTATAATGGAAGATATTGTACGGTTTATGTTAGTACAAGACCTCCGGAAAAAGAGATTAAAAGAAGCAGTTGCTGCCATAACAAATCAATTATCTGCTCTGTTGCAGATTCGTTCCACACCGGTCAGCAGTACATGACTGGCTGAGGACCCTGCACGGAAGAAGGTGCACATTTATGTGTCATACAGCCACCGTGCAGTGATCTGTGCAACCTTTAGCCAGTGGTGTTTGTACGCCATGTTGAAGTCCTCGAATCAGTGAACAATGCTGGACGGAGGGAACTCCTCGAAGCCATCAGAAATTTCGAGGATTATGCTGTCCGGAGTATTTACCAGTGATAAGTTAGAAGTCATTGGGGGGTCCAAGAGGGATATAGGTCTTGTAGTTCGTAAATGGAATATTGGATACGAGCATTCCCATTAAGACACAGAATTATTCCCCAGGCGGATCGAGGAGCGCCAACGAAGTTCACAGATATCTGATGAAGAATTAATTGAGACGCTCCCCGAAATTTTCAAGGGGAATGTAGAGTTATGGCTCAATGCTTTGAAAAAAGAGGCAAAAACAACCTGGAGTGAAGTCCGTACCGCTGCAAAAATGTGGTAAGGAGCCGGTCCACAATATCGAGGAAAATGGGTTAGAGAGGCTGAAGCTCGAGCAAACGAACCTTCGCGTGATTATATCACTTGTCTTCTCTCGATATTCGATCGGTTAAATCGACCTTTCCCCGAGACAGAGCAATGGGATAGACTGTTGCGCAATGCGCGCCCAGAAATCCAGCGAAGGATATCAAGGAAGTCGTTTAATAATATTCAAGAATTTCTGAATTTGGCCAGAGAAGCCGAATTTGCATTGAAGTGTTAAAAATTTTATTACACTCCTTCGCCAGAGCAGGCGATTTTGCGCGAGGCCGCATATAAAACGCCGAATCCCAAGCGTACTAATACACAAGTAGCTCAGGAATCCCCTGATCACGAAAAGAGGATCAATTCTGACATGACAGAAGTGCTCAAAGTACTTGCTCGCATGGAATCGAAATTCGAGATGTTGGGAACGTCTAGTAGACCATCTACTTCTCAGGGTGATCGAAGGTCGATACCAGCAGAAGAAAGAAGAGGGCCATCAAAATCGAAACGCCAATGCTGAAGGCAGAATCGAACACCCCCTAAGAAGTCTGATAGAACAACCAGTCCTTAGCGTGCCAACAAAGCTCCGGAGGGTCGTCCACCGGATCGGAAGAAGAGTCTAGACGGTCCAATGAAGTGTTATAAGTGTGGTGAATTAGGTTACCGCACTTATAAGTGCTCTAAGTGTTCGGGAAAAGGGAAGCAAGGCGACCACTAGGGGTCAAGTCGACTTGCAATCTAAACGTGACCCCACACGAGAATGGTCGAAGCCCTCGTCCTCAAATCCTGAATCGTCTTCGATTAATCAAACTGAAGGAAAGCCTGATTCATATTGAGGAAATGCCGTCGGTTGAGGAAAATGACAGTGGCGAATTAATTCTCAGCCAAATTGCAGCGCTGCCGGAAAAAACGTGCTGGTGGTTTCCGGTACGAATTTCTGAGTACCGGATACGTGCATTATACGACACGGGCGTATCTCGCACTGTCATAGGCAAGATTGAGTTACAATTAACAAACACTTGCCATCAAGATCTCTACCCAGCCTCGAGAGTTGGTGCTAGAGGCCCGGGAACTAGCCCCTTTACGTCACGAGTCACGTCGAACTGCCGTTCGTAGTGGCAAGGATTACGCGCGATGTGCTGGTCACTGTGAATCCAAACCTAGAAGTAGATTGGTACGTACATGCCAATTACTTTATATAATTCGATGTGAGTTAAAGCAGCAAATAAACGGGTCAGGATGGAAGTAACCGTTGTCACAATGTAATGGAATGCAACGAGTTGCTTTGTTGCGATTGACTGACAGCTTATATTCTGAAATTATTCGAGTAGGCGATATAAACTCAGAAGTAAATACTGGTTTTGATTTGAACATGGAATTTTCGAGGTTAGCACCCATTGGTCTCGCAGATATATCTCGGCAAGAGCAAGAACGTATAAAGAAGCTCTTGAAGAAAATCCTGCCGGCGGGAGAAGTGAAAATGGGAGGTATGACGTGGGTGGAACATATTATAGATATAGATACTCGCCCTATACGTCAAAATGCTTATCCAGTCTCTATAAAAACACAAGAACAGATGCATTCTCAAATTAGAAAAATGCTGGAGACTGGAGCAGTCGAGCCATCCACAAGTGGTTGGTCAAGCCCAGTGGTGATGGTACGTAAACGGGAAATATAGATTTTGCATCGATTTTCGAAAAGTTAATTTTGTTTCAAAACCTGATGCATACCCTTTGTTTAACATGGACCAGATTCTAAGGAAGCTGCAATCAGCTAGATATATTTCTACCTTAGATCTCAGTATTGCGTACCATCAAATACCACTGCATCCAGAATGCAAACCAATAACGGCATTTACGGTAACTGGAATGGGATTGTTCTAGTTCACCAGGATGTTTCTGTCTAACGCTGGAGCATCATTCCAAGCACTTATAGACCGAATAATCGGACCAGACCTCCAGTTGAATGCATTTTCATATATTGACGATATTATCATCGCCACAGAAACATTCGAAAACACTCAGACTGGATATGTCGTGTTCTTGCTCGAGTACAAACTGGACTCACGATAAATCGAGAAATGAGTATCTTCGGACACACCGAAGTCAAATATTTAGGTGGTCTCGTGAATCGTGAGGGATTCCGTCCCGATCCCGGTCAGAAGGTCGAACCAGTCATGTATTACACAGAACCGAGAAACCTGAAGCAACATAGAAGTTTCTTCGGGATGACATTCCTAGTATAGAAAATTCCTAAAAGATTTTGCTATCATTGCCGAACTATTCACACGTCTAACTAGAAAGGACTGTCGGACAGAGGAACAACAAGCGTCTTTGAGTGGACAGAGGAACAACAAGCGTCTTTCGACAAGATCAAATCAATGATCGCTTCGGCATGCATCCTGCATAGACCGTCGTTTGATATCCAGTTTACCATGCAAACAGATGCAAGTGATACAGGCATCGGAGCGGTCCTTACGCAGGAAGTCGATGGACAAGAATGGATGTTGGAGTTCGCGAGTAGAGCACTCTCCCAAGTCGAAAGAACCTATACGGTAATCGAGAGAGAATGCTTAGCTGTCATATGGACTATTAATAAGTTCCGTCCTTAGATAGATGGATAATATTTCCGTGTCGTTACAGACCACAGCAGTTTGAGGTAAATTCGAACGATGTAGAACCCAACTGGCAGACTTGCACGATGGGATCTATGATTGCAAGGGCAATGTTTCCATGTATAGTATCGTAAAGGGACGTAGAACAACGTGTCAGATGCCCGTTCTAAGATGTCCCAAGGAGATGAACTATTTTGTAAAACTATAATCTGGGCAAGAGATACCCAGGATGAATGGTATCTACAATGGTTCAAGAATGTCCAAGATCGTCCCGACGATTAGCCGAAATGGAAAATAATCGGGCGACAATTATACTGTTATCGTCCAGATGAAGTCCTCGAAGTCATCATGAGCGATCAGGACGCTTGGAGGATCGTCGTTCCTAAGGAACATCGTAACACAGTTCTTAAAGAATATCACGATAATCCTACAGTCGGACATCCAGGAGTCAGCAATTATTACTGGACTGGATTTTATAAGACGGTTCAAGAATACGTGAAAAACTGTCTTATATGCCAGCCCTCAAAGGTGGACAAAGACCACCTGCTGGATGAATGGGTCGGAGAGTCTTAGAGAGACCTTGGAAAATGGTCGCCGGTGATATTACCGGACCATTTGTAAAGAGTCGCCATGGATTTGAGTATATACTGGTGTTTCAAGACTTGTTTACATGGTGGCAATAATTTAGAGAGAGAATCGTACTCAAATTCGGCGCTCCAGAGGTCCTCCTGTCGGTTAATGGTACCAAATTTAAAAGTCGTATGATTGATCAATACATAGTGGAAACGGGTACACTCCATATCCTTACTCCACCGTACCATCCGCAGGCTACTCCGGTGGAGCGGGTTAACAGGACATTGAAAACCCGCATTGTGGCGTTTGTAGAAGGATCCCATAGTATGTGGGACGAGAAACATTTTGAGTTAAATTTTTCACTAAACACGACGCCACATAGTTCCACTGGATATTCTCCGGCTCTATTGAATTTCGGAAGAGAGCTTTTTCCGCCAGGAACTCTCCGCCGCAGCCAAGATCAAGCTACGGCGGAAACGCAACGAAAGGGAAGAAAGAGTTCCTGGTGAGCAAAAATGAGTTCGTTGAGAGAACTTTAAGTGGCGGCTAAGACACGATCTCAAGGACAGCAGCATCGTCAAGCAGATGATTATAATGCCGGGCGATGTTCTTCTCCATACCAGGTGGGTTACCTGGTATGGAAGGAAAATCGTGTCTTATCCTCGGCAGCTCAATGGGTAATGTCGAAATTAGCCCCGAAATACGTATGTCCGTTTTTTTTTCATACAAAAGAAAGGGACAAATACGTGTGAGCTGGAAGGTTGTGACGGACGGATGGAACAATTAGCTCATGCTGAACAACAAACAAGTCCAAGCCGAGGAAAACGATCTCTTGGAAACCACTTCCACACAGGAATCAGAGGATGAGGTTTAACCACCACCACCGCTGGAGTCAGAAGAAGAGATTGCTACCCAACCGCCGTTACATCCTGACCAAGTGACAGGCGATCAACCTGTCATGTGAGAAGCATCACCATCAAATGAAGTTTCTAAAGCGAGGTCCTCTACGCAGGAATACCCCGGGAATACTTGCGAGGCGTTTGATCCTGTTCCGGGTAGGAAACGAGGTCGTCCACGCAAAAGTCGAATTACTTTCCAACGGTCTTCGTATCAAGATTTGGCGTCCTCTCATAGAAAGGACCCTACAGAACGAAGACCGCGTGGTCGGCTGCGGAAGGAGAAGTAGTTCTTCCCTTCCCTTTGATATAATTTGTCTTCTCTTTTGTTTTGTTACAGATGGACCAACTTATGGATCATGATTTCATGATTCAGTTTAAAGAGCTGTTGGGAAAAATGTGGAGTAATGGACTGGTTCTTTCCGTCGTCCAAGCTAAACCAACAAACTGGTTCCTTCCGTACGTCTCCTCCGAGGTGATTGAAGAGTTGGAGGAGGAGAGTTCGGATTCGGACGAGGAGCGGTATGTCCCTTTAAGGGCACCTTACAGCCAGCCCGGCCCCTCTCGTCCGAAGGGCCATGCCGTCAGGAAAGAAGATCCGCGTGCTCAACTCCTTCCTGAATCCGAAACGACTCCTCCCGAAGTAGGAGTCTCGGGTCAAGAGGGAGTATGGTCAAACCAGGAGCGAGAAGATGCGCGACTTCGAACTTCCTTAGTTCCTCAGGAAGCAAGTGCCCCGGGTCAAGAGGCAGTGAACGAGGCAGGCCAAACCCAGTCCCGCAGCGGGAGCGGCGGGACGAGAAGAGGTCCCCAAACCGGAATCCACTACTCCTGAGGAATAATCCTCAGGATTAGAGGGGGGTGTGATACCGGATGCTCAAGAATCAGTTAACTCGTCCGTTCCCCCAGATGCTGGAACTTCGAGCCCTAGAAAGGACCGAAAATCCATATGCCTTCCCCAAGTCTAACTCCGTTACAGTGAATGCAGAAGAATCTCCTGTCTACCTTAGCTGATTTCAAGGCTAAGACTGAAATTGCCAGTAGAGCTGAGATTCTACTCCTGGAACTCTGGGGAGAGTTGCGGAGCGATAAAGTGGTCCTCGAGAAGTCGGTCCCATTGTCTACAGAGAGTTAGAGGAGTTGAAATAGTCAGCCAGGGTTCGGTATGCTTTCCTGAAGCGATTGTAAGAAGAGATAACTCGGTCCCGCGAAGAGACCCGTCAGTTAGGGGAGGGTATCCCCTCTTCTCTCCGAGAATCTGCAGAGATATCAGCCGATACAAGGCTGAGGAGCCTAGGGAGTAGTCCGCAACCCAGAGGGACGTATGGTGGAGAGGGGTCAAGGCGTACATCTGGAGCTCCTGCCGATAGAGGCAGGCGCACCATAGCTAGTCGGATAGTTCCGGAGATATATCACTTTTCGGAAATATATCAATTTTCTTTTTTTTAATATTTTTTTTATATATAAAATTTTGTTATGAATTTTTGTTATATATAAAATGGTGTTATAAAAAAGATCTCTTTTCTTTTCCCTTATCCGAAGTAATCCTTTCTTGGATTAATCCTTTATACGTTTCCTTTTTCGATGCAGAGATGCGTACGTCATAGAGTACGCAATATCTGAAAGGGGGGTGTAACACATATAGGAATTTCTTCATATATGTGTTAAAAAGAAAATTGGAGGGAAAAATAAAAAAAAGGAGAGACATGGAGGTATGGGTATATTATAATAATATATATTATAATACAGAAAATTTTTAATTTTTAATATAGTAATAATATAGTAATAGTGGTTGTTGGAAAAAGCAAGTTAATCGATATACCTGTGCTTGAGTATTTTTCCAAAAAAAATAGAAATATAAAGATTGTTGGAGATTCGACATTGAAATAATCAGTGACTCTTTTTTGGCATTGTTCGTTCGATCTAATATTTACACTTTAAAATCGACCGGTATTGCCTTTGTCGAAATCACGGGAGAGTTTTAATTATAAAAAAAGAGTTTTTTTAAATACCAAGTTTTTCACCGTTGGGTGGTAAATTTTCGATGTTTCTTTGCAAGGTTGTTGAATCTTCTTAATATTTGCATTCATTTGGAATTCGCTGAATAATATTATCAGGAATGTGAATAAGTCTTTCCCGTTTTTTTTCAAATTTTGAGCCTTTATTGTGAAAAAACGGTTACAAATGAATTATTGAAAGTATTGGCCATCGCTAGCTACAACTTTTTCCCATCTTTCTGGCAACATACGAATCCCGTTGCGAAAAAATTCGACCGGTTTGGCCTCTATCCAGTCATCCACCCATTTTTTGGCTTCCTCGTAGGAACGGAAGTGCTGGTCAGCCAGGCCATGCGTCATCGATCTGAAGAGATGGTAATCAAACGGAGCAACGTCTGGACTATACGGCGGGTGGGGTAGGACTTCCCATTTGAGCGTTTCTAAGTATGTTTTCACCGGCGGTGCAACATGTGGGCGAGCATTGTCATGTTGCAAAATAACTTTGTCGTGCCTGTCGGAGTATTGTGGCCGTTTTTCTCGCAGTGCGCGGCTCAAACGCATCAATTGTCGTCGATAGACCTAGCCTGTGATCCTTTCATTCGGTTTCAGAAGCTCATAGTAAACCACACCTAGCTGGTCCCACCATATACAGAGCATGAGCTTGGCGCCATGAATATTTGGCTTGGCCGTCGATGATGATGCATGGCCGGGTAGTCCCCATGATTTTCTTCGCTTCGGATTATCGTAACGTATCCACTTTTCATCGCCAGTCATGATACGATGCAGAAAACCCTTTCTTTTATGTCGCTGAAGCAGCTGTTCGCAAGTGAAAAAACGCCGTTCGACGTCTCTCAGCTTCAGTTCGTACGGCACCCAATTTCCTTGCTTTTGGATCATTCTCATGGCTTTCAAACGCTTGGAAATGGTTGTTCGGTCAACTCCCAATGCTTCAGCAAGGGTCCCAATGCTTCAAATCTTCTTGCGTTTGACAAGAATCTTCATCAAGCAAAGTCGACAATTCTCGATCTTCAAAGATTTGCGGCCGCCCGGAACGCTCCTTGTCTTCCACGTCGAAATCACCGCTTTTGAAGCGTCGAAACCATCCGCGAACACTTGAATCATCGACACAACCTTCTCCATAAGCCTCCTGAAGCAATCGATGCCTCTCGGCAGCAGATTTCTTCAAATTGAACCAATAAAATGAAACTTCCCGCAAATGACGTCGACTCGGCTCAAATTTCGACATTTTCACGATATCAAAAATTTATGATGCGAAAAAATTTTAACTAATGTATTAGTATGGAATTGTTGACATATGAATAAGCTTTGATTATGACATATGTAACCATTGAATACTCGCACAGTATTGGTGGCGCCATCTCTTACAAAAAACGGGAAAGACTTATTCACACTCCTAATATAATTTTTATCGATTTAATTCAATATAGAGCGATTTGCTTAGTAATTTAAATATTATAATATATTTAATTTATCAAATCATAAGTATGTAAGAGAGAGGTAGAAATTAACATAGAGCAGTAGTTATAAGAACAACAAGCGCGCACACATCTTTTGATAGTAGTTATTCTTGTTCTCCGTACTACGGCGCTCCTATTGCTTGATCTCTGATAGTAAATTTCAGGACAGACGGTAAGTCCGAGAAAAAATAATAGTAAAAAACCTACGGTCCACCACAATTGTTTTTAAAACAATTTCATCCGTTTTGGGTTCTTTAAACCTCTCTTAACGGTTACCTTTACCGGGAATTTATTAAATAAATATCCCATTACAATATATATATATATATATATATATATATATATATATACTAATTACATATTAATATTCAAGATATACTCCCTGGAACGGATTATATATCCAATATGTCTCCTTTAGGATTTTCTTCGAAGGACGGCGTAGTTACTTGTACGGGGGAAAACTCACGTTTACGGTAGGCGCTGGGCAGGAGGTTGTCTTCTCTTCACCTGTGATAGTTTTACGTTGTTCTGGACGTTCGTGCTTTTCTTGAGCTAACTTCTCTATCAGTTCTTCAGATGTTGATATGGCAGTTTTACGTCTTTCCGGACGCTCTCAGATGATGTTGTCCTCTGCGTTTTCGGTAGTTTTACGTCATTATTGACGATCCTGCTCATCTTGAGCTTCCGTAGTTTTACGTCGATGCGGACATTCGCCATCGCTTTCTTGGATGGTATCGGTAGGGTTTGGGTTATGGGGACCTCATTGATTGGATTCATCGAGTGGGGGTACGCTTCTATCCAGTAGGGACAACGTAAGCGAAGCGTCAATAGCCGGGGCGCGTCAATGCTCATTGGCTTTTCCTCCTCCACGATGATGTCATGTGTTGCGTATGGTCTGAACGCAATCAGGTCGGTAATTTCTTTCTCTATAGCATCTGCCTTTTCTAGTGCTTCTATTAAGACGCGCATTTCGAGTGACGTGTTTAGCTTGAGGTATCCAGACGCGTTTGCACTGCCGATGCAGTCGCGTTCATTGGGGCTAATCCCCTCGCTTTTTCGTTGTCGAAGCTTAGACCTATGGAGGTAATTGCTATAATATCAGAAACGTGGGCCCTTGTTTCTTTCCCACTGTTTATGTCTCTTAGTTGAAACACGACTATGGAAACTTTTCTGATGATACGACATGGGGCCGTGTTTCGGCGCTAGTTTTGACGAAAATTTGTCGGGACCCGATGATAAAACATGGTTGCGTCGACAGACCATGTCGTTAACTTTGTAAGTTCATGTCGTCGGCCTTGAATATAATATTTAACTTATTTTGTGCTCACCGTACAAGTTTGTTCTTACCAGCTGATTGACTGCTGGTAGTCTATTTACTCGGTCGAGTCAGTATGCAGTTGTGAAAGACTGTATTTGTTGAGTCTGTCCATGAGTAGTCTATACATTGACATTTCACTGGGGTTTCGTACAAAATTCAGGAATGCCGACAATACTTGGGTACTTGCGTGAACCGAGATGTTTACAGCAAATGCAAATTCGGACAGGTGTAGGTCCCAGTTCTTGTGGTCGCGTTTGATGAAGATACAAATCATCGTCTTTATGGTTCGATTTACCCATTCGACACGATTCACCTGTGCAGGGTATGGCGCTACGAACTGGTGAATGATGCCTAGTTCAGCCAATTTCTTTTTACGCAAATAGTTCGCAAACTCTGTGCCGTTGTTTGTGATTACGAATTTTGGGCATCTCCATTTGAAAATTACCAGTTCGTCATGCGCCTTGGCGATCGTCTGACCCGTGGCTTTTCTTAATGATCGAATTTCGATGTACGTAGTAAATAAGTCTTCGGAAATCAATAGCTATCGATGTTGGCCTTTACTGGCCGGGGACTGTCCTATGATGTCTGCTACCACAGAGGTCCAAGGGCCTTCGATATTTCTTTGGGTCATTAGGCCAGCCGGTGCTCTTTGTGAGACTTTATGTATTTGGTACTCTGGGCAGTATTTTATGTACTTGTAAACACTCCTTCTCATTCCGGGCCAGTAGTACAGTTGCTTTGTTTTATGTACTGTTTTGGACCACACCGAAGTGTCCTGACGTAAGGGTCCTTTCGCTGTCTTTAACTGGTATTACCTCTTTCAAATCGTCAGGGCTTTTGCCTATAGCGTTTGAAAATATATTTGGGCGGTGTTTATACATTCGATCACCTCTGTCTGTCCAGTCTGGATGATTTTCTGGACGATTTTGGATTTCTGTCATTTTCCGTCTGTACCAGGAGTCTTTCTCTAGAGATGTGAGAATTACGTTATGGGATACCTCTGTTTGAGGGGGTCTTGAAAGTGCATCCGGTACGTGATGGAGCGCTCCTTTCCGGTATATGATTTCCATATTATGCGCTTGTAGTACTGTTGTCCATCTTTCTAGGCGGCCCCATGGATGTTTGAGCGAGTACAGCTATTTGAGACTGCTATGGTCTTTAATAACTGTAAATTTTTCGCCACGTCTCTCTCTAAATTCGGGTCATTAGCCCCAAAAACAAGGGGGGTCAATCGAAATTTCGCTATGCTTTTACAGGTATACCTTACCTCAAACGTGATCGCACCTAATCCATACGAAATTTTAATTCTTTTTCGCGAGGAATAAGTACAAAGGAAATTGATGTGTCTGCCAATGTCAGTGCAACAATAAAAAAAATTACATAATGTGAGGCATTTCAATAACTCTCAAGCACAACATCCGTCGCTGCTCTTACAATAAAAAGAAATTATACATTATTCCTTTGTCCTACCTTCGGCAGTTCGCTCCAAGCGCGACAGTTGCTTTATATAACTCCTATATCATTTTATGTAATATATTGAAGAGTCAATTAACAAAAAAAAATACATTACTTGATTTTTCTCAAAAAAAATATTTTGTTGGATAACTTTCTAATTTCTGACAGTAAAACTTCAAACTAGAACAGATAATAATGTAACATAACGGTAAAATTTTATCTCTCACAAATTTAAAGTAACAATTTTTTTTGTAAACTACATTCTATGGCAAGTCTGTAACAACGTATTAAGGTCTATATAAATGATTCAATTATAATTACTCTAGGGTATTGATGGTGATAGATTTTAACATTCGCCCAAAAAAATTGTTTTTATTAATTTGATTCTCCGCACTAACTATATTAGAATTATAATCCACAGATTGATCATCTCATCGCAGCTTACAGATACATCAAGACTTTTCATAACTTACAATTTCAAATTACTTATAATTCTTCACTAATAATCAAATTGAAGACAAATTCTGCAGACACTTAAATTTATGTATTTGCACTTAACATTAGTCGTTACGTACCGCATGAATTTCAGTTATCTTTTTTTCTTCTTCGATATTACTTAAATGTTTGTTTTGAAACGACCTGTTATGGCATTTTTAGATTAAGGGACGCAATTACAATGTATATAGTCTAATTTAATGTGATAAGATTAATTATATAAAATAATAAAAAAAAATTTTCTTTGATTTCTGATTCCGTTGAGTAAACCTTGGCAAAATAATATATGATTATCAACGAAATAATTCAGAAATTAGAATTACAAAAAAGTATGTTTTTATAAAATCAATATAACTAAATTATAGTTTCATACGCATCGCTCTTGCAGTGATGAGTACCTTTAAGATGGTATACATTAATATAATCTCATAACTAAATTTATAACCCTGTCTCTCGAATACGCTTATGAAAAAAGATAAATGCAGCCAGTTACAAATACTTCTTGATAATCTTCCTATCGACTTTTATATTAAAATCGATATTTTATATTAAATAATTTTCTTTGTTCTTCCTTTTTTCTTTGACTATATTTACATATCTCTTTAATCTTCTATTATGTCCTGCATCTTGTCCCTTATGTAAAGTAAATTACTAGATTTAAATAAAAATTTTTTTTCTTCTGCTATTCAATTATCAATCATCTGTTTCGTTGCATATGCACTGTCTATTAAGTCATTGTCTACTAACTAAATAAGAAAATTCATTTGATCAAACCAGAGATGAACCGAGATTGCCAGGGACATAGGCGACGTTGGTTCCGTGACAGCGCCAGATTTTGCGGCAGAATCACAAACAAGGTCCGTCTGCAATATCGACTATAGATAAATGTACCGCACTGCTGAAAAATGTCCAAATAGCTATTCGGACATTTTATAAATAATATATAATTAAGGAATCACAGTAAAGAAGGAGAAACAGCGTGTGCGTGTACAAGCTGCTGTTAAGGAGATGGGCAAGGACACGATGCCGAAGAGAGGAAGTAGGGGAAGTGAAGGACCGAATTAAAGAGAAAACAACTGCGCGTCTATACGTCTATATATATATATATATATATATATATATATATATATATATATATGCGTGTGTATACGAGTACGTATAAATATAATACAAAGTCCATTCTCTGTCTCTCTCTCTCTCTCTCTCTCTCTCTCTCTCTCTCTCTATATATATATATATATATATATATATATATATATATATATATATATATATATGTTCTTCACCCATTTCGGCACTGAAATACCATTCTCTCTCTCTCTCTCTCTCTCTCTCTCTCTCGCTCTCGCTCTCTTTCTCTGTGGGTGTATGTGTGTGTGTGTGTGTGTGTGCGTGTGAATAGACTTACTTTTTGTTTTTTTACAGCAGCCTGATTTGTACATCTAATTTGTAGTAAAAATCGACCGAATCTCATTTACATTAATACAATTTTAATAATATTTATATATATGTTCTTGACACATCAAAAAATGTGTGTATATATATATATATGTGTGTGTGTGTGTGTGTGTGTGTGTGTGTTCTTCCTATAAAAATTTTGCGCATTTTAGAAAATCAGAAAACACTAAGGAAAATACTTAATGTTTATATTGATTATGGATGCGATCATCGGTTTTCTATTCTTATTATTTTTTTTTTGTTTGATAGTGGGAAGTTCATCCGCCATTGTTCGACGGCCAGTGGCTCTCGCCAATTGAAACTACCGCTGGAGCCGGCTCCAGGGTATGTAGGATTCTAACCTACTAAACCCACTAACCATATCAGGGTGCAATTATATGCTCAGGAACACTTAGCTACCGCCATTGTATTCCTTTCCCCCTGATTAATTTTCCATGGTTTCCGCCACATTCAGTTCTCTGCAGTAAGCCAGCAGACTGAGTACATCCACCTTGGAAAAACTCTCGAAATCGAGGTTATCTTCTCCCAGCCACTTTACGCGACATTCCGTTAAGTTACGACACGTGCAGAAGAAATGCCTCGGAGTTTCTTCATCCTTCGCACACAATCTGTAGAGGTTACTGTGTCCTCTGATCTTGTGTGTATAACACCGTAAGTTGCTGTGTCCTGTTGTAAGTTTCAGGATTAGCTTTACTTCACGTTTATTTAGTTTGATGATCCTTTGAGAACATTCGCAGATCTTATTGCCGAGTAGGTCTTTGGACCATCTGTATCTACGTGAGGTTTCCCATGTTGTTAGTTTTACTTTCTCAAGACTTCTCTCTATCGCAGTGCATCCCTCTTGATAAGGTACAGCGGTATCCCTTCCCGATGGCACTACGATGAGCATCCTTGTTTTGGCATAATGTCTTCTTTCATGTTTCTCTTACAGGACTTCAGCGTTGCCATGCTGTTTGTGCATATATTTATGCATCTGCCCTTAATTCCCCTCTGCATTAAGCCATTTGCACAGGTGTCAATGGCAGCTATTTCGGCCTGAAACACTGTGTTATATCTATTCAGTCTGAAGGCTAAATTTAAGCTGCGTTAAGGTCCATATCTACCGAATCCAGTACCAACATCTGTTCTGAATCCTACTGTGACTCCTACTGTACCAGATATCACCTCCCAAATTAAGGTCATTGTTCCAATCCTCTCTGCCCGGTATCCTGATCTTATATCGTCGCCCGAAGCAGAGAGTTTTGTTAATACGATCCTGAGGGAGATTAAAAGTTGGACCTCTCA
This sequence comes from Sycobia sp. Sy_11, assembly GCA_018907035.1. Lineage (NCBI taxonomy): Eukaryota > Metazoa > Arthropoda > Insecta > Hymenoptera > Epichrysomallidae > Sycobia > Sycobia sp. Sy_11. The sequence goes on from JACCIC010000232.1 coordinate 511,346, forward strand.
GTATTTCCCTGCAAATGGTAGCGTGTCCATTGCAGTACTATCCCACTGACCGCTACATATCATTCTATAAGCCGATCTGGCAGCCGTTCTTGTTATTTCCAAGTCCAGGCTGTCCAGACCTAGCATCATCCTAACAGCAGCAGTAGGGGTACTCCTTTTTAATCCCAATGCTCCCCTTAGCGAGACTGCCTGTGTGTGATCCAGGGTCCTCGCAGAGGATTTATTCTCGATCACTTTTCACCACACCAAGGCAGCATAAGTCAGCCCCGGCATCAGTATTGTTTTATAGATCCATAAATCTTTCTGCGGTTCAAGGCCCCAGCCCGTGCCAATAGCCGATCTACACTGCATCAGCATGTTGATGATCTTCTTACTCTGCATTCGCAGATATTGTCCCCACGATAGTTTCTTATCTAGGTATACACCTAGATATTTAACTCCTTCCATATACGGTATACCTTGCCCGCGGAAGTTGACGCACGATTTTATTTTGCTCTTGTAGTTCCCAGTAAAGGCTAGAACCTCGGTCTTCTTTGGATCGATCCCCAGGGATCTCTCTTGACACCAGTCATTGACCTCTACCAGAACCTCCTGAAGAATTTCAGGTAATATCTCTTCGTACTTGCCTCTGACAAGTATTGCTAAATCATCTGCGTATACGACTGTGAAGATTCTTTCCTCCTCAAGCATACGCAGTAAACCATTAGCGACAAGATTCCACAGGAGAGGTGAAAGTACCCCTCCTTGTGGACATCCTTCATTGACTTTACCTCTTACAAGTTTACCTTCTCATTCACTATATACCTCTCTATTCCTTAAGGAACTCATAATCCACCTTCTAATAGAGGGTGTTATTCCCTTAGCCTATAGAGCATTGTCAATGGCAATCCTAGTGGTGCTATTGAAAGCACCTTCTATATCTACGAAGGCACCTATTACAGTTTCCTTCGAGCTCCAAGCCTTCTCAATGTGTTTGACCACTGAGTGAAGAGCTGTCTCAGTGGACTTGCCCGTCGTGTAGGCATGTTGCCTACTTGAGATTGGGCTACTGATCAATACTGTTTGCCTTATATGTAAATCTACTACGCTCTCCATCGTTTTTAGCATGAATGACGTCAGGCAAATCGGTCTGAAGTCTTTCATCGACGAGTAACTATCTCTGCCAGATTTGGGAATGAAAGAAACACGAGATGTCTTCTATACCTCTGGTATATACCCAGTTGCGATGCTACCTTTAAAAATTCCCGTAATAAGTTTTAAAATATTTTCACACCCGACCTGTAATATCTTAGGGAAGATGCCATCAGGTTCTGATGTCTTATACGGTTCAAAGGAGTGAATCGCCCATTTTGTCCTGTCCGGAATCACAATTTGAACAGCCGTATTCCAATCCGCACACGCCAACCGTTCCGTGATGGTGTGGTGTGTTTCATTTTTGCAGTTCCTGATGAAGTCAGGAAAGTTAGCCTTCATAAGAAGTTCAAGCGTGCCCTCTTCTGTATTTACATAACTACCTACTGTGTCTCGTAGATTTTGCAGTCGATAGTTATTATCCTTTGATAGGATTTTAGCCACTTGGCTACATTAGACAGGTTCTCGGTCCCTGAACAGAAATTTCTCCATGCTTCTCTTTTAGCAATGATTCTCTTTTGAAATCGCTCATTGTTTTCTTATATATCGACCATCCCTCAGAGTTTTTCCTCTTCTTTGCCCTGTTGAAGGCCTTGCGTGCCCTTTTTCTCAGCGCCTCAAGTTTCCCATTCCACCAGTATACGCTGCTAGGTTTTCTAGCAGGCTTCAATGGACAGTTGTTTCCGTAAGCTCTGGTAATTGCTGTCTGAACTTTACATAATGTCTAGTCTAGTTGAAACTCAGTGCCATATTTTCCTTTAAGTTGAGCAATGCTTTCACGAAGTTCATCCTTAAATAGTTCCCAATCTGTATCTGTTGGTTTTCTCCTCGGTTCCATTCTTGTGTTAAGACATTCCAATTGGAATGTTATGGTCCCATGGTCCGGCATATATGGTTCTTTTTCCGCCTTCTATCCATGTATAATACTCCTCGCTTTAACAGATGCTATAGTGAGGTAGAGTACCTCATTTCTTCTAGCTGACTTTGAGGTTCAAGTCCCCCAGCTTCAAATTCTCAGCCTTCTTTCTAAGCCAGGTCTCAGAGTCCTTGTCCTCGCAGACAAAGACCACTGTTCCCCTTCTGCGAAAGGATTCTTTAAATCTTGGTGCGAAATCGTCATCGTCAATTTCGCAGATTTTCCGAACCACTGCTTTTTTCAGTAACGTGCAGGTTTCTGTAGGCATTTCCCCACCGAGGTATTCACCACACGTAAGTGTCACTCTAGGTAGGTGAGATGCTGCCCCTGCATACGTACCTTCCTTGCGTCTTTTGAGCGGTTTCGTAAGCCCCTGCTCTGTAGACGCAAGGCTGTTTGAGGGTCCCCTTTTCCCCGAATCAGTGGCTGAAGTAGCCGAGGCCGACGCAGTCAGTACGGTTCCCGTCCCCGATCTAGAAACAGGTAGACCCTCCTCCATAGCTTTCTGTTTTAAGAGTTTTCTTCTCTGTGGTCCACGCACATTCCGGTTTATGCCCGCGCTTTCATGTGCACTCGTGTCCCCTTTACAGTGGCCTGAACAGGTCTCAGTGCCTCCGAGATAGTTTCTGTCGGTAACAAAGCACAACTTTCTTCCATCGCGTGCCCCCCCCCCTACATCCATCTCGATGCTTACAGATTTTTCCATTTCTGTTCCCACGAGTATTGCGGATATATAGAGTCCACCCGGTATGGGCCGCACTACCGGGTAAGGCCTGCAATACGACGGAATTCGGCCTGGTTTCCCGAAGGAACCATTTGCAACACAATCACCTTTGTGCCATTCATCCTTCGGCATGGTATCTTACACTTTGGATTAGGGGCGAATTAGCAGATCGAGAGTCGCCATTTATCAGCGGCAGACTGCTTTTTGGTTACCGAAGGAGCCTTACCCTCCTCCCTGACATACAAACACATAACATCCATACTCTCACAACCATTCTCAGGATAAACCGTTTAGGGGGATCCTCCCACCAGTTAATTCGGAGAGCCCGTTTATGGGGATCCTAATTCTCGATCCAAATACTCGTGAGCCAAGGAAGGATGCGGAACTCTCAGTGTTGTACAGATCCAAAAAGGATCTAGTACATCCACCAAACGCTCCTTCTTGCTCCCCCGGCTTAAGCCCTCTCGCCCCGTCTTGGTCATGCAGCCCCTTGAGAGAGTTCTATTATTTTTATATCGTCTATAAATGCTTCCGATGGCCCATTCTGCCTTCGTGAGGCAACTGAACTCTCCTGCATTAAGAAACTATTTCTTACAACATAATACAAATAAAAAGTACATGGGCCCTAGCAATCTCGGTTCATCTCTGATCAAACCACAAAATATCTAAATGTATATATTTCATCAAGTTTAATGATTATTTAGAATTCATAGTTCCTAACCTTCAAAATTATTTATAGTTATATTTCAGACACATTTATAATATTTTCATTATTATTGTTTGCCTTGACAGCTTCCTTTCCAAATTGTATTATTATTATTCACAAACTGTTGCTATTATTGATTGCTTTCTAGATTTATTGTTTTATTTGTAATAGGTTTAGTAAAAAAAATTTTTATTATTGTTGTTGCTTCAGATTAGTTATTTGACCTATGTTTTCAAACTTATTTATAGTTTCTTCACCCATTTGAATATCTTTACTTATAAATTTTTGACTTTATGCACCCTTCTCTCTACAGAGTCGGTATTTTTATGTATTATTTTATCTAAATTATTTAGTTGTTTTTTTCACAGATTCATTGTCTATATTAGCAGTATTCTTTTATTATTATTTATTGATACTGTTCTAGATTGATTCTTTTTTTATTGATTATTTGTTACAATTATTTACAATTATTTCTCTATTTTTTCATCAATTGTCTAAATGTGCAACATTGTCACTATTATTTAGTACGATTGTTTTCGATTCACTATTTGTTTTTTTCTGCATATCAAAATTATTTATAGTTGCCTTTGAGATTCATTGTGTTTGTTTTAAACATATTTAGTTTTACCTTAACCTTTAAACTTAAACTTAACTTTTCAACTTAAACTTAACTTTTTTTTCTCAACTTACTAAGTAATGCCTCGAAACTTGAGCCACCTTCGAAGACACTGTAAAATTCACATCCTCTTTCATTGGACGATTTATGATGCATATCAATTCTTCACGTTTTCTCGCGCAAATACTTCCCGACACTCCAGGCCGTGCGATGGCCTCGATTAGGTAACATAACCTCACTGTCTCTCCACAGACGGCTGTGCATGGCTCGTGAAGGTGAGGTAAGGAGAGGAAGGACGGTGCCGAGCACAAAGCGCGACGGTGCGCGCGAACGTCATGAAGTTTTTCTCGTCATGGGATGGCACGCGCGCCGACTTCGTTTCTCCTAGACAAATCGGCACGGGCGCCTTGTTACGCTCGTCACAATATCATATCATATACTAATTTATAAGGAGAAAGCGTGTTTTTGTTTGTACACAATAACCGGAAAAACTACTGATACTATACAGAAGCGACAATAGGTAAATTACGGTCAATTATTTATAGAAATATAGATCTGTATATATAAACTACTTTTTACTTAGATGTTATTGAATTGTTTATGAAATCGGTTAAAATATTATATCGGGCAAAGCCGAGATGGGGGATGCGAGTATATATATATATATATATATATATATATATATATATATATATGTGTGTGTGTGTGTGCGTGTGTGTGTGTGTGTGTAGAGTGCTAAACTAACCCCGTACAATGTGTCCATGCCTGCAGAGGGAGATGCTGTATACACACGCTGTATACAAGCCCCATTCGTATCGGGTAAACCAATCCCTGTTCATCCTCTTGGGGTTTTCTCCAATTTTCTTCTCTCTCTAACTGTCTCTTATATATAAGATTAGTATATGTCAAATATGATTATAACTATAGCATAATCCAAAACTATGAAATGGAATCAAATAATTTTTGAAAAACATTTTGAAAAAAGTTTAGTCTACAATTAGCAGATATTACTAGATTTATTCAAATTGTAAATACAAATAAATTGCTGATAATGGTCATTATTATTATCTCAATGTTAAGTTAATTTTATCAAAGCGATTTTCTTGCAATATAATTTTTTTGGTAAACAGAAAAAAATTACGAATTAAATATAATACATTACATATTTTAAGTATGAAAGAAGACAGAAGAAAGTCAGCCGTTCAAAATATATAAATAATAATTATAGCAATTAGACCTTCAAATATACATTTTTTAGTTCTAAGTATTTGCAAGATAGGATATATTTAATTATACACTTCAGACAAAGAACGCGTTCAATTAATTCTGTTCCTGTTAAGGTGTACATTAATGAAAAGTGCAGGATTTTTAGGACATATTCTTAAACATAATAAGCATTATGTTGAAATAACTGATCCATACATCTAATTTCTTTTTATAATTTTTAATTAATAAAGAAATAGATCGATTGTGGTTTCTCTGCAGATTTTCTTTAATTTAAAATTTAGTTCATTTAAATACATACTTTGTAATTTAAACAAATGGTTTATACATATACCATTAGTAGACCATTTATTGAAACTATCTAATTTATATATTTAAAACACTGAAATGTTTAATTAAATACAGTAAATATTTTTTGATGTATGAAAAATAAAATTTTGTTGTGAGATATTCGGTTCTTCATTTGAAAAATATTTATTTGCTGTAAAGAAATATTTTTAAAAAATGTTTCAATTTTTATAATTGAACCAAAATATAAAATTCAACTGTAGGATCTTAATTTCTAAGACCGTCATTTTCGTAATCTACAACCAGAGATAATAAGGAGAGATTACCGACGCCATATCTGAAAGGCTCGACGATTTTCGAGTGCCGGGAACGTGGGCCCTCAATAGTCCCAACTGCTACACTAATGTGCCAAAGCAACATCACAGCTACGTCAGCATAAATTAATGTGCACATTTGCCTACATCGCGAGCTGTGAATTGGCAATAGATATATATAGATATATCTGTACGATTTGATCCAATTCAGACCCAAACTCCCATGCTAGCTTCACATAGTGCAGACGAATTTATTATTCTGCAGAAAATCAAGACTTTTCTTTCCTCCATTGTAGAAATTTCAAATTGAGTCTTATGATTTTTTGCTAAAATGGATATTCCTTCATGATTTTCAAAAATTTACTTTTAATATTTAATGTTTATATTATATTGTAGTAAATAACGCGTAGGAACAAAAAGAGAATATCCATTAATTGTCTGCAATATTAAACATATAAATAATAATATAAATCAAAAATAGAAAATGAAATTCTTGCTATTCGATGCTAAAATAAAATAAAAGTATAGAAGTTTTTTAACTTAGTTAAAAAACTAAATGTAAAAAGTTATACGTTATCTAAATTAGAACTACAAGATATAAGATTTACATTCTACAACGTTTTACAATAGGATAAAATTTGAAGTTTTGTATTTTCTACAATATGCATTATCAATAAAGAAAATGTATAAGTATTTTAAATAATTATAAGTAATTATTGATATTTTAAACAATTTGTCTAATTCCGATTTAGCACGAAGATTGGTCTAAGGAATTGAGTCATTTTCTGTATAACCTAATAATGAAATGATTCTCTTTGTTTATTTATAATATTACAGTGATATGGATATGTGGACATAACCTCACTCATGATAAAATGAAGAATTGAAGAAATGGTGAATAATAGATTATCTGAATTACTAATGTATATTATAGAGTAATTGCAATCATTTATTCAATTCTGAAAATTATAGTATAAAATTTTAAACACTATATAATAAATCGTTTATAAGCTTAAATGTATATTATTTAATATATGTAATTGAATACAGAGCTGTTTCGAAGAACTTGTCCAATTTTATTAAAAACTGATAAGAATTCTAGATAGATAGATTATGTATATATTTGAGTCTCTTAAAAATTATAGATCAGACCAAAATATAACACTTATTTTCCATGAAATTTTTCTGAAAAAATAAAACCGAATACGAAAAAAATCCATTAAAAAAGGAATTGCAAAAAAAAATTTGGTGAAAACATTTTGTGAAATAAACAAAAATTTGATAAAAATCAAACCAGTTTAAAAGACAAAATCCAGAAAAAATTAGTTCAACAAAATAAAATAAGTTGAAATAACATTAGTTCAAAAAAGGTAAAAAGAAAAGTACGAAATATCGATAGGCTATTACTTCGGCGCTAAAAGGGGGAAACTAATTTTTCGAGAAATAATATACCATTGATATTGTAGCACACAAATGGCCATAGTGACAATATCCAAGATACCTCACCTGAAGAATCAATTTAATTTTTCGGAGTCAGTGCAAAACATCCCAATTTAACTATTTCAATGAACTTCTTCCCACGCTTTGATGACTTTTTGATCTAAAAAGTTGATTAAAAAGGGCTTAGTCGGATAATATGGTCGAAAGTGCCCGAACAGTATTTGTAATAAGACTGTACCCTCATGTCAAATGTAATAAAAACTCCTTTTGTAAGATTTTTGTACCCCAAAGTGGTCCAGCGATACTTGCAAAACCAAATAGATCTCCGAATGTTGTTTCTAAATATCGTAACTCCTAAAATAGTTAAGGGTACCAGCTGTATATAAAAAATTTTATTTGTAAAAGATCTATCAATCAAACGATTTTATATAAAACATAAGTTTTATTCTATTAAGTAATGCCATTTATTACTATTATTTTAACGAATAATAATACATTGGTGTGGGGCCTTGAGTTCTGCTACCACACGCGTCCCCGGGGTTGCGGATAGGGGAACGACCACTCGCGGTCAGTCACGAAATAAGCACTTCTAAGATTGACGAATAAGTGGCCGTGGACAAGAACTTCGAGCGAAAATAGTGGTATTCGCCCGTCTACACACCCACTCATCATTCACACACCTACATATCTGTAAGATAACCGTACTCGGACTGGGGAGTATATCGGGAACTCTATAAACGAGTTTCCCACGAATGGTGGAGATGGAGACCCTATAAACGGGTAACTTCCAGGCGGGTTATGAATGAATGAGAGGCCCTATAAACGGGCATCTCTCACGTATGAATGTGACCAGTTTGAGCGACGGTAAGGTCTTGCGGATGCAGTGATTACTTGTGGATTGGTGGGATTAGCTGCGAGGGAATCACTTCATGCTTATGTGCGTTCCCCTTTTGGAGGGTACAGTTGTAAAACCAGATGGCACTCCTGGGCCGCCACAAGTAGAGGACCCGAACCCAGTCTAGCCAACATGGGAGACTGCCCCACACAGTGGTAAGACGTCGTCAGACGTCAAATCTCGCTTCTCGTAGTAGTGCCGTATGGCGTACGGATGGGACCCTGCTGCGAGTCGTGGGGGAGAAACAGCCGAGGCCACCGGAATGTAGGAGGGCTTCAGTATTGGGGAGATTCAGGACGCTGAACCGTCATCTCCAACAAGTGATCCTCCTGACCATCACAAATATAAAACATTTAACACAAATTAATAATATAATCATGAAAGGTAATAAAAAAAAATTATAGCAGGCTCTCGAGTGCCGCCTGCAAGCGACTCAATGGAGTCAATGGAGCTTCCCGGCTCTCCTATCACACCAGTAGGCAACCTGGCTGGTGTGACAGAAAATATTACAGGTAGCAGTATGAATGAAAGTGCGAATGTTTATAAATCGCCGGCAACTTGCGAAGCTGCTGAGTGTAAATTGCAGGAGCAATTTTACACAATAAGCAGAGTCCTAAGTAAAATGATGGAAAGGACTTGCATACAAAAAAATGTAAGTCAAATAATAAAAAACGGTTTGAGTGAGTTCAATGAAGCAGTGGAAATAGGACAGTATGAACTGAAGCGAATGAGACTGCTCCGACAAAAACAGAAAGATAAAGGACGGAGTGAATGTGAGGAGGCAACTCCTCAGAAACGGAAAAGAGACCGTGAGACCCCTACTCCGGAGTAGGCGGCCGCACAACAGCGGACGATCGAGACCGAAACATGGGCGAAGGTGGTTTCAAAACATAAAAAACCGAAAACGACCGAGACGGACAACAAACCGACAAAAGAGCAGACAAAAGCGAGACTCCAAGGTCGCGAGTCCGATCACCCTAACCGCAAAGGCAGGGGAGGAGCGATCATGATCAAGCCGGCTGAGGGACAGACGTACGTCGACGTGGTACGTACAATACGGCAAAAGGTGGACACTGACAAGTGTAATACTCGAGTCAGAACAATAAGAAAGACAAAAGACGGTGCGGTACTTTTACAGCTCTCCAGACAGAACAACGAGACGGACTTCCGACAGGTTCTTCAAGACGCTGTCGGAGAGACTGGACGCGTAAAAGATTTGACCTCCAGGGTCACACTGGAATTCCTAGACTTGGACTGTGTCACGACCAACGAGGACATCGCGAACGCGTTAAATCGGGAAACGGGACGGACTGCAGACCGTCGGCCCCATGTTTTCGACGTTAACAGTCGAGGACAGAGAATGGCGGTCTGCGATTTTGACGTAAAAGAGGCTACCGACCTCTTAAGGAAAGGGCGTATTAAAATCGGGTGGGTTGTATCAAGAATAAGAGCAAGGATATGCGTCTCGCGATGCTATAGATGCCTCGGGTTCGGTCATGTACGGAAAGACTGTAAAGGACTGCACAGAAGAAGCTGCTGCTGGCGATGCGGTCTCGAGGGTCACTCCCATCATTCTCCGAGAATGCAAGAGTCGTAGGGAGTGTTTCCTGTGCACTGGGGATAATATCCGAGACTGGGGACACTTACCCGGCTCGTCCTCGTGTGCCGCGTTCAGGATAGCACTAACAGAACAGAAGACAAAGACAGTCACACAATGACGACGACGATACTCCAATGCAATATGAACGGGAGTAGCGTGGCAGACGCACTGCTCCCGCAGATTGCGGCGGAACTGAACATCGACGTGCTGATTATCAGTGAGCAATACAAAGACAGACGATTACGGACTTGGCTCACAAGCAGCTCGGGCAAGTCCGCAGTTTGGTTACGTGGAAAGGTTGCGTCGAATATCGTACGCAGCGGGACTGAGGAGGACTGTGTCTGGGTGACGGTCGCTGACATAACCTATGTCAGTGTTTACCTGAGCCCAAACAGCAGTGCCTCCGAGTACACGGCTAAACTTGGAAAAATCGAGGACACGTTGCGGGAAATCCCTGGTAACGTGATCGTGGCGGGCGACTTTAACGCGCGGGCGATCGAGTGGGGAATGCCCTTGACCAACAGACGGGGAAGACTGCTGCTGGAGATGGCCGCAAGGCTGGACCTGGCAGTAGTTAACGAAGGAACGATACCGACGTACAGACGACCGGGGTATGGTAACTCCATACCAGATGTGACTCTGACCTCGGACAGAATTCGAACTAGGATAAGGGCATGGCGGGTGATCCAGGACTATACGGCCAGTGATCACCAGTACATTGCCTTCAAACTGACAGACGCGACGAGACAGACGAGGAGACGGGGCACAAGATCTACGGGGTGGAACCCCAAACACCTAGACATAGACGAACTCGAAAGGTATCTGCAAAATGCAGAACCTCCCTTACGAGTGGTGCCTCAAGAGTTGACGAACCGGGACAGGGTGGAGGCGTTAGCGGCGGCATCGACTGGCTTTCTCCAGCGCCTATGCGATGCCACCATGCCCAAGAAACGGAAAGTACGAAACAGACGACAAACATACTGGTGGACAGCCGAGATCGCAGATCTCAGAAGCAATTGTTTGAAGCTGAGACGGAAAGCTCAACGAGCCAGAAGTCGAGGTGTAGTGGGACTATACTCTACGGAGTATAGTCGCGCCAGACAGCGACTGAGATAAGCGATCAATGACAGTAAGAAACGGTGTTGGACAAAACTATTCCACGAGGTAGACTCGGATCCCTGGGGCAACGGTTATAAAATTGTAACATGCGCCCTGGGAGGTCGGGGTCCGCTGGAACTACGAGACGCGAAAGTGATGGAGCGGATAGTTGAGAGACTTTTCCCAACCCATCCCAACAGAACGGACGCGAAAAAGGAAATGACAGATATAGAGATCCCTCTCTTCACGCAGGAAGAGCTCCGCAGAGCTTCGAATGCGTTGAAGCCTAACAAGGCCCCGGGTCCCGATGGAATACCTAGTGAGGTGTTACGGGTGGTCGCTTCGCGCCGCCCGGACATCCTTTTGGGTTTGTACAACGGGTGTCTGGCGGAGGGAGTTTTTAGCAGGCTCTGGAAGGAGGCTCGATTGGTTCTCATCCGTAAGTCTAAGGGGAACCCCGATTTGCCTTCTTCATACAGGCCTCTCTGCCTACTAAATACGGCAGGGAAGCTGTTGGAGCTACTACTGAGACCAAGACTGTCACAGGCAATTCAAAATGCCGGAGACCTATCCGAACAACAACACGGATTTAGAAAAGGATGGTCGACAATCGGAGCTATAGGTGACGTGACGAACATCTTTCACGCGGCGAACAGGGGCTGTCATGCAACCAGACCACTGGTTCTGTTGGTGACCCTGGACGTTCGTAACGGCTTTAACTCTGCAAAATGGACAGCGATACTGGGGGCGTTGGAGTTGACTTTCTAGGTTGACTCCTACCTCCTTCGTATCATACGGGACTACTTACCAGACCGAGGACTCACGTATGATACTTTGGACGGAAAGAAATGGAAACGCGTGACAGCGGGTGTGGCGCAGGGTTCCATTTTAGGCCCCGACTTCTGGAAGGTACAATACGACGGTTTGCTGAGACTAGACATGCCCTCCGACGCGCGTCTCATTGCCTATGCCGACGATGTGGCAGCCGTGATAGTCGCACGCGTCTATCACTTGATTTAGTTAAAGCTGAATCAGGTCATGAGACGCGTGAACGAATCGATGACAGATCACGGATTGCAGCTCGCGCTGCAGAAGACTGAGTTGTTGCTGCTGACTCGCAGACGTATACAGACGGTGGTTCCGATGACGTTGGGGACGGAAAGACTGGAAACCAGGAGTGAAGTCAAGTACCTTGGCGTTACCTTGGATACGAAGCTGAGCTTCTGGCCCCACGTACGAAACGCGGCGACGAAGGCAGTGGAAAAGATCAATGCTCTAAGTAGACTGATGGCCAATACCAACGGACCGAAACAGAACGTTCGCAGACTGCTGATGAGCGTTACCCACTCGATTTTGCTTTACGCGGCGGAGGTTTGGGCCGACGCGATGAATATCAGGAAACGCGGGAACGCCATGAAAAGCGTACAAAGGGTGGGCGCGTTAAGAATCGCGTGCGCGTATCGTACCGTGTCTGAGAGCGCCGTTTTCGTGATTGCTGGGGTCATTCCCATCGATCTGCTCGCGGCCGAACGGAAGCGAATTTACGAGCGGAGCTCGAACGTTGGAAGGGTAGACGCTGTGACTGAAGAACGGACGAAGACCATCGAGACATGGCAGAGACGGTGGACGACGAACGAAAGAGGACGGTAGACGAAAAGACTAATACCCGAAATCAGTCCGTGGAAAGAGAGGAAATACGGAGAGGTGAACTTCTACCTTACCCAATTTCTGTCCGGACACGGATACTTCCGTAAGTACCTCTGCAAGATGAAGAGGGTCGCCTCTTCAGAATGCAAGTACTGCGGATGGGCTTGGGACGATGCGGAGCACATATTTTTTGTTATTGATTTACAGATTTGTTAATTAGAGTTACAGACGCGGACAGGAGTGATCACGCCAGAAAACGTGACGAAAATTATGATGACGGACGCGGACAGCTGGCGGTTGATCGCAAAATACGTTATGAATGTGCTTCAGAGCAAAAGAGCAGATGGATGTCTGGACGATTGAAAGTCTATGAAGAGTGAATGTAATATCGAGTATGCATGAGAATCTGGAATGAAAGATATGAACGTGAAATGACCACGCAAAGACTGCCGCCCAGGCTGAAGTAATGTGTATAACAGTTCCGGGCTGGTGTCGGTTCAATACGGAAATATGTGTTTAGTGCGTAGTGACATGGGTTTTCGGTCGAGTCGCACATACTCCGGTGGTCGTTTTTCAGGACCACTCTTGCTGAACGACCATCGGAGATGCATAAACAGCATTCACAGACTCCAAAAAAAAAAAAAAAAAAAAAAAAAAAAAATACATTGGTAGATTTTTAATCAGTAAACTAAAAATATTTATATATGTAAACCTTTTCGTAGAAAAACAAAAACAAATGTTCGTATATAAGAACAATATTCGTATAAAATATTTTTCGGAAATATTCCGAAATACCTTAAAAAAAATAAATTATATAACGAAATTACAGCTGACAACAATGGACCATTAAAACAAATGACAAAGTACATTTTATATGTATCCTCACAAATAACAGCATGTATGCGAGTTTTTCGACTCTTAGTTTAGACAGAGATCATAAGTAGTTTATTATACGACATTAGTCTGTCAATATTTCGTACTTTTTTTACATTTTTGAAAACTAATGTTATTTCAATCTATTTTTTTAAAAATCAGTTTTATTTCATCAATTTTTAAAAATTGTTTAACTAATTTGTTCTGGGAGTTTTTGCTTGTTTTTTTTTTAATCTGGTTTGATTTTTATCATTTTTTTTTATCTCACAAATTGTTTTTCACCAATTTTTTTTCTACAATTTCTTTTTTAATCGATCTTTTTATATTCAATTTTATTTTTTTCTTATAGAGAAAAATTGCATGGAAAATAAGTGTTATATTTTGATCTCATCAATAATTTTTTTTTTCAAATATTTCCAAAAACTTTTTTGTTATCAATTTCTATAATCTTTGTAATCAAGCGAATCAAAATATATACTTAATCTATCTATCTAGAATTTTTATCAATTTTTTATAAAAATTTGAAAAGTTTTTCGAAACAGCTCTGTATTTAATTATATGTATTACATAACATACATTTAAGCTTATAAACGATTTATTATATAGTCTTTAACATTTTATACGACAATTTTCAGAATTAAATAAATTATTGCAATTACTCTATAATATACATAAGTAATTCAGATAATCTATTTTTAAAAATTTCTTCAATAGATAATTTTATCATAAGTAAGTTTATTGTCCACAATTACTGTAATATTATAAGCAAACGAACAGAATCATTTCATTATTAGTTTAACTATACGGCAGGTGGGGTAGGACTTCCCATTTGAGCGTTTCTAAGTATGTTTTCACCGGCGGTGCAACATGTGGGCGAGCATTGTCATGTTGCAAAATAACTTTGTCGTGCCTGTCGGAGTATTGTGGCCGCTTTTCTCGCAGTGCGCGGCTCAAACGCATCAATTGTCGTCGATAGACCTCGCCTGTGATCCTTTCATTCGGTTTCAGAAGCTCATAGTAAACCACACCTAGCTGGTCCCACCATATACAGAGCATGAGCTTGGCGCCATGAATATTTGGCTTGGCCGTCGATGATGATATATGGCCGGGTAGTCCCCATGATTTTCTTCGCTTCGGATTATCGTAACGTATCCACTTTTCATCGCCAGTCACGATACGATGCAGAAAACCCTTTCTTTTATGTCGCTGAAGCAGCTGTTCGCAAGTGAAAAAACGCCGTTCGACGTCTCTCAGCTTCAGTTCGGACGGCACCCAATTTCCTTGCTTTTGGATCATTCCCATGGCTTTCAAACGCTTGGAAAAGGTTGTTCGGTCAACTCCCAATGCTTCAGCAAGTTCTTCTTGCGATTGACAAGAATCTTCATCAAGCAATGTCGCCAATTCTCGATCTTCAAAGATTTGCGGCTGCCCGGAACGCTCCTTGTCTTCCACGTCGAAATCACCGCTTTTGAAGCGTCGAAACCATCCGCGAACACTTGAATCATCGACACAACCTTCTCCATAAGCCTCCTGAAGCAATCGATGCGTCTCGGCAGCAGATTTCTTCAAATTGAACCAATAAAGTGAAACTTACCGCAAATGACGTCGACTCGGCTCAAATTTCGACATTTTCACGATATCAAAAATTTATGATGCGAAAAAATTTTAACTAATGTGTTAGTATGGAATTGTTGACATATGAATCAGCTTTGATTATGACATATGTAACCATTGAAAACTCGCACAGTATTGGTGGCGCCATCTCTTACAAAAAACGGGGAAAACTTATTCACACTTCTAATATATATACGCGCAGTTCTTTTCTCTTTCGCTTGGTCCGTCAATTCCCCTACTTCTCCTCTTCGGCATAGTGCCAGCCTGCTACCTTGCCCCTCCCCTTCATAATAGTCTGTATTTGCGCCCGCCGTTACTCCTTCATTGCTGTAGATGTGTTATGTCTATAATTTTCTATTTGGACATTTTTCAGGAGTGCACTGCAATTACCGATAATGGACATCACAGACGGACCTTGTTCGGGCACCTACCATAGTTCGTTCAGCGGACCGTAAAATACGGAATAAACGTGCATCTTTGGGGATGCTTCTTAAAGCAGGGATTCGGCACTTTGCACCTCTTCATTGACAACCTAAATATCGAAATATGATAAAAAATTGCATTTTGCAGGAGGACAATGATCCTAAACACCGCAGCAAGCTCTGTACTGAGTGGAAGACTCAAACTGGCATCGTTACATTGAATTGGCCGTCGCAGTTACCCGATGCAAACTCTATTGAAAATGTATGGACATATATTAAACAGAAGCTTCGTGGAGGATGCATAAACACTTTGAAGCAGTTGTCTTATCAAATTCATCGGATCAGGAGATCGTGGCCACTAGAATAGGCCGTGAAATTAGTAGAAAGCATGCCTCGGAGATGCCACGCAATTATCGACGTCGATGGTGATTGCATACATTATTGACCGAATTCCACGCTTGTATGTAGTGTGCACAATGTATAAATAAAGTTTCATAATTCACAATGTATATATAAAGTTTCATAATTTTTTTTATAAATTAACACGATCACGTACTTACTTGACAGATTGTAGATAAACTATTATTCTTACCCTTGTTGTTTTATAATATTTTCTGTAGAGCGACAAAATCTATGTGTTTGCCACGCCCTTTTCATTTTCCTTACGCCTTTTCGAATTGATGCGGGCTTTTTGATTGAATTTATGAGGGTGTTTTGATAAGTCCGTGACTTCTAAATGAAAAAACAATTTATTTACACAATCTTCTTTTATTTTTCAATATAGTCCCCTCCCAACTCGATACATTTATTCCAGCGGTATTAAATCTTTTTTAAGCCTTCCAAGAAGTAACTTTTGTCGAAATTCTCAAAATAATCATTTGTGGCAGACATAATCTCTTCATTCGATTAAAATCTTTTAACACCAAGTCAAGTTTTCATGTTGGAAAATAGAAAATAATCAGATGTTGCTAAATCTGGAGAATAAGATAGGTGAGGAAGTAATTTGTAACGTAATTCTGCTAATTTGACTGTTGCTATAGCACTCGTTTGAGCTGGGGCGTTGTCGTGGTGGAAGAGCACTTTTTTCATCACCAGATGGTGCCGTTTTTCCTTCAGTATGGCTTCAAGTCTATCCAATAATGAAGTATAATACTATCCTGCAATTGTTTTTCCCTTCTGTAGGTAATCGATGAGTATTATACCCCGTGAGTCATAAAAAACTGTGGCCATGACCTTACCGGCTGGTGGAACGGTTTTTGCTTTTTTCGGACTTTGTTTTTCATGTTCAGTCCACATTTTTGACTGCTGTTTCGTTTCTGCCGTATAGTGATGAATTCATGTTTCATCAACAGTAACATAATGGTGCAAAAATTTGGTTGGATTACGCTGAAACATGTCCAAACATTGTTTAGATTTAGATGCAACAATGCGTGACCGTTTATTGTCGACTGTGAGTAAACGCGGCACCCATCATGTAGATAGTTTTCTCATATTCCAAATTTCATGCAAAATATGAAATAAATGCGCGTTCAGTGGAAATTCCTACAGTATTACTAATCTCGCGTTTGTTTCATCGACGATCTTCGAGTAAGATATCATCGATTTTATTGGCCACATCTTGATTAGTCACCTCTTTTGGGCAGCCAGAACGCTGAGTATCACTTGTATTCATTCTACCATAACGAAATCCAGTAAACCACTTGTAACCCATTCCATGTGATGGAGCAGAGTCCTTATAATATTTTTTAAGCTTTTCTTCAGTTTCCTTAATTGTTTTTCCATGCAGAAAGTAATGTTTAATAACCACTCCAAATTCGTTTTTTCCATGCTTTTGTAAAAACAACGGTACACTAAATTCAAAAGACTATCAAAAATTTTCTAACCAAACTATTGACTTGAAACTTTGTATACCTACTTGTATGAGATGATAGTCTTTTAACGTCGTAAAATATTTACGATAACAGCGCCACCTTTCGAGAAGTCACGGACTCATCAAACAACCCTCGTATATTTATTGCATATATATTATATTCGAAGTGCCTTGGCGATCTTCGCCTGAAATATACTCAGAGATACGGAATACAAGACGAATACGAATACACAAAATTATCTAGAAATGTTATTTGAGATTAATGCTGACACTTTATTCATAATCTAATATGAATATATAATATTAATAAATTATTGGTAATACGTAAATCATGTATCAGTAAAATATTACAATAGCATAATATAAATTATAAGATATTAGTGTATCTAGTCAATTTCAGTTATATGAAAAAATAGTATGGTTGCATAGATGCAGTGTTACAAAAATTAATTGAAAGTTCTGATCAATATTGGCGTAAATTTTTTGAAACACCTAATAATGTTCTTAGATGAACGTGGTTTGACTTTTGGAGGAACTAGCTAAACTTTAGAATCGCCAGGTACATTTCCTGAAACAACATGTCGAGCAGTACGGAAGTTGTGGATGTGGTAATACGAATTATTTATCTTCTACACTTTCTGAAGATCGTATTGAAGATATCGGTGTTGCTATTCATAAAGAAATCCTGAGGTGTTTGAAAGTAACGAAAATTTTTTTATATATGTTAATGGTACAAAGGACAACGGTCATCAAACCAATTAATAAAAATATTAAGATATATTGAAAGAGATAAGCCTGTCGAAAAATTTATAAAATTCATAGAGAATCAAGGTCACAAAGCTATAGATATATTTGATGATGTGAATAAATTCCTACAAGAGAATAGTATTGATTTAAACGATTTCAAGCACCAATCTTGTGACAATGCCTAAACTATGAATGATAAATTCAATGGTTTTCAGACTTTAATAAAGCCCAGGAATGATCTGGCTGTTTGAGTTCCCTGTGCTGGTCATTCTCTAAATCTCGTAGGAGAAAACGGTTCAACTGCTTCACATTATGTGATAGATTATTTTATATTTTTACAGGAAATTTTTTTTCACCTTCATATATAAATATATATACTTTCGGCGCTTCTTATTAAAATTTGAAAGAGAAAAGAACTATTGGTTATATAGTAACGCTTTAGCAAAAAATGGAATATGTTCATTGATCTGTTCATACTGAAGCTAATCAAGTCTTTATCAAAAGCTACTCGGCAGTTTTAGACTTGTAACGATTCATCTCCTATCTTCTTCTTGCAGTTTTAATATTTAGATAATTGTGGATGGATTAGGTGAATAACGTTATAAGTTTTACTTCTCTGCTATTTACATTGCCATATAGTGTAATTCATTAAGAAATGTAATTTCCATTGAACTACACACTGAAAAAATTTTAAATACAAATAAATGAATTTCTTAATAAGGAAAGTTGATGTATTTCAACTCAAAAAATATTTATTAAATTTACAATTCACAAAACACAAAAAATCGTTTTTGTATTTCCCAAAAAAAGCAAAACAAAAAAAAATTCCGATATAAAAAAAAATTTTGGCGTTATTTGCCCCTTGTTGATCCAACCCTGCCTGTCTATAGCGCAATTTCGCGGTGGCTGTCTGTGTATATATACACAGGTCGGCGACTTCACAAATTTCTATGTTTGTCATATAACCATTGTATAATTCTTTTAGCTATATATACACTCTATAATATTTATAAAATGTATAATATATAAAATATTTATCATTTTCCTTTTATATACTATCTTATAATTTATATTATGCTATTGTAGTATTTTACTAATACATGATTTACGTATTACCAATAATTTATTAATATTATATATTCATATTAGCTTATGAATAAAGTGTCAGCATTAATCTCAAATAAAAGTTCTAGATATTTTTGTGTATTCGTCTTCGTCTTGTATTCCGTATCTCAGAGTATATTTCAGGCGAAGATCGCCAAGGCACTTCGAATATATTATATATGCAATAAATATACGAGGGTTGTTTGATGAGTGCGTGACTTCTCGAAAGGTGGCGCTGTTATCGTAAATATTTTACGACGTTAAAAGACTATCATCTCATACAAGTAGGTATACAAAGTTTCAAGTCAATAGTTTGGTTAGAAAATTTTTGATAGTCTTTTGAATTTAGTGTATCGTTGTTTTTATAAAAGCATGGAAAAAACGAATTTGGAGTGGTTATTAAACATTACTTTCTGCATGGGAAAACAATTATGGAAACTGAAGAAAAGCTTAAAAAATATTATAAGGACTCTGCTCCATCACATGGAATGCGTTGCAAGTGGTTTACTGGATTTCGTTATGGTAGAATGAATACAAGTGATACTCAGCGTTCTGACCGCCCAAAAGAGGTGACTAATCAATATATGGCTAATAAAATCTATGATATGATACTCAAAGATCGTCGATTAAAGATACGCGAGATTAGTAACACTGTAGAAATTTCGACTGAAAGTGTATTTCATATTTTGCATGAAATTTTGAATATGAGAAAACTATCTGCAAGATGGGTGCCGCGTTTGGTCACAGTCGACAATAAATGGGCACGCACGCATTGTTGCATCTAAACAATGTTTGGATATGTTTCAGCGTAATCCAACTGAATTTTTGCGCCGTTATGTTATTGTTGATCAAACATGGATTCATCACTATACACCAGTCAAAAATGTGGACTGAACATGAAAAACGTGTTCTGAAAAAAGCAAAAACTGTTCATCAGCCGGTAAGGTCATAGCCACAGTTTCTTGGAACTCACTGGATATAATACTAATCGATTACCTACAGAAGGGAAAAACAATTACAGGACAGTATTATGCTTCATTATTGGGTAGACTTGAAGCCATACTGAAGGAAAAACGGCCCCATCTGGTGAAGAAAAAAGTGCTCTTCGACCACGACAACGCACCAGCTAACACGAGTGCTATAGCAACAGGCAAATTAACAGAATTACGTTACGAATTACTTCCTCACCTACCTTATCCTCGAGATTTAGCAACATCTGATTATTTTCTATTTCCAAACATGAAAACTTGACTTGGTGGTAAAAGATTTTGATCGAATGAAGAGATCATGACTGCCACAAATGATTATTTTGAGGATTTCGACAAAAGTTACTTCTTGGAAGGCTTAAAAAAGATTTAATACCGCTGGAATAAATGTATCGAGTTGGGAGGGGACTATATTGAAAAAATAAAAAAAACTTGTTTAAATAAATTGTTTTTTCATTCAAAAGTCACGGACTTATCAAACCACTTTCAAAATATTCAAATTTTGAAGAATCCCAATAATGTAAATTTAATGTTAGAGTCACGTAAATTGGACAACACTTATCATTCCTTATTAATATAAAATTTGTATTTCGCATTTAAGTTAAGAAGATGGGGATCCTATAAATGTTATACCAATAACTTTGGAGTGAGGATTGGCTATATAAAGTAGTATGCTGGGTTTTTCAACTTCGTTTAGTTCCTGAGGATAAACCGTAGCTGTTCGACAAAAAGGTGATCCTAAATTTATGCTGGTGGGAGTAGTCAGTTTGTCCTTTATTAATATAGAACAAGTACTTTTATTATTTACTTATTTTTATTTTACTTATTATTGTATTTTTATTTTTATTTTTATTTTATTATTAAGTTTATTTTATTTTTATTTTTAATTTTCTGATACAATTTATTGTAGTAATAAGTATTATTTCAAATTCTACGGGGGTGATCATAAAGAAGGACAGTCTGACTGTCATTATGTTAACTGTCTGACTGTCATTAAATATATGATATTATAAAGACGGTAAGACCGATAAAAATATTTATTAATTTTATAAGAATAATATTTAATCATCTATAAATCCTTTTATAGTTATTTGTTGCGAATTACGTACCACATTATATATTAATATATATTAATTAACTAAGATATCGACTATTTATTTAACATAAATACATACGTTAATATCTCATTTTGGGGATGCAAGAGGTATTATATTCATTGATTACCTTGAAAAGGGTAAAGCTATGACTGGTCAATACTACGTAGACTTATTGCAAAGTTTGAACAACGAAGTGAAAATTAAACGATCTCATCTGGTGAAGAAAAAAATCTTGTTTCATGACGATAACGCACCAGCGCACACGTCAATCGCTGCGATGGCTAAAATCAACGATCTGAAGTTTGAACTGATGCCGCACCCTCCCTACTCTCCAGACCTTACCCCGAGTGACTATTATATGTTTCCTAACCTCAAAAAATGACTTGGCGGTAAGAGATTTGCGGACAATGAAGAAGTAATCGAAGCTGTAAATGGGTATTTTGAGAAGCTTGACGTATCAGTCTATAGAGATGGCATTACTAGACTAGAACACCGCTATGAGAAATGTATCAGCCTTGGAGAAGATTATGTTGAGAAATAAAAAAAAATTCTTAATAACGTTATTAACGAACGAACCAAAGAAATGAAGAACAACCATTGATATCTGATTCAAGAGACAACACTATTATTCACCAGAAAAGAGGGATCGAGCCTAATAAGTCAAATGTAATATTAGAGTCCAATAATAATAAGGATATATACCGATTTCAAAAAAGCAATTTCCGAGACCAGCGCTTCGGAAAGCAACAGTTCTAGCAACGAATCTGAAAATGAATATGGTGATGTATCTGAGGATGTTTTCCAATCGGATCAAGGTGAAAATAGTTTGAAGAGTAGTTATTATAATATTATAGAAACTAAAGATTTATTCCAATATCGACGAGACAATATAGTATATTTGGTAAATATAAGTGGAAAACACTGCGATGTAGGAACTGAGGAACCAGATAAGTCTAATAAACTTCCAAACAGGCGAGATTTAAGCACTGGTAACTTCTATAATATAAAACAATCAAATAACAAATATTTAATAGAATTATGTAAAAGGGATAACGCGGCAGAATCTCAATTAATAATTAATGAAAAAACATTTAACAAACTAAAGTAATTTATTGATCACAAAATCATTGAAATAAGTATTGCTAAGAATTTATATATAAAAGGGATACAATGGCCCGAAATTTTAGAATTAATTAAGGATATATTCAAGATATTCAAGATAACGAAGTTAAGATAATTATTTGTTATGGTACTTTACGCTATGTACCAGAAGAAGAAAGAGAACAGATATTTGATGAAAATCATAACTCTCCAATCGGAGGCCATCGCGGAGTATCTAAAACATACAATAGAATTAAATAGAAGAATTTTTAGCAAAACCTAAAACAAGATATCCAGAGACGAGTTTAACAATGTTTAAATTGCCAATTAAAAAAATTAGTTCACATGAAAACCAAACAACCATTTTTAATCACAGATACACCTGGAAATACATTCGAAAAGATAACTATAGACATAGTAAATTAAGTTACCGGCCGTTACCGATATGTGAACGAAATAACGAGTATATACTGACAATGCAAGATGAATTGTCTAAATTTTGTCTCGCAGTTGCACTTCTGAACGCTCAGGCTTCTACGGTCTCAGATACTTCATTAAACGAATTAAAAAAATCAAAACTAAAGCATTTCATTTACAATCAAACGGATCAGTTGAACGATATCACCATGCTTTGAGTGAATTTCTCAAACAATACACCAATAAAGATTTTGATTGGGATGAGTGACTCGATATCACTATATTAAACTACAATACATGCGTGGAAGGAAAGATGATACATATACCTTTTGAAGTAGTTTTCGGATCCTTGCGAGCAACCGACTTATTACCTACTTATCAAAATTATGTAAACGATTTAGTAGCACGTTTAACCAACAGAAAGAAACTAGCGTATGATAACCTGTTTAACTCGAATTTAAAATAAAAAAAATATTATGATGGGACGTCGGAGTCAGTACCCCTCTCATTTTCTTAGTACTAATATTTATTTCAAATTCATTAGAAAATAATTGTATTGATTTTATTAATATAAAAACGAATCATTCAATAATTTGCATATTTTATATATTTAATCTAACGAATTATAAGTTTGAGAGAGAAAGAGAGAAAACATCTTAGAGTTGTAGGTTATAAGAATAACAAGCGCGTACGCATAACTTGATAGTAGTTATTCTTGTTCTTCGTAATGCGGCGCCTTTGTTACTTAATCTATCTAATAGACCTATAAATTTTCTCTCTCACACTCTGTGTGAACGGAAACGCATGTTAAAATAGAGCGGGTACATAATAGATAGGGATAGGATATTATTTATTATAATTTTACAAAATTTAATAAATTTCAAGATTTTTGTTTATTCAAATAAATAAGTTTTTCTTTGTTTGTAATAGAAAATCTCTTAATATCCTCATGTACCTGATTATTGTGCCGTCCTTTCCTAGATTCTTGATAATACATTAATATAATTTATTAATAGAAATAAATAAATTCCAGGATAAAAAGATAAGTCCCAGGAAAAGTAATAATAGAGCTAACGCGGATGCTGTCGATGGCTTCCTCTCAGTGCTCTCTCTCTCTCTCTCTTGCGCTGCTGAGTTGCGCGGCTTGCGCAACGTCCTCTCGCTCTCTCTCACTGTTGGATCGCGTGGCTTGTGCGGCGTCCTCTCGGTGGCGCGTGCTACACACGCGGTGGCCCTCTCATGCTAGGAGGGCCCTACGGGGAGTGTCGTATATAGTTGATGGGAAATAATGTCCAGGTATGTCAGTACGACTTCTGTGAAGAGATTTGTATTCTATCATTCGAACATGTACACCCCCAGTAAGTGTCGTTTTTGGATACCTGGAAATTGCATTCTACCTTTCGAACACAAAACTCTCTATAGTAGTCGTCCCGAGACATTTCCTATTGCCCGAACATGATGCTCTCTGTAAACGTCGTCTTGAGACACTTGGACATATTTTTCTACCACTCAAACTCGAAAGTATAATTTTCTACATCGAAGCCATATTTAATATATATATATATATAGTTTCGAGGTTGTAAGAACCTTATTTTGCAATAATTTCTTTTGTTAGCTGCACTTCCATTAAAAGTATTTAAGTATTTTTTTAGGGTTTTAGTATTTTATTTTTTTTTTATTTTATTTTTTTTTTATTCATGTAAACTACATTAGCTATTATTTATAGACCTCGCATCTATCCATCTCCTCCCCCTGAACGTTTTCATGTACGTTTATTAGCGGAATAGTGCATGATCGCCACGGCCAATAGAATTTCTGTTTAGAATTTTCATCAATCTCCTTCCTTGCTAATTTTTAATGTCCATTTTCGACTTCAAGACGTAGAAGCAAAAATAGAGACTCAGATTCATTTTGTCCGCTATGCGAGAAACACTTTATAAAATTTGTGTAACACCTTGTTATTGTATAGATTTGTTAAATTGTCAATGTGTGTGAATGATAATGTTTAAAGATAAATAAAGTATCATTTTATTATACATTTGTGGTAACATTATTTGAATAGTCGTATAAAGCTGAACATTTATACGACACGAGGCCGACGACGAAACCATTTTTCTTGTCGCCTCAACATTATGGTCCTTCGAGCCAGATAAATAGAAATTCGCTATCACCAATTGACGAATCAAGAAAGGATATTGTGCGTGAAAATAAATATTGTGCATGTCCGGTTTACAAACTTCAAGGAGTGATTCTTATACGCACGGAAAGCGGTCGTTCTTTCGTCATTCTTATTGTGATTTATTTGTATCGGAAACGACCCACTCAACAGGAATCACCCATTTTCGAGCATGCATTGACGTGCACGAATTCATAAAGACATGCGGAGTTCGCTCCCACTCTCCAAAACAGAATACTTTCAAATCTTGAAAAACATTTGGAATCTCAAACAAGCTATTGGACGGCGATCTTCATCTTAATCGTGTAATCGATTAGATCTAGCTGCTTTTCTTGCTGCGTTTTCATCAGCTGAGCATCAAACCAAGCGGACGACCCCATTCAGATCAACTTCAAAGAAATTCAACTTCCAATTGAATTGTACTTATGTCGACTGTCCATATACAAATTAATAAATATTTTTTTTATTGGTCTTACAGTCCAATCAATTCAATCTAAAGATAAAATAAAAATAAAAAATAACAATAAAAAGAAATAAAAAAAAAAATAAAATAAAAATTAAAAATAAAAATTAAATTAAAAATGAAATTAAAATTATAATGACAGTCAGACTGTCCTTGTTTACATTCACCCCCGTAAACAAATCTAAAAATAAAATATTAGCTGAAAAAATTCTTTGTTAGTAAGTCATTATAATTTTAATTTAATTTTTAATTTAATTTTTATTTTTAATTTTAATTTTTTTTTTTTTTTTTTATTTTTATTTTATTTTTAGATTGAATTGATTAAACTGTAAGGCCAATAAAAAAATATTTATTAAATTCAACTTCCGTCTTCTACAAGATATGCAGGTTAACTATAGGACAAGAGAGCCCTTCAACCAATAATACAACATCGAGTAGTTTATAAGTTTTTTATCACCGTATCATCTTTCATTTCTTACCTTATCTGAAAACTGCATTTATAATCGTCTCAATAGGTCAGTGGATTGCAGGGAGCTCAAATTAAAGCGCGGGAATTTAAAACGTAAGTTAACTAATTTTCAAGCGATTATTGACTCGGCTACCGTGGAAGATTATGATGACATAGAATTCAGGATAAAAATATTAGTAGGCATTTTAGAAGAATTTGATGATGTTCATTTGGAAATACTGTCAATGGAAGACAAATCAGAAAATGATCAATATCAATTAGAGTTTGAAACTAAGTACTATGCTGCAATGCAAGTTTTTTAAGGAGAACCATTCCGCCGGAGTAAATAATACACTTTCTGTGGCTAGTTCAGATAATCCGCGAAATAATTCTCAAAATAATGTTCGGTTGCCAAAAATTGATTTGCCGACTTTCACGGGGAAGTACGACGCATGGACGTGTTTTCACGATACGTTCAAGTCTACGATGCATGAGAAAACAAATATTGAGGTGATAGAAAAATTCTATTACTTACGTTCATGCCTTGAGGAAGAGGCGGCGGCGATTATTCTGTCTTTGGAAACGACCCAGAGTAATTACTATATTGCGTGGTCGCTTCTGATCGACCGATATGATAGTAAGAGAGTGATCGTTAATAACCACTTAAAGATTGAACACTTAAACCCTTCTTGATTTTCCAACCATTCTAAAGAAAGTCATGTTAGTTTAAGGCCTATGCTGGATGACATAAATACCAATACACGATCGTTAACATCTCTAGGACTATCGGTCGATACGTGGGATGCCGTTATCATATATTGCATGACAAACAAGCTCGATAGGACTATTCATCAAGAATGGGAGAAAGGCAATACGTCTAAAGAATTGCCCAAGTTAAATTACTTCATAAAATTTCTAAAAACTCGATGTTTAATTCTAGAAGTCACCCAAACGCAAGCACAGTTGAATCAAGTCGGTAACGTTTCAAAGGGTTTAGTCGCGGGTAACATGCGACATGTTTTAAGCGTTATAACTAAAAAAGATTATTGTAATTATTGTAAGGGCGAACATAAAATATACGCGTGTTCCAATTTTTTTAAACTATCGCAAGCCGATAAGTTTGATTTTGTGAAAAGGGAAAAACTTTGCTTTAACTGTTTTCGCAAAAATCACATTACTGATAAATGCAGCTGTGAACCTTGCAAAACATGCGGTAGAAAACATCATACCCTCTTGCAATTTGACAGGCGAAATCTAGGTGAAGGGCCTGTCTCCGTGAATTTAGTCAACGTCTCGCAAGTAAATTCTCCTCCACAGATTTGATTAGCTACTGCTAAAATTTACTTTTATGACCAGCACACGGCGCGTGTCTTCTTGGATAATGGAGCTCAAGCTCATTTTACTACGGAGCGATTCTCGAAATTGCTTAAATTATCAAAAAGAAAGGTAAATATTCCGATAAGCACTTTAAATCACCAGCAAACGTGTGCAATTCATGGAGTATCCACAAAAATCTCGTCGCGCGTGTCTAATTACTAATCGAATATTTCATTATTAGTCGTACCGACTAATATAACAAGCCCGTTATCATCATATTCGATTGACATAAAAGAGTTGAAAATACCTGCAAATTTACCTCTTGCCGTTTTTTCAAAATTGAGAAATAGATGCCTTAATAGGTGCGGAGGTTATTACAAGATAGATTGTGCGGGGAAATTACCAATTTAAAGCACTGATGCTGTATTGTTAAAAACAAAATTTGGTTGGATAGTAGGTGTCAGGATTAACGGTGACGAGAAGTTCAGTAGCGTTGCGTGTTATCATTCGATCCCAAGACATTTAATGGTGACGATATTCGCGTAGTTTTTAATGCATCCTCCTTGCAAAATGGTATCTCTTTAAATCATGCCCAAAAAATAGGTCCGATTCTCCAAGATGATATTTTCTCCATTCTTACGCGATCGCGAATACACAAGATACTGCTCGTTGCGGATATAACTAAAATGTATCGGCAAATTTTAGTTGATCAGGCTCATTGTAAATTCCAAAAAATAATTTGGCGTTATTGTCCCGACGAGCCAATTCAAATTTATGAATTAAATATGCTGACTTACGGCACGGCATCTGCTTCCTATCTAGTAATACGTAGTTTGAACGAAATAGCTGCAATCGAAAAAGAAAAATATCCGTTAGCAGCTGAAATCGCATTACGAGATTTCTACGTGGACGACTTGATAACTGGCTCGGACAGTGTAGAAAATGCTATAATTCTTCGGAATCAAATAAATAAATTACTGAAATCTGCTCAATTCGAATTACGAAAATGATCTTCTAATAACATGGCCCTCATCAAATCTTTACCTCCCGAATTAAAGAACATTAAATTATTCAACGATCCGTGCAACTCGATAAAAATGCTAGGCATTAATTGGAATCCTCAACGAGATATTTCATTTTATTCGGCAGCAACAGGTGTAAACCAGCAAGAGCGTATTAGCAAACTGATTGTTTTGTCGAAAATTGCCCAATTATTCGAGTCCGTCGGATTGCTAGGACCGATTATGGTGAAAGCTAAATTAATAATGCAAGTAATTTGGAAGGAAAAACTCGAGTGGGATGCATCGATACCGCTCGAAATACACACTCAGAGGAAAATTTATATGAACGAGTTCACACTTTTGGACAACTTTTCCTTTGATAGATGCGTCCTAATTGATAAACCTATGAACGTGCAGTTTCACGGGTTTTGCGATAGCAGCGAGGCAGCTTACGGAGCATTCGTATATGTAAGATCTATTAACGATATAAACGAATGCATACTTCGGCTTTTATGCGCGAAATCAAAGGTAGTTCCGCTCAAATCTAAATTAATAATACCTAAACTAGAGCTGTGTGCGGCTCTTTTACTAGCAAGGCTATATATATCTTTATTGAAGGCTCTTCCCGTTAAATTCAACAGTTCTTATTTTTAGTCCGATTCCAAAATTACCTTAAGTTGGATAAATGCGCAGCTAAGTATGCTAAAAACGTTTGTAGTAAATCGAGTGTCCGAAATAAGATCTATCACTAATAGCTCTCAATGGAGACATGTATCAACTAGAAATAATCCTGCGGATTATATATTCAGAGGTCAGAACGTTTCTGAGCTCATAAATAATCGCGTTTCGAAATATAGTCCGGCTTGGCTATGCAATAATAAAGAAGCGTGGCCATACCTGCCATTTATGATAATTTTGAATTACCAAGGATCTCGTGTTTTCAAAAATTGATTAGAGTCATAGCTTAATGAAAGCGATTTATAAATAATTCATTCAAGTCTCGTATTAAAATGTTACGATCACTGTCCGTAGATGAACTTCAATCCGCCCAGAAAACGATTTTACATATAAATCAGATGAAATATTTTCCTCGCGAGTATAATGATTTATTATCATACTAAAAATAAATGTTCGTAATAAAAGCTGCATTAAAACATTAAATCCATTTATTGATGAGGACCACGTAATACGCGTATACAGACGCTTGAAGAATGCTCATTTGTCTTACGATGAGAAGCATCCGATAGTTCTGCCAAAGAAAAGCTGGCTCACTGACCTAATTATAAGACAAGCACACGAAAAATGCGGGTACATGGGCGACCAGGGTACTTTGTCCCACCTTAGAACACACTCTTGGCCGATAGATGATAAACGTGTTACGCGACTGGTAATTCACTCTTGCATAAAATGCTTCCGATTCGATAAACATGATGCGAAGTACTTAAGGGGTGATTTATCTGAAAATCGTTTAACGCCAGCCAGGTCGTTTTTAAAAATCGGGATAGACTACTGCGGCCCCTTCTATATTAAGGAGAAAAAACACCTATTTCGTCGCAATATTTGTGTGTTTCTCTAGTAAAGCCGTACACTTGTAGGTAGTTGGTGATCTCACTATAGATGCGTTTATTGCCAGCTTAAAAAGATTCTGCTCTCGCAGAGGAAAAAGTACGAACATTTATTCGGATAATGGCATAAATTTTATCGGTGCAAATAGAGAGTTAAAGGCTCTTCATGAGATGTTTATGAACGAGATGAATAGTAGCGTGATATATGATAGTTTGGCAAATGAAGGAATAACATGGCATTTTATTCCGCCCAGGTCGCCGCATTTTGGCAGCCTATGGGAGTCGGCCGTTAAATCTTTTAAGAGGCATTTTTTCGTACTGTCGGATCGCGTTGCTAACTTTTGAGGAATTTTCCACGCAAGTGACAGAAATTGAGGCGATTCATAATTCGCGGCCATTGCCACTAATCCCCTGCAATCCCAACGATCTAATCGTCCTAACTCCTTCCCACTTTTTAATCGGTCATAAATTACTAAGCATCCCTGATGCAAATTTTACGAATACGTCGATGAATTCGGTAGCAGTACTTGCAGAAAATTAAACAGCATTTTTGGAATAGATGGCGGGCAGAATATTTACATCAGTTCAACATTAGAAACAAATGGAATACCAATTATCCTAGCAAGATTTATATTGGATACATGGTTCTTCTAAGGGAGGATAAGGTGCCTCCTATTCAATGGCCGCTGGACCGCATTACGGACATATATCCTGGTGATGATGGCGTTGTAAGCGTAGTTAGTGTTAAAACAGTAAATGGTGTATACAAGCGGTAAATTAAAAAGGTTTCGATACTGTCAATCGAGAAAGTAGATGACTCTCATAAGACTTTGTAAATTAATCGCGACCGATCAATAGCGGGCGGAACGCTACGCCGACAAGGGTTCTTAAATGTATGCGTGCTTCGGCATAATTTTGAATTTATTATTTTATTTATTATGTGTTATATTCTTTGAATTAATTTATGTCTTATAAAATTATGTTTCTTTATTGTATTATTTCTTTAAGTCTAAATGTGTCCGTATAAAATCCTCACAACTATTAAATATACTTGTACGTCTGTCATAGCTTTTGTGCCAGATAATTGAAAAAATGTCCAATTCCTGTGTAGGCTTGATCGACCTTCGTACACAAAAGGTTTATTGGTCTCAGCTGGGGGCGCGGGTTTGTCCGAGAAATTCCTTACCTGAAATTAACCTGAGAGGCTTCGTATCAATCCATCTCCTCCCCCTGAACGTTTCCATGTACGTTTACTGGCGGAATAGTGCATGAACTCCACGGCCAATAGAATTTCCGTTTAGAATTTTTCAATCTCCTTCCTTGCTAATTTTTAATGTCCAATTTCGACTTCAAGACGTAGAAGCAAAAACAGAGACTCAGATTCATTTTGTCCGCTACACGAGAAACACTTTATAAAATTTGTGTAACACCTTGTTATTATATAGATTCGTTAAATTGTCAATGTGTGTGAATGATAATGTTTAAAGATAAATAAAGTATCATTTTATTATACATTTGTGGTCACATTATTTGAATAGTCGTATAAAGCTGAACGTTTATACGACACGAGGCCGATGACGAAACCGTTTTTCTTGTTGCCTCAACAAAATACGTGAGAAGATGCATTTAAAATTCTTACTATGCGAAGAACACACCAAATATGCGTAACTATTTTACTTTTGTTAATTGTTGTATAATATAAGTGTATATAAAAAAAATGTTAGTTTAGAATTTATTTATATATTGATTTATATTAAAATTAAATATATTATAATATACGTATTTTTATCTCAATAATTTACTCAATTTAGAAAAATATTTTATATGAAGTTTTTATAAAATATATGAGATTTATTATTTCCTTTAGTTTTCATCAACTTTTGTGAAATTAATTTAATTGGAACATATTATATATATGTTTATATGTATACAGATAATCTAATTTTATAGTAAAGATATATATATATATATATATATATATATATATATACATAAATATTTTTATTATTTGTATTGAAAACGTATCTTGTTTATTCATAATAATTTTTGCTCTTTTTAGTTTTATTCCTATTACTATAAAAAGTAACCTTTTAATAAAATAAGGTGAGTGGAAAAGGAAGATTACATTTTTCTCTAAAGAATATATATTTTTCAATGGCAGTGAAAACAGGGGCTGAGCCCCCAAAAATTTTGGCTTATATATATAATATATATATCTATATAATATCTATAATCTCTATATATAATTGAGTATTATAATTATTAATTCCATTCGTACGCATATACTCATGTTATTACAATTGAAGATTCTAGTTTTATACAACCTTCACTACTCATATATTATATGTTATATATAATTTAACTTGGTTTGTATTAATAATGAATCTTCTAAAAAAAATGGACGATATTAATTTATTATAATATAACTATATTTTGTTGTATATTTTGTAAAGTTGTAAATCACTAAGATGTTCATTGTACGTATATGCTTATATTTTGTTTACAAACACATCGTAAACC
Organism: Sycobia sp. Sy_11; assembly: GCA_018907035.1. Taxonomy (NCBI): domain Eukaryota; kingdom Metazoa; phylum Arthropoda; class Insecta; order Hymenoptera; family Epichrysomallidae; genus Sycobia; species Sycobia sp. Sy_11. The sequence goes on from JACCIC010000232.1 coordinate 543,666, forward strand.
TCTGTCGCTGATTAACACCAATATATGGAAGCAAAAATAGAGCAACGTTAAATAACATTAAAAAAAATATATGCTTATATTATTATTTTTATATATTTTTTACTTATATTCTACTGTATTTATTATATTTCATTTTATTTTGTACCTATTATTAACTATTTTAGTTATTCAAGTAAAAGATTTGTATTTTCATATAAGTTTTAGTACTTATATAAAAGTTTTTTATGTTAATTTAGCTTAACTTTAATTATAGAACATTAATATTTAATAGGCTATGAAATACATTGTGCTATATTATTATAATATAAGTATTTTTCATTATATATTTTTCAAAATTTTATATGGAAAAATTAAGATACAAGTAATCGATCATTTCTACTTTGTATCTTTTTGCTTAAATATAAAATTATTCAAAATAAATACATATATAATAACACACACACACACACACACACACACACACACACCAGTGTGGAGTTTTGTTGCTTTCTCCCATCTGGCGCCTCCCCAGGTTGCGGATAGGGGATGGCTCGCTACAATTTATAGAGGGCACTGAGGAAATAAAATACTCAGGGCGGACAGAAAAAGCTAATAGGGAGGGCCTCCCGAACGTAAGGCCAATTATGACTAATGATTGGTATAAACAAAGATATACCCCAGGGAGTAACTCCGGCAAGACCGGTCAATCTCCTCACCGATTCCGATAGAGTGCAAGCCTCTATGGTCGGTGGTAGCCCCTCGGATTCTGGGGAGGGCAAATCAAACATAATCATAGATAGTACACTGGGTACTAAAGGAGATGTCATGATGGATCAAGAAACAACGGATCGAGAAATCTCCATCATGCGCAGAAACAATCATCTGGAGCGACTTGGTGAGAAGATCAGCCAACTGTTGGATTTTGTCAAAGATAGGCATAACGTACACAAGACCATTAAGGATCTTGCTCGTTCCATTAATGCCTCAAATAAATGCATTAGTATGGCAGAGGATGATCTATTACAGTATCAACGTCCTGGTACACATGAAGTGGTGACTCAGACTACGCCGAGTCTACGCTCTGACACCAAACGAAGCGCAGCAGAAGCGATGGTTTCCACTCCTAAAACCATAGGTGGCAAAAGGACGAAAGAACCACCATTGGGCTCAAGGAGACCACTAGAGTCGGTCGGAGTACCTACAGGCAAGTCTGAAGCCAAAGAAAATCAATGGCAGACCATCAAGCGTAAGAAGCCCAAAGGCAAAGATAAAGAATTATCTAGTACACGCAGGCTTAATGGACGAAATAGGCCTAACTCCATTTTGATTAAGGCCAATGAAGGAGTTACATACGCGGAGGTACTGCGACAAATAAAGAATGACCCGGAGTTATTTCATGTCAAGAATGAGGTTAACAGGATACGTAGAAATGCAAGCGGTGCCCTTGTACTTCAGTTGGAACGGACAGCCAAAGATGCACATGAGTTGGCATGGTAAAGAACAAGTGCAATGAGTGGATGCCCACACGGAAATAGAACATCAGATCGCTAGACTGTGAAGTGTTCGCCACTATAATATCAGAAGAGCGTTTAGAATATGGTGCACCAGGCCATCTGGCAAATGCACTCATGAAGCATATCTCTGAAGCATGTGATGCATCGATGACTAGGACTAAGAGCGGATTTAAACATCGTCAATCTGTCTACTGGTGGACAAATGAAATTGCAGAATTGCGCAAACAATGTCATCGCGTACGTAGACTTGCCCAGAGAGCCCGCAACCATCGTGATACGTTTAATAGTTTATTTAAAGAAGCACAGAGAGTGCTTGTCAAGGCCATTAAGGCAAGCAAGCGTCGATGCTGGCTTGAACTGTGTGCAGAGGCCAACAATGACTTATGGGGACGACCATACAAAACAGTCATGGCACGATTGAGTAGGGCACCAATACAAAACACTAGCACGGTATTGATTGATAAGATTGTTTCCGCTCTCTTTCCCAATGACATTCATGGGACTGTACTGCGCACGCAACACTCGGACGATATACCTCCTATAACAGAAATGGAACTACATAATGCTTACGCTAAGACTAGAGACAATGCTGCACCTGGCCCTGATGGTATCCCTAATGCGGCAGTTAAGTTGGCGATACAGAAGAATCCAGCTATATTTCTAAAAGTATATAATGCTTGTCTTCTTGAGGGTATTTTTCCTGATTGCTGGAAAACTCAAAGGTTAGTCCTGTTACCTAAGGGCAATAAGCCACTTGATGATCCTTCATCATACAGGCCATCGTGTATGCTCGACACGGTAGGTAAAATATTTGAAAAAATAATATGTAGCCGACCGGAAGCATTCACTGAAGGATTGCACGGCTTATCCTCACGCCAATTTGGATTTCGGAAATCAAAATCAACAGTCGATGCCATTAAACTGGTAGTGTGTACCGCAAGAAATGCAATCAGTGGTAAGAGATGGAAAGGTGGCACTAAACAGTATTGTGCCATTGTCGCTCTAGATGTCAAGAATGCCTTTAATTCAGCGCGCTGGTCTTCTATTATGAGTTCTCTTAAAGAGTTCGGAGTACCTGGTTATTTACAGAATGTCGTGGCCAGCTACTTTGAGAATAGGATAATATTATACCGAACGGATGAAGGCACTGTATCGCATAAGGTTACTGCGGGAGTCCCCCAGGGCTCAGTTATGGGACCTATATTGTGGAATATTATGTATGATGGCGTGTTGAGGATTCCACAACCGCCTGGTTCAATAACAGTAGGGTACGCCGACGATATCGCTCTAGTAGTGACGGCTAAGACCCTTGATGAACTTACTGAAAATGCCAATGAGGCAATCAGCAACATCAGTAGATGGATTAAGACGGTTGGTCTACAATTAGCGGAGCACAAGACAGAAGTAGTTCTTGTCAGCAGTCGTAAGAAGGTAGATAGTATTACTCTTAAAGTTGGTAGCTCCCGCATTAGTTCTGCGCCATCTTTACGATACTTGGGTGTCCAGCTTGATGCCAGGTTAAATTTCAAAGAACATCTAAAGATATCTGGCGAAAAAGCGCAACGAGTTTCAGCTGCCTTGTGTCGGCTCATGCCTAACATTGGTGGCCCACGTCCACCCCAGAGGAAACTATTAGCTTATGTTGTTAATTCTGTCAGCATGTATGCAGCACCAATCTGGCATCATGCATGCGGAATTAAATCGTATTGTGAATTGGCCATTGCGACCCGTCGTCGCTCCTGTATACGTATTATTAGTGGTTACAGGACGGTATCCACCGACGCAGCTGAGGTACTTGCCGGAATTCTTCCTTTCGATTTAGCTGCAGATGAACTGGCTAGGCTGCATAACATATGTAAGGCCGCAGTGGATTCCCTACAAGGTGCTAAAAATGTGGAACGTCATCGTTCTATAGAAATATGGCAAAAACGATGGACCGATTCTAGCAAAGGCCGATGGACTTATCGTATCCTCCCAGACATACACAGATGGATCAACAGGAAACACGGGGAATTAGATTTCCACCTAACTCAGTTGTTGACTGGACATGGTTGTTTTAGGTCCTATTTCCACCGCTTTCACCTGGATAATAATGATCTCTGCCCCATCTGTCCGACTTTGGTCGAGGATGCTGAGCAAATATTGGTGAGCTGTCCTCGTTTTAGAACACAACGTGAGCACTTGATGAACATCATCAATAAGCCAATAAGACCAGAGAGCATCCTAACACACACACACACACACATACACACACACACACACACACACACACACACACACACACACACACACACACACACACACACACACACACACACACACACACACACACACACACATATATATTTACGGTTTTGTATGTACATCACGCACACTAAAAACATTATTAAACCATATTTATCTACTTAAAACGTTAAATTTAATTCTTTTAAATATAATAAGATGCATAATAGTATTATAGCAAATCTGCATAGTAACAACAAAGATGAAAATGTGATTGAGATATTCATCTTTTTAATAGTTATTGTTGTTCATGTAACCATTTATTAATTTTGATAATACCAATTCTCTTTAATTGGGTGTATTTTCTATATTCAAAGATTTTCAATGGTAAAAGTTTAAGCGCCGGATTTGTCATCTGTAGCGAGAAAGCTCAAAAAGTTTACAACCTTTCTTGGAAAAGTCATAAAGTTTCGCATCTGTGGCACTGATCTTTATTGTTCTAATGCAAAGAAAGTCTCAGCGCGGAGAAACGCTTTAAAAATGTTTGAAAGTAATGATCAAAACCAAATTGTGTTCACCCTCAATACTAAGAACTTAACCTTCGCGTTAATCAAGGAAATAGAAGAAAAGGTTTGCAGATATACGATTATTAGAACTGAACACCCAAAGTTAGTGATTTTCAAAATGGAAAAGGGGAAATCATTCGCTACTAGAGACTTATTTTCCTCTGCGAATCTAGATATTTTTTCGTTTGTTAATTGTAAGTTTAGATTGCAACGTTCCTGTCCCCCTCGGGATAACCTACGCGGTATTTTTCTAGGGTAGTTTGAGAGGAGAGGAAATATTTCGGGATCTGACGACGGCTCAGGAAAATAATTGTACAAGAACACAGTATATTCTCTTAACAAAAATAAAAATAGATTTATTCAGCAAATCTTTGAGAAATTTTCTATATACAACATTCTGAAACAAACAAATTAGAAACACAAAATAATTAATAAACGGTAATTTACAGCTTGATCTATATATAATTATTTATCCTAAGTTCGGCTATAGCCACTTTCTTATACTTTAATATGCTTTTTAAGTTTTTCATTTCAGAGCTTCCTGTGTCAAGATATGATGTCAGCCAAAAAAAGCAAGCCTCGTTGTGGCAGCCATATCTGGGCCATATTGGATGAAAAATGAAAAAAAAAATTGTTTTGCAGACATCAATAGGTATTTTTTTAATATAAAAAAAATTGTAGTGTGATAATAAAGTTTACTGCAAGAAAAAAATTTTGAAAATTTATGCAAAAAGACTGAGATGCCCCCTTAATCTACTATTAACGGTGGTGTTATACATCTAATTTCGTAGATGTATATAGAGTACATCTACGAAAATAGATGTATAGTAGTTTGAAACAATAACTTTCATTTCTTTCGTATGTGCGCGGTATATTTGTATAGTGAAGTTAAGTGTCGGTTATAATGAATTTGTGCGGCCATGTTTTTGGCCGTCGCATCTCCCTCTTTTTTCGGGAGTGCGAAGCGAGTGTGTATATAAAAAAAATAAAGTGTATAACAAGTAAAAATATGTATATAAAAAAAATGTGTGGATACGTACATAATCTTTTCTCCGAACATGTGATACATCGCACATGTCCAGTTATCGGATCTATTTGCATGTGGAACCGCCGGCTCCCGATCCATTGGCGACGCCGCATGGCTCCCAGACGGAAGAATAAAGTGGCTTCGGCATCGTAAATAAATCTGCGCCATGGGCGCGAGTCATCCGTCGGGGTCAAGCCGTGCGGCTTATACTCCGGCGCAGCATCCGACGGCATTCCTACTGGAGGGGTATTATCTGCGGGAAGCAGCGGCGGTGCAGGTCGTGCTGGCCCTGGTGTTCGGGCGTTCGTCGGCGCGGGCTGTTCGCCGCCGGCTGGAGGCACATCCGCTTCGTCGACCTGCGGCGGTGCTCGAATTGCCGCTGATGCCGGTGTTTTTTAACAAGTAAGTGGTCGATCCTCCAATTATCGACGAAGCGGCCGGGCTGTAGGCACCACCATGCGCGGACGCACAGGTGCCCTTAATATATTAATCAACTCCTGCTCGGCAACGAACAGGTCGTACTGCACTCGAGTCAATTGTTTTTTGAACATAATTGTTAAATTACAATCGCAACGTGCTCACGTGAACTGACGAACTAGACCTGGACTTTTAGATTTATAATAATTTAAATTTTAATTTTAATTTAACCTTTCGGGGGTTCAATCATTATTTCTTTTAAGAGGTCATTGACTTTTATCCTTAAACGTGCGTTCATCATATATATAAATTCGTCGTCGGTTAACTTGTATAATGTTATTCTTACATGAATATATCGAAATTTTCGGCTTAAAAATAAATGGATATAAAATATTTATTGAAATAAATTTTAAAATAGAAAGGAGAAAGAAAAAAAAATAAAACTTAAAAAAAATTAATTCATTTATTTTGTACATTTATAAATTTTATATATATTTCATGCGAAATATATATAAACTTTATATATATTTATCAATTTATTTTATACATTTCATGCGCGATATATTATAGATAGATTACATCGATAATACAAACAAATATAATTTATTTGTATTACAAATGCAATACATCCGTCATATAACTTATACTATATAATTATACATAATTATATATAATTATATATAATTATACTTATACTAATATAATAGATTAATTTAACAGATAGTTATTTATTTCTTACAGTTTTGTTAAATCGGATCTTCGGAGTCGGTGGTGCTATACATCTCCTCGTCTTCTAGCCTAGCGATGACTCTCCTTGCTGCTCGACGATATAGTCGCCTGTTGTCCTGACGGAGTTCATGGGCTGGCGGACTTTGCTGATTGAATAAGATTCTATAGCCGATCTTATGTATTTCCGCAATGCCAAAAATAATATCCACTGGTTGCTGCGTTACGATGACAAAATTACTAATCTTTATTTTTTCTTTGTAGGTATATTCCACCTCGAGAGTGTATGCGGATACTATGTTTACTAAATTTACCCATATACACGCCTAGCACCTCTTCTTTCTAACATTCTACCGACCTCTGCTGACGTTGTGGTCCTTTTTCCCCAGTGTTGATCAGGGCATGGAACTGGAGTCCATAGCACTTAATGGGAAGACTAAGTTCCAAGTATCATTGGCAGAGCTCCTATTCGTCCTGGTGCTTCATATTGACTAAACTCCTGGGCCTCTGGACGGCCCTTATATAGTAGTTTCAGGGTGGTATCTTATATAGATTATTGTATTTTTCCCGTTGATCCTTAATATGGATGAGTTTAATAATTTTTCCTTTATTATCTTTTAGGTCATATGGAACTGGCGATATCTTTCTGAAGATAATATACGGATCCAGCTGCTTTGGAGCTAATTTTGCGTTAAATGGCTCTATTTTATTTGATAACTCGTGTGACCGTTTATAGACACAATCGCCAACTTCCGGGCTCCATTTTCGACGTTTTTGATCGTAGTAATATTTTTGTCTTTGAAAACTTCGAGCTAGTTGGCTCTGTACGAGTTCTATTGTGTGCTGTATTTTTTTGATACGGTGCTCGGCGGTAATATTCGATTTTTGGCCGTATTGTTATATAAAAGAGATCCGGGCGTTCTTAATTCTCGACCAAAATTTATATAGGCGGGTGTAAAACTTGTCGTTTCGGAAGTAGCCGTGTTGAATGCGAATTGTAGTTTGTGTAAGTAGTAATCCCATGTTCTATGTTCTATGATTTTTCTCTATGTATTGAGAAATCATCGTTTTTATTACTTTATTTGCTCGTTCTACGGGATTACATTCCGGCGTGTACGGTGGCGTTTCCCGGTGAGCTATTCCGGACTTTGACAGCATATCTGTGAATTCTTTTGAGACGAATTGTCTCTCGTTAGCTGAATGCAGGCCAAACGGCATTACGTGGAATTCGTACATCCCTTTTCCGGCGACGGTAAAGGCAGTGATAGGGCGGCTTTCCGGTGTTAATGCTACTTGCCAATGTCCATTCTTTAGATCCAGTGTCGATAGATATCTGGCTCCTCGTAATTTGTCTAGTGTAGCATTAATTTGTGGTAAAGGGAAGGCGTCCTTTTTCGTCACTTTATTTACCTTTCTGAAGTCCACACAGAATCGCGCTTTTCCATCTTTCTTTTTTACAATAACGATTGGTGAACTCCAAGGACTACTGGATGGTCGAACTACATTTTCTGCGAGCATTTTACCGACTTCTTTGTTCACAATCTCTTGCATGGCTGGATTCCTCGGTCGGCATTTCTGTTTAATAGGAGCTTTCTCCTCTAACTCGATTTCGTGTTGCAGGAGAGGAGTTGGACCTTTAATATGTTGAAATTTGTCCATTTCTTGCTTTAGGAATACTGTGAATTCTTTCTTCTCGGCGATACTAAGATTTTGAAGTCCATTGGGTGCTTCGATTGTACAAACCTGATGTTTTTGACAGTTAGACAATTTTGTAATTTCAGAGTTGTTTAGCGTTATTCTTATTTCTATTTTCTCGAATGTGTCCATACCTAACAGCATAGGTTGGCTTAATCTCTTCATGACTAAAAATCTTTGTTGAATGCATACTCTTTGCACATATATTTTCCGAGACTAATTTCGTAACCATTGGCTAGCACTGCCACACGGTTGCTCGGCTCACTATGCCATCCATATTTCATGCACGTTACGCTCAGTTGCTCGCTTATGTTTGAGCTTGCTGAACCTGTATCTATGAGTGCTAGTACTCCGTAATCGCCAATCATAACCTTCAAAAAGTGGCCACTATCTGTTTCTTTGTTTAATTGTTGTTGAGGGGACGAGCAGGATTCAGTGTGGGTTCGGCCCTCCTCACGTTTCCGGACGGATGACATTCACGAGTATAAACGTTATCGCGACCGCAATATGAACAAAATATTTTTTGTTGATTTTTGCACTTGAAGCGGTCATGGCCCGTCTGTTTCAGCTCCAGCAACATTATTTCGGTCGTACACTGTAGCAATTTTATTTTTAAAATTATGTACACGGATTTCAGACTTTCATTGTTTATATTCTGGTGTAGATGTATGATTTTTCGTATTTTTCTGTTTCTCACACTGTTTTTTCGTTTCCAGATATTTTTTTACGTGTTGTACAATATCTGACGTAGACGTGACGTCATCACGGCGAATATGTAATCGATATTCGGCGACCATGTTGTAGTACATTGTTTCTGTTTTTTGCTCCTTTGTAAATCCTCCTCGACGTCTCATTCGTATAATCAATGAGTTATCGAATACACGGATGTCCTCATTCGGTTCCTGTATTCTGTTATGAATCTGTCTGTCTAGACGACGGCGTTCGCTGGACGACAGATAAAATTTTCTTAGTCCCTCTTCCAATTCCGAAAACGTTTTAAAATTGGAGGCATAATTCCTATACCACAATTGAGCATCACCCCGCAATAATTCCGGGAATCCATTCAGAATTTTCTGGTCGGATAGGTTGTATGCTCTTTTTAATTCGTGAATCTTTTTGAGGAAAGAATGTAGCTTTTTGCCGTCGAAATGGCAGTTCCATTTCCGCATTTGATCCATTACATTTGCGGTTGTGCAGCCGACGGTTGCTGTACGTACACTGTAGCAGGTGGCGTGCCATAAGGTGTGTTCGAAGCTGGGTGTGCAATGACTGGACTGGACGTTGATGCAGCTGCTTGTTGATTTAGGAGCTGCAGACGTAGTTGACGAAATTCTTCCTCAATGTCTTCTAGATCTTGAGTTCGGTTCAGATCTTCGTTGAAGTTTTTTTCATCTTTCGGTTTGTCGAAAAAGAGCTCCGGGTGAGCCCGTACATATGAGATTAAACGTTGTCGCAAATAAGTTTTTGTACCGTTTATAGGTAAATTATTTTTAACAAGTTCTCGTTCGATTTGTTCTTTCGTTAATTTATAGATCCAGCTTACTCGCGGTTTTGCCATTTTAGCAGGATTTGATTTTGCCATTTTTAGCAGAAATGACAAAATACAAAAAAAATATACTGTGTAATATTTTTTAAATTTTCTGAAATAGAAAAAATAATTTCTTTTTATTTTTTCTATGGGAAAACTATAAATTCAGTTTTCTATTTCCAAAACGGTCAATTTTATTGTAATTCCGATCTCTGTTACTTGGAGCTTCGCAGTTGGAGAGGAGTGGAAATATTTCGGGAGCGAACGGCCAATCAGGAAAATAATTGTACAAGAACACAGTATATTTTCTTAACAAAAATAAAAATATAAAAAAATAAAGATCTATATATAATTATTTATCCTATGTTCGCGCTATTTTCCGCGACGCGTATATTATCCGGCACTATTTACCGCACAGATACCGGGCGTTATTTTCCACGCGGGGAAATTTTTAAAACGAGGCAGATAGAATCTAAACAGGGTAAAATAAGGTAAGCTTAACACCGCTGGTCTTTTGAGGAGCACCTCGCAACAGAGATCAAACTAATAATTTTCGGGCAGGATTCAATGGTCAGGATTATTTCGAGCTCTGGATGAGTTTTAGGTCCAGGGAGAGTTCGTGTGAATCGACTTCAGGGCAGTCGGTTCACCGGGCGAACTCTGGATTTTGCCTTTTGCAGGCCCTTTTATAACAAAATAATCGAGTAATTTCGCCGCCGCTCGTTTAATTTCGGGCGAGCCGCCGAGTTATAATAATTAATAATAATAAATAATAATAATAATTAAAATAATTATTATTTACAATTTATTATGTATATTTGCAGCCGGTGTGCTGCGTATAATGGTGTATACGCACATATACATATATAAATATAGATATATATATATATATATATATATATATATATATATATATATATCGTACAATTAGTAATCTTATTAAATTAATTTAATTAAATACAGCGGGTGAATTCGTTTCTGAACACCCGTTGTATATACTGGAATGCGCGCGCCAGTAAAAGTTTTGCGCGTTCGCCTACCGTAGTATTCGCTGCTGGCGCGTGCTGTTCGATGAGAGTGTACAGTAGTGTGTGTGCGGCGTGTATTAGAGGGGATAGCGGCCGCCGGCCTAATACACTTCACGCGGCTCTCTCTTGCCGCGAGCAGTGTATCCCCTCTACCGTATGCTTCTGGCTTAAGCTAAGCAGTAGAGAGAGAGAGAGAGAGAGAGAGAGAGAGAGAGACTAGGTATTGCGTTCTCTCTCTACTGTTCGGTTTTCAGCAGTTGCGTCGACTACCTTCTCCAGTAGTCGTCGCGACCTTTGCCCGTTTTCGGTATGTTTACCGCGTGTTACATAATATAATATATTAGTTTTAATTTAATTTTATATTTATAGATTAAATATAAAATATTTAATCTACTATTAACGGTGGTGTTATACATCTAATTTCGTAGATGTATATAGAGTATATCCACGAAAATAGACGTAATAGTATCTTGAAACAATAACTTTCATTTCTTTCGTGTGTGCACGGTATATTTGTTTAGTGAATTTAAGTGTCGGTTGTAATGAATTTGCGCGGCCATGTTTTTGGCCGTCGCAATATACGTCGAAAATTATGTAATGTAACAAATGAAAAGTTGATACAAAAATGTAATAGTCCATCGATGCCAGTTACCGCTGCAGACTGTCCAGAACGCTTTAGCACTTGCTACGCAAATCCCAGATCAATTCGCTTATAACCTTATGAGGGGGCCCGGCTATATGCCAGTACCCGCGGCAGAAGTAATGTATGGATTAAAATGTATTCCTATCGAAGTAAAAGTAAATCAAAATAACTATTGCTACACTGAATAACGAGTATCATCCCAAAACAGTACATACTTCATCACGATGAAGGCACATGTTCGAAAGGATCATGAAACTAGAACAGTATGCAATAAGATATTGCCAGCCCAATATCGAGTAAGAATGGAATGGTATAAAATGACTGCCAAATTCACGGAAGCAAAAGTACCAGCGCTTTTCCAACCATTAACACAGCCCACTTGGAAATATATCAACCCGGAAAATTGAGCAACTTGTGGAATTTACTCTTCCAAGGAACTAGATCAACTAAAAAATAGAATTATGTTTGCAATTGAAAAATTAGCACTACTAAACGACGCAGCTCGAGAAATTCACAGTAAGCCAATGCAATCCAATGAGGGAACGATATCGAGAATCGTCAATGAAGATACTATGGATAAATGAATGGGTTCAGCCTGGAGTAGAATATGTAATAAATTCATGGCCTTTGGTACTGTTGCCAATGCTGGCTTTGATAGTTATCCTTATAATAATTCAAGGAGTAAAAATGATAGTAAAAATTATTATAAATAGATACATGCTGCATAACCTTTATAGGTCGTCAATACACTTATCATCAACAATATGGAATTCCGTCAGTTACTTCCTAGTACACCTGAACAAATCAACAAATAAGGAAACGTAACAGAAAGCACTGAAATAATATAGATTATCAAAAATAGTCAGTACCCCAACGGAGCCTATCTCATCTTCCTCCTCTAAGAATTCGTCGTCCAATCCTAACCATCAGAACTTCTTCTCGCTAAATAATTAATCCCTATTCAAGTAATAATTAATCCCTATTCATCCCGATCCAGTATCACGTTCGTTAGAGATTATGAAGAAGTAGATGACATCACCGGAATTTCACTCAGCGTTACGACTCCTACTTATACAAAACATGTGTCGTAGCTGTAAGTCGGGGGTGGAACGAGCTACTGCCTGGAAAACATATCCACACATGCACTTATTCATTTAATATAATAATATCCTATATTGATTTTTTAAAATATTTTGTAAATGCTATAAGTTCATATAGTTACATAATCAGTTAGTTTATAAGTATTATATTAGTAATGATAAGAAATATATATAGATATATATATATATATATATATATATATATATATATATAGACACATAAGTCTACATATATCTAGATATTTATAATAGAAAAGCGTTTTTTTTAATAATCTAAAGTTATGATAATAATATTTAATCATCTATAAATCCCTTTCTAGTTATTTTTTGTAAATTACTTACCATATTATATTTTAATCTACTTTGAGGCAGAAAACGCTATTTTTGTGAAATTTTTCTGAGAATACTATTGAAGATATGAATGTAGGATTTGAAATGCTTAATAAATACACTCTTGAAGTTCATAAACTCTTACGTTGAATAATTTCGGCTGCCACACTTGTCCAAGGAGCTTCAATATTCCGTTGGGCAATTAGTCCAACTGGTGATCGCTGCGCTACTTTCTAGAGTTGGCACTTCGGGCAGTGTTTGACGTACTTGTACACGTATTTTCGCATCCCTGGCCAGTAATAACTGCGATTAACTTTGTCGAAGGTTTTGTCAACCCCAAAGTGGCCTGCTGGAGGTGTGTTATGGCACTCGAAGAGGACTCTTTTTCGGTCTTTCACCATCATTCGGTCATCACCATCTTCCAGGCCTCCAGATCCGGTCCTATAATTGAAATTATGGTAGTTTTACGTCGTTCCGGATCAATGCCATCGTTCGCTTCGATGTTGTCGGTAGTTTTACGTCGTTTCGGACGAACCTCTTCTATTTCTACTGATGTCGTAATATTTTTACTTCTTTCCGGACGATATTTGTATATGTGTGTATATTATATTATCTATGACTACGTATGTTATATAATTTTTCCACAGTCCACAGCACCGTCAAGCATTCCGTGTCAGTTACTGTAATTGACTCTAATTTGACAGTAATTTGACTCAGCTTTTGCTAGAGTTCTACTGGCGTATGCATTGGGTGTTCTTCACCGTTCATATTCTAGCTTAAGACTGCTCCTAGTGCATAATTGCTTGCGTCAGTTTAGGGACTGGATACTTGCTTATGGGCTTGATCTTATCGGTCTTTTATGTATCTCAGATATTTCACCTCGGGTCAACAGAATTCAGATTTATCCTTGTTCATTTGTAGGCTGATCTCGCGAAGGCGGCCTAGCACTGCCTGTAATTTCTGTAGATGCTCTTCGAAGGTGTTAGTGGCGATAATTATACCATCCATATATACAAATATGGACGGCTGCCACTGTGGCCCGAAAACGCTGTTCATATTCTCGCTAAAAACTTGCCAGAGCGTTCGTCAGTCCACAAGGTATTCTTGTATACTGAAATAACCCATTTTGTGGTACTGCAAAGGCGAATATTTTTGTTCTCTTTTGCGCTATTTTTTTTCTTGCAAATATTCTTTTGCGAATATTTTATTCTCCACTACTGAAATACAAAACTGAAATAGAGAAACAAAATTATAAAGGGAAGGTAATATTTAAAAGCAAAAGTATATATTTTGATGAAAATATATATAGGTGTAATGATTTACAATAGAGGGACAGCTGTTGCAGCGAACAAGGCCAGGTAGATGACTTATCCGGCGCGCGCGCTGGGAAGGTCGGAATAGCGCGCTCAGGTAAGTGCGTTTGAAAAGTGAAAAAGTATAGCTAGACTACCTGAATCTTTCTAAAATTTTGAGCTAACATTCTTGAATATATTTACTTTCGAAAAATGTAAAAAAAAACATTTATTTTCAAATTTGTAAAGTAGAATACTGCCTTAATTAACTACGATATCGATTATTAATTTAACATAAATACAGAAGCTAATATCTAAGAGTATTTTATCTGTAGTTTTGATAAAACCATACTAATTGTAAGCGAAATTATCCTTATACATATATTATTTCTACCTTCGGTAGGTTTTGTTCTAATTATATCAATCAAAAACGTACTATCCTAAATTTTCGCACAGAGTATGATAAAAATTAGTATGAAAAACACTATGAAACAAACATGGAAAATATCTTGTGTAAAACAGAGAAGCGGCTTCCCATACACCCCCATTTGTTTTCCTGATAAAGAGTCGTAAAATCGATCCAAGCTATCCTAGCACTCTCCATTCAAAATCTACAGAGATTGTGGACCGATATTTTTCGGGAGAGGGAATCTAACGAAACGAAGCTCTGTGATTCGTTAGTCGAGTTTCCTTCTGCAGCTAAATTATTTTTCCATAAGTACAAAGCTCCTAGTTTTGTATAAATGAGGCTGAAAAAGGGCACGAACCAACCATTCCTCTAATCTTGAAGAAAGCTGTAACGCATGGTGAGACCGTTCTAAGGACCCATTAGATTGAGGGTGTGAGGCTGTTATCCTAATGGAATCTGTTACGGGACAATGCATCAGCATGCACGTTTGTCTTTCCTGGATTATAAACAATATATGGTCATATTCTGAGAGCTTCAACCTCCACTTTATTATTCGAGTATTGAAATCACCTCTCTTGAAACACGCAAGCGATTGATGATTGGTCACCAGGGTGAATGCACAGCCAAATAGGTACGGTCTAAAGGTTTGTACCGAGTTAAGTATTACCATTTTCTCGTACACCTCGTATCGCAGCTCGGGCCCGCGAAACACGCGTGACGTATAAGCGATCAGCTGATCCTTCCCGAGTTTCCCTTGCGACAGAATCCCACCGATAGTATAACCTGACGCGTCCGTCGTGATTATGAACGGTTAACTTATATCAGGGAATTGCAACACAGGCACTGTACATAAAGCCCCCTTTAGGAGCTAGAAAGGGTTTTCTGTATGATCTTCCGAGGCGAAAGGCTCGTTAACCTGTAGTAATTTGATGAAAGATTTTGAAATATTTGCAAAATCTATAATAAATTGGCGATGATAACCGGCTAGTCCTAAGAACTAGCGAATGTTTTTTACGTGCTTAGAGCGCGGGAATCGCTCTATCGCTTCCAGGTTCTTAGGATCAGCTGCTAACCCATTCTCGCTTAGTACATGGTCTAAGTATGTTACCTTTCGCTTCAGTATTTTGCATTTACCCGGTTCAAGATTCTAATTCGCCTTGCGTACTCTGCGCATTACTTCACCGAACAGCTTTCCGTGTTCGTCCAAAGATTTGATGTAGATTACGATGTCTTCCATATATACTGATATACCTTTGCCAATGAGGCCCTCGAGCGTAAAGTTCATTGCACGCTGGTATTCCGTGCTTGCAGTTTTCAGACTAAAAGGCATTCGCACAAATTCGAAAAGTCCATCGGGTGTAGAAAAAGCAGTTTTATGCATGTCGTCCGAAATCATCGGTATTTGATGAAATCCGGAGATGCAGTCCACGACAGTGTAGTATTTAGCAGCTCTAACAGTATCTAGTATTTCGACGATGTTGGGAAGCGGGTACACCATTGCTACTGTTTTCTCGTTCAGAGGACGGAAATCTACTATAACGTACCAGCCTGATTTATTATCAGATCATTGCTTTTTTGGTACGACCCAAAGAGCTGATGAAGAGCTACTTCTAGAGTGCCTGATTACGCCTTTTTGCAGTAATTCATTCACTTGTCGGTTCACATCGTTTTTGAGAGCGTGCGACAATCTATATTGAGGTGTACTCACTGGAATGTCATCGGTTGTTGGAATCTTATGAGCCACTATGTTAGTTGTAGTAAGCTCATCACCCTCGAGGTAAAACAGATCCGAGTTATCTTTCAACAATTTTGCGGCCTGTGGGTTCTCTTCTCTTTTTAACTTATTGCTTTGCGTAAATTCTATCAATATGTTTAGGCGAGTACGGGATTCGGGAGAATCCTCGCCGCGTTCGAATACTACGAAGAGATGTTTGTAATCTCTATTACTCCAATCGAATTCTTGGAGGTTGGTGTTATCGAATCGCATTAGGGACTTCAGATTCTCGAATTTCGAATTGTGTGCCGTGCGCCGAATTGTAATTGTGGCACTGCTAACTAGAAATACAGCTACGTTTGATTCTATACCTAATATACCGAGAGAAGTAACCCTGAACGTAGGCATCAATGGCCCGTCGAATCCCTTTAGATAGGTCTTGTGGGTTATGTCAATAATGTTTATTGATGGTAGTACTCTTACGTGAATTATGCTCACTTCACAACCGGTGTTAATCAAGATTAATATCCCGTTATGGTCTAGAAATAAGGACTTATTGTGGTTCCCTCCGAAATTAGTATTAAGTATTTTCGGGCTGCTGTGCATCAGGTCGTTCTCAGAGCTTAGTGTAAGTTCACAATCTCCGATCTTTAACATATTTTTTTCGAAATCTGCTATTGCTTCAAGCGGAGCGAGGAAGTTCATCCACAGAATACCATCATACGGTATTTTAAAAGTTTCTCCCACGACGTGGAATCTTAACTGCTTCCCGAAACCTTTGATCTTAGCGGTGCCTAGGGATCTTATTTCGTTATCCCTTACACGTCTCAATCGTGTAATGTCTGTTGCATTAACCGTCATATTGACTGGCAATTCTCCTTGCTTCATAATATTCCCGTGTGAACCAGAGTCGACCAAAAATGAAACCTTCCTGTTCCGAAACCTTAGTGTAATCTGAGGCAATTCATCTTTTATACCGGTTGCAACTCGAATATTTCCATCTCTATTCTCGCTACATTGGTGGAGCGCATGGTGTCGGGTGGTGCTGTTGGATGCGCTCTGGGCATGGAAACACCGTTCGAGTTTCTCGCTCGCATCTTCTCGTTGTAGCAAATTCGTTGTAGCAATCTCGTTGTCGCTCGTCGAGATATCTTTCCTCTTGTATTGCTTTGCTTATGATAGCGTTGAGGTCAGCAGGCAATACACCGATACTTCTATCGATCTCTTTCTTCAAACCTTTACGAAAGCAACTGATCAATGTATCTTCAGCCTCTCGATGCATTGCTTCCGTACCGCCCCTACGTGGGCTCTCTTTACCTCAAAGAGTCGACGGCCTTTGACGCGGTTCGCGAACGATATGACGTTGTCATCGTCTCGCTGTAATTCCGTTCCCAATTAGCCGATTAGTTATTGAACGGTGCGAAGAGGCGCATATATGGTCTCAAGGTAATCTTTTAAGACTGCGACTGTATTAAACGTATGCCCGCGAATTGCCTGTCTTGAGAAATCTACTCTCGAGTCTTTGGTAAGTTTTTTTCTGTCTATAACTTTTATTGATTTTTCCAAGGAGGTATCTACTTCCTCGCTCGAGTTGTTGTCTGTTTTTATAAATAATTTTTTCGGTATTCGCCCTGAAAGTAGGATCTCTCTCTTCCTCGGAATCATTATCGGGATTCTTATCGGTAAAAAGGGGTCACGCTCTCCGAGTTGTGAGAAGAAGCTGCTGTTTTGATTTACGAGGTTCCTAGTGATCTGACGCTCGGACATGCGTCTTTCGGAATGGATAAATTGCTTAGTTTAAAAGAAGGTAAAGAGAGAGAGAGAGAAAAAAAATGTTTTCGCAATAAAAATGTTTTTGCTATTCGCAGCCTAATACTATCTAGGCTTATCCGTTTCTTGACTTCTACTAAGAGTTCGATATCTACGTTGTTTACGAGGCGCTTACTGTTAATTTCTTTGAAAGCGTGTGCCGTAACTTGCCAGGTATTCTCTAGCTAGGCTTTGAATTTTTCATTCTTTTTCTTTAGGTCTTCGATACGACCGTCGACGTCTGTCAATTTTTAACGTAGGAAGTTTGTGTTATCGTGAGTTTCTGCGCAGGCTTCTTGCAACTCTTCTATGTAAGTACGGTTGTTCTGTGACAGCGACCCAACAGTGCAGAGAGCCCTATAGTGGGAACTCACTCGCTCTTCTACGGACTTTAATCTCTCTTCGATGAGCACGAGGGGGTCTCTATTTAGTCCTACCATTTTAACGACGGGAGAAATAATACAAGGATAGAAAAGAAAATTTGTTCAATAACAAATAAAAACGTAGAACGGTAAAAATAAAGATTAAAAGTAAGAAATATTAAAAAGTTAAAAATAAAATTACTAACTAAAAAATTGAAAATTAAATTTAAAGGTTAATAAAACTTAAAGAACAATTATAATTAGGAGAAAATTTAAAAATTAAAAACTAAGATTAAAATTAGTGCTTAGAATCAAAAGTAAAAGTTAAAACGTTAAGAGTAAAAAAGTAATTACAATGAGAATTCAAAACTAAGGTGGGAAAGATCGAGATAAAAGATAAAAATAAAACCCAAAGAAAATTCGAGGTTAAATAATTTTTGAAAAGAGAAAAAGAGAATAAATAATGGAAGATAAGTTTAATTAATAATTAATTAAAATTAAAAAACATAAATTTTAGTTAAACTAAAATTAAAGATCAAACAAATTAAAAATTACAATGAACGAACGGGGTGGGAAAAGTAATAAACATTCATAAGAAAGATAGTATATACTTTTTGGAATAACAAACTCTTTATTATTAATAATTTATAAATAACAGAGACGGACGAATGTATGTTTGATCCGGTGTTACTCGGCTCGGCACAGCGGTGCTGTCGGAGGGGCGGGTCATCACTCACTCTCGCTGCATAGGACAGTCACGGGACGTCGCAAACTTTTCGTTCTCACTGTCCGGACCGAAGAATAACAGTTTCCGCGCAGGAATTTTCTCTCGCCTCCCTTCGTTGTTGTTGGCGGGCGGGTCACTGACGGAGTTGGAGGGAGTATTAGTATTTTCACCTACTCCTCCGTTTTGCTCTCTGGATTCCTTTACCGCGGCTTGCTCCCTTTTTCATGCTGCCCTTGCGGACTTCCCGGTCACTGGGTCCGCGGAGTGTTCGCGGGCGCCGTGCCGCATTGATTGGTATCGCTTTCCAAAACAGTGATACCGCTGAAGTTGCCGTCGGTGAGCGGGTGGGTGTGTTCACCCCTACCGCGGGTTGAGGCGTCTCCGGAACTGGTTCCGACAGGGCGACAATTGGTGTGGACATCGGCGGCGGGCGTCCACTTCACCGCTTGTGCGGAGACAAAACAACTCGGTCGACGCGGGCAATTCATCATGGGGGCCGCGATAATGCCTGCAGTATATAAACCGGAGGGCGGTTCTTCAAAAAAGAGTTCTTCAAATGCGGTAGATGGCAGCTTGACTATTTCGCGTTTCCCTGAGTATCGGGCTTGCAATCCCTTCTGATAACGGTCGTGGAGCAGATGATAGATGCGCCACACAGTTACTTCTAACACGTTATCAGGGACGCGCTCCAGACCCTGTTCTTCTAGCCCCTCCTTTCAAGGATCTGGCCTCAAATGAGTAATCGTTTCTCCCGCTGCTGCCTCTTATGAGTCCTATTTCTACGTTGTTTATAGGTAACGCGCGTACCTTACACTATAACAAAAAAGGAAAACTTCTTGAAATTACCTCGATAAATGGTACTGAAACTTTGAAAAATGGCACCAAAACCGGCAAAACAAACACAAATATATCAATACATAAGAAGAAAAAACAAAACCCGATAATAAACAAACCCCGTAACCACGCGGGTTACTGCCGTTGACCCCACCGTTTTGCCCCCTGGTTTTTCGACTACGCTTTCGCATGGAAGCCGGAGATACGCGGAGCAGATCGTGAAATATTGCTGTGCGGCGTGGTTAGTACGCCGTTCTGTAAGGCCACGTCTGAAGAGGTTCTATCCCGAACGTTCGAATACCCAGAGAGGCAGAGCCCAGACGGCTCCGGTATTCTCTAGTAGGTATTAGGGGCAGGATAACCTCAACCTCCAATCTACCTCGCTAGCCTACCGCGCTTATTCATAGCGGAGACTACAGTACTGGCCGATAATTTCCTTGTCTGTCCAATCAGCATCACCCACCCTAAAAATTAGCACACGTATCGCGTAATAAGAAAGAGATGAAACCAAAATGAGATAGAGTCTGGGTAATATAACTTAATTTTTATTTATAAGAATAAAATCCCGAATCAGATACAGATTTATGGAGATGCGCGGGTAACGAGCACGACCGACAATGTACTTTCCAAAATCCCCAGGGCCCGTATTTATAGTCAGAGCCCGGTACCGCCGAAATTTTCTGTGCGGAAAATTACATGGTGGGGGACAAAGGACGTCTTTCTTCATAGCAAGAATTAGCTCTCCGTTCATCTCGTACAATTATTATGATTATTTTTAGTGTCTTATGCCTAAACTGCTGTAGAAACTTCGTAGAAAACTACGTTATATCGATAAACCTAAAATTATTAATTTAAATACTCATAGCAGTGCTGTATTTTAATGCAAAATAATGTTAAAAATAATAATATATATTATTAATTAATAATCTAATTAAATATAACAATATGCAACATTAATAATGATTAAATCGAATCATTTCTGCCAATATTAATAGCGATAGTCTTAAAAATAATAATATGTATTATTTAATAATAATATTGAGAACGATAATATCTAAATAATTAATAATATAAAAATTATTCAATAACGAGAGTAATATTAATAAAAATAGTAATTAAATATGGTTATATAATATATATATATATATTATTTGGTATTGATATTAATAATAATTAAGTATGACAATATAGCAACATTAATACTGATTAAATATAATAATAATATGTATAATGGTATTAAAATTAATATGTTTTATCTCTAAATAATTAAATATAAATGTATATATTATTCGATAGTAACATTAATACGACAGTGTCTAAATAAAATATAAATGTATATTATTTAATAGCAATATTAGTAACGACGACCACATTTAAATAATTAAATATAATAGCTTATATTATACAATATTAGTAATGATTATCTTTAATATTAATAATGATAGCCTCTGAATATTAACGATATACATTACGATACTAATAATAATTTTAGTTATCGTATGAAAATTGAAAATACTTCCTCTGCATTTTCCTTCCTGGATTTACTCTATATATATATATATATATCTACGCGAATATACATATACAGCTTTCGATTTTCCCGGGGATTGGATTAAGGAGGTTAAGGGGATTGCCTTAAGGAATTTCGAGGAGTTTATATATAAATATATATATATATATATATATATATATATATATATATATATAGATCGCTAATATACTCCACAGGAGTATATTCTAAATTTCTGTTTCCCGACCGTCCGGTCAGCGTTACCGTTTTTCGCCTTTTCCTTCTCTCTCTCTCTCTCTCTCTCTCTCTCTCTCTCTCTCTCTCTCTCTGTCTTCTTTTATAAGAGAGTTGTCTGCCAAATCATACTGCAAAAAACTTGTGAAACCAATTCATTTGATAGTATTTTGAACAATCTATTTTTTCTATGCAAGAAGAAAATTGTATAATTATTTTGAAATATCGATTATACAGAATATTTAAATAAAAGCATCAAAATAACCAAATAATTTTTTAAAAAGGTTTAATGTCTACAATTTTCAGATTTTTTCCTTGCTATTAAATTTTGAATTATAAATCAAATTATTTTAGTAATATAGGGAATGTTCAATATATATGAAGAGTTGTGGGTCCTAATCGATATTTATTTTAAAAAATTAAATTAAAAAATAATTAAAATTATTTATATTAAACTCTCCGTACCTTTGAGACACTTGGGCATCTGTTTCTACTGCGCGAACTCGAAACTACGGGTATATATATATATATATATATATATATATATATATATATATATATATATATCGAGTTTACTCGCTATTGTGCTACTTATTGTGTTACTACTCATCACTTAATGTTGCTATTTTTAATACTCGCTTAAATCTTAAATTATTCTGAATTATTACAGTATGATTAACGCTTGGTACAACTATTAAATCCATTAACCTGTCCTCTTATCCAGATTACGAAAGAAAACGAAATTTATACATATGATTTGTATCGTCATTTATCCCGTCTACCACCGCAAATTCTTCGCCTCTCTCTTTTCTACTTTGCGTGTGGATGGTGCGATGACTCGAGGTGCGGGCAGTGAGATAAGAGGTCGGGAGATAGGAACGGGTGCAAGGTGCGATGGCGGGCGCGAGCGCTTTGAACCTTGTCTAAACTGGAGATAGCGCGCCCGTCGTCTTCATTTATGTTGGATGTCGGCTTGGCGCTTTGTGACGCCCATCACAATATATATATATATATATATATATATATATATATCTAGTATAAAATCATCTGCAAAAGATCACGTTTATGGAACGGATGTTGCTTGAAAGCAGCTTTTAATATGATAATAAAGCGATAATAGGTAAATTACGGTAAATTCTTTACAGTAATATAGATTTTTAAATATACATTTTACTTCGATATTATTGAACTATTTACGAAATCGTTTAATTATTACCTCAGGCGAAGCTGAGACGAGACAGGCTAATATATACCATATATCTACGAGGGTGGTTTGATGAGTCCGTGACTTCTCGAAAGATGGCGCTATTATCGTAAATATTTTACTACTCTAAGAGACTATCATCTCCTACAAGTAGGTATACAAAGTGTCAAATCAATACGTTCGTTAGAAAACTTTTGATAGTCTTTTGAATTTTGTGTTTCATTGTTTTTACAAATGCGTGGAAGAAAACGAATTTCGAATGGTTATTGAAGATTACTTTCTGCGTGGAAAAACAATTAAAGAAACCGAAGAAAAGCTTAAAAAATATTATAAGGACTCTGCTCCATCACATGGAATCGTTCATAAGTGGTTTACTGAATTTCGTTATGATAAAATGAATACCAGTGATGCTGAGTGTTCTGGCCGCCCAAAAGAGGTGACTAATCAAGATATGGCCAATAAAATCCATGATATGATACTCGAAGATCATCGATTAAAGATACGCGAGATTAGTAACACTGTAGAAATTTCGACTGAACGTGTATTTCATATTTTGCATGAAATTTTGATTATGAGAAAACTATCTGCAAAATGAGTGCCGCGTTTGCTCACAGTCAACAATAAACGGTCACGCATTGTTGCATCTAATCAATTTTTGGACATGTTTCAGCGTAATCCAACCGAATTTTGCCGTTATATTACTGTTGATGAAACATGGATTCATCACTATAGGCCAGAAACGAAACGGCAGTCGAAAATGTGGACTGAACATGAAAAACCTGCTCCGAAAAAAGCAGAAACTGTCAAGGTCCATCAACCGGTAAGGTCATGGCCACAGTTTTTTGGGACTCATTGAGTATAATACAAATCGATTACCTGCAGAAGGGAAATATAATTACAGGACACATTATCGGATAGATTTGAAGCCATACTGAAGCAAAAGCAGCACCATCTGATGAAGAAAAAAGTGCCATTCCACCACCACAAAGCACCAGCTCACACGAATGCTATAGAAACAGTCAAATTAGCAGAATTACGTTACGAATTACTTCCTCACTCACCTTGTTCTCCAGATTTAGTACCGTCCGATTATTTTCTATTTCCAAACATGAAAACTTGGCTTGGTGGTAAAAGATTTTGATCGAATGAAGACATTATGACTGCCACAAATGATTATTTTGAGGATTTCGACAAAAGTTACTTTTTTGAAAGCTTAAAAAAGATTGAATACCGTTGGAATAAATGTATCGAGTTGGGAGGGGACTATATTGAAAAATAAAAAAAAATTGTTTAAATAAATTGTTTTTTCATTTAAAAGTCACGGACTTATCAAACCACCCTCTTATATATATATATATATTGTGACGCTGAAAAATAATTTAATATTTCGCGCATACAAACTTTTTTTTCTTCACTCACCTGTGATCTACTGGGGGGGGGCCGTTCTGTAACAGATACAACCGCGCACGTGGGGAAGGAAAGGAGAGGGGAAAGCGAAAAAACGATCAAAATGTATGTTTATACACGCTTTATTGGATCGTGGGCCTCGCACGATTACCACGCCTGATGCGTCCCGATCACCACGACCGCCGACACGACCGTTCTCCCGGAGAATAACCGCCCCAAACGCGTATACCTGGAGACCGCGCGATGCTCACTTACCTCTGTCCCCTCACGGCTGACGATGATGGCGCTGGGCTCATTGGCAGAAGGGCCGGCTGGCTAGAACGGCGCCGTTGCACCCGGGGATGGATGGGTCGCCGCTTCTTCTCAGCGCTGCCCGTTCTTCTCCTCTACGACTTTCTAGCATCTCCTTATATCTATTCTTGACCTCCCGCACCACTATTCTTTTGCTGCTTCTTCTGCTCCTTACACTACCCATTTATCAATCCCTGCTCCTTTTCCCTCTCAAAACTCTGTGGTCCGATATCTACTCCATTACCCTCTCGTCTCTCTCTCTCCCTCTCTCTCTCTCTCTCTCTCTCTCTACCCTTTTACTTTCACACTGGATTTTCCTACTGCTCCACTCGCAACCCTGCCACCTCACCTTCACCCGTTGCTCTTTATTTCGTCTCTCGCATTGTTCTTCACTTTCCTCTCCACCTTCACTCCGTTTACCTTTAATATCTTCCTTGACTCTTCAACTTCTTTTTCCACCATTCTTTTCCCTTCGTCACCCCAGGCCAGAGTGTGCCTCCTTTTTTCTTCTCGCTACCTTGACGACTCCAGGCGAAGTGACTCGCGCCGCGGATCTCTCCCGAATTCGGTTCGTTAACCCCGAGAACGAAAAAGAGGGAGGGACGTACGACGGCGGACGACGGCGATCAGGTCGCGTCGGACGAGATAATCACGAGCGCCAATTATAAAAAGTTTGGTTTAACATACATTTTCGGTGGCTTAGTAATAATAAGATACAAAATAATTTTGTATTTCATTCATAACTCATTTTCAATACATTCTTGGCTAATTTAATACTAATAAATTATCCTTTAGTCTATATGTTTTTTCTAGAACTGATATGTAAAATTTTCTTTGAAACTTCTATTTATTTTCTCCCTTTTTTTTAAGTTGTTCACCATTGCATCCTACCTCATTTCATACTTTAATTTTATTGGCAGTTCTCAATTGTATTAACGAATATTAGTTCAATTCAATTTTTTTTTGTAACAATCGGTTTCTTAATCCGCTTTACATATTTTACAAATTTTCAGAATATTTATTTCTTATTTTTACTATTTATTATTATTATTTTTAATTATTATTATTATTATTCGAATAATTATTATTATTATTATTATTATATTATTATTATTATTCTTCGAATCCTCTAATGTTCTTCCGAACACGCCAAGACTAATGATGCTACTGATTAAAACATCTATAAATCTATCAATATATATATTTTATTTCGCGTAATTCTTCAATAATGGATTGGAGTTCATTGACGAGATTGTTATTTCCAGCCAATTGTTCGGTAATTAGTATTCTTAATATCTCAAAAAGTTCATTCGGACCATCCCAGTATACTAACTCTATTGAAGACTCTTTCTTTGCTATTATATATTTAGGAATGTGACCTCCTCCTTCCCTTTTTTGTACAAATAGCACTACAGCAAAAGCTCGGTGCAATAATGTTGAAATATTTTCTACTCGTCAATGAACGTATAGATCCATCTGTAACGTTCCTGCCCCCCTCGGGATAGCCTACGCGGTATCTTCCCAGGGTAGTTTAAGAGGAGAGGAAGTTTTTCGGGATCGGACAGCGGTTTCAGGAAAATAATTTTACTAGAACACAGTATATTTTTTTATAACAGTAAAAAATATTAATTTATTGAAAATGAAATCACTCCTCTATCTACAGGATTCTGTAACAAATAAATAAACACAAAAGAATTAATACGAAAGTAAAAACTAGATCTATATATATATTTCTTAACCTAATTTCGCGTTATTTTCCGCGATGTCTCTAATATCCGGCGGTATTTACCGCACGGATACCCGGTGTTATTTTCCACGCGGGGAACTAACGAAACGAGACAGGTTGATTTTGAAAAATAGGATAGAACAAGATAACTTAACTCCGCTGGTCATTTGAGGAGCGCCTCGTAACCAGGATCAAAAGCTAAGGGGAGGATTTCTGGTCGGGTTAAGTAAACTGCTGGTCTTTTGAGGAGCGCCTCGCAACAGAGATCAAGTTAATAATTTCGGAGAGGATTTTAAAGTAAGGATAATTTCGAGCTCTGGAAAAGTTCTAGCTCCGGGAGGAGTTGGTGTGAAACAACTTCGGGGATGTTGGTTCACCGGGCGAACTGTCGATTATATTTTATAACAAATATAATCGACAAAATTATATAAAATTATATTTTATAACAAAATAATCGGATACTTCCGTCGCCGCTCGTTTAATTTCGGACGAGTCGCCGAATTATAATAATTATTTTGATAATAATAATAATTACAATAATAATAATAACAATCAATAATAATTATAATAATTATTGCTTTACATTTTGTTATTATTTGCAGCCGGTGTGCTGCGCAGAGTAATAGTATACATGTACACAAGTCTATACATATACATATATTTCTATATTGTGCGTACATTAAGTTATTTGAATTAATTAATTTAATTAAACACAGCGGGTGCATTCGTTTTCGGACATCCGTTGTATATACTGGAATTCGCGCGTTCGCTACATTCGTTGCGGCTCAGGCTGTGCAGTGAGAGCGTACAGTAGTGTGCGTATGGCACGTATTAGAGAGGATAGCGGCCGCCGGTCTAATACATTGAATGCGCTCTCTCTTGCCGCGCGCAGTGTATCCCCTCTACGGCACACTCTGTACTTAACTTAGTAGTAGTAGAGAGAGACTAGATATCGCGTTCTCTCTCTACTTGTTCGAGTTTCGGCAGTTGCGACGACTACCTTCTCTAGTAGTCGTCGCGACCTTGGCCGTTTTCGGTATTTATTTCGCGATATTTAATATATTAGTTTTGTAATATGTAGCCGAAATATAAACTATTTAATGTATTATTAAGGTGTTATACATCTATTTTCATAGATGTTTATACAGTACATCCACGAAAATAGATGTAGTCATCGTTTGAAATAACAACTTTTATTCTTTTTATATGTGCGAGGTATATTCGCGTAGTGAATTTAAATCTATGCTTTGTTTTTCTGGTGAGCACTTGTAGCTTCCAGAATACTGCGGTAATCTTTATGATCTACAAAACTTATTAATGTGTCATCTGCTTCTTTTTTTATGAGTAACTCCATTAGTTCATTACTTTTAGGATAAATTAAATCTTTCACATTTATTTTAGAATCATCAAATATTGGGTGTAAAAATAAGTTTCCGCCGTTTTTTATAAATAAAGAAGAATTTATTGTAAAAAAAGGTACAAATAATGTCATTCAAAATATTTCCCATCACTTTCTACGAATTTTGACTATCTTTCGAGCAGCAAGTGGATATCCCGTCTAAGAACTTGCTTGTCTTTTGAGACGATCCACGAATCGACCTATTTCTTCAATTCTTCCTCAGAAGTGAAGTGCTGCTCAGCCAAACCATGAGTTATCGACCGTAATAGATGGTAGTCTGAAGGAGCAATGTCTGGTGAATACGGTGGGTGGAGTAGAATGTCCCAATTCAGTGCTTCTAACGTTTCCTTTACGATTTTTGCAACATGTGGCCAAGCGTTGTCATGCTGTAAAATGAAAAAATTATTTTTGCCTTCTTTGGAGGTGGTGCCCCTGGTCCAATCCACTTGTGACGTCTGGGCATATTCGCCCTTTCTTCCACATCAGCTTTATTTGAAGTACACACGTATATTTTTATATAAGATACCTGTGCCTTCGATGTGCCCTGACTTGTTTTTGAGCTTGGAGTTTCGTCTACTAGCTCGGCAATATCTTATCAAACAATTGAATACGAAAAACAACAATTCTATTTTTATTTTAATATGCTTTCTACGCTCGGTTAGATAAACCGAAGTCCAAGGGCTTCACTTGAATACGGATTCCTTTTAAGGATTCCTTCAACAGGAAAGCCGTATTCGCCTCGGCCTACCCATTTATTTCCCTCAACGAGAAAATGTATGCATATTTGCGTACAATAAAAAAAGAGGGCATGTACAGTCCGACCATGTAGGAGGGCCAATCACTTTCCCGGATGAAATGGAAATAGAGACAGAGGAGAGAGAAAATGAAAATAATAATTAAATTGTAAATATTCTTACTTTCGATATTCGGCTGTTGAACACAAAGAGAGAGAGAGAGAGAGAGAGAGAGAGAGAGAGAGAGATGTTGATACCCGATTTTTCTATCACTATCCGCAATCCTTCTCTCAGCTCCTCGTTTTTATGGCTTATTTTATTACTTTTATTGATTTTTTTTATTTCTAGCCATAATATTAATGTAATTTATTAATATTTATTAGGAACGTTTGTTATAATTTTTATGCCAATTATTCATTTTATTTATAATATTGTTTAGTTATTAAAAGTAGTGGTTTTACCGCAAATTAAACATTAAAAATTGTAAACTAGCGCATCGCTAATGTACACATTGCGCTACCTAAAAGGCCTTCGTCGGAATATCATACGCTTCTGACGTATGAACTTACGCAAGTCAAACGCCTTATTTCGGCAGGTATTATGAAGTTGTTTTTCTCGCCCAAATAGGATGATGAGATATTGCATGAGATTTAGGGATTTTAGTTTAGACTTTTTTTCTATTTAGATTTATATTTAGATTTATATTTCTTAAAATTAATATTTATTTCTTCAACTTTATTTTTTACTTATATTTAGTTTCGTTTAGTAAAATTCAAGAAGTATTAATTTCTTTTTAAGAATTTATTTAGTGTAATGTAATAAATATATGTTTGCTATTCAAATAAACTTAATTGTTTGTTTCAAATATATTTTTTAATCCCAATTACAAAATATTCATTCGTTTTAAATATGTATGTTTTTGTTTTAAACATAAAATTAAATAAATATTTGTTGTAGTCTAATAATATTGAATTAATTTTAATGAATTTAATTTACTTTAAATATTTGTTTGATTTAAATAATATCTCTTTTATGAAATAGAAAGATAGTAAAATAATGTAAATTATGTTCTTTAGTAAATTGCACGACATAATGTAAATAGCAATGAATTGAAATTTATTATAGAAAAATGTAATGATGTTATTATATAAATAAGTTACAGAAAGTATACTTTTTTATATCAAATTAGTCTTAGTATTAATGTCAACGTAGTCTTATTATCAAGTTTTAAACTCCAAATTTTAGGAAAATACGTATATATATAGATACCTATTTTCTTAAAAATTTGGCAGCGGAGTGTAATAAATGGGATTCACTGGCGTTGACGAAGAAATTCTTTAATTGCGTGTACCTTTTCGTAGTCTCGATCATCGCCACGCAGCGAATTTAAAATTTTAAGAAAATCCGTATATATATACATACATACATACACACGCATATAGATTGACCATTACCTTGTCCAAAATCAGATTACCTGGAAAATTATTCAGGTGTTCCGGGACTTTCGACTTTTCGACACCCGGTATATATTAGACCGCGCATTTAAATGGATGTCCTGAAGCCCATATTGAAGGATAGAGATATGCCTAGAGTTGTACTATCTCTTTTACTTCGGGGAAAGAGTAGGGAGGCAGCGTAACAATAAATATGATTTGGACCTTGTTCCCACCCACCCTGATAGCAGCGCCGCACCAGATTAGCGTTAGATTGCTGTTACGCGTGATACACGCATGTTGCGATTCTAAAGTCGAAATAACGGTCACGCATTCAACATATTAGCAGAGATAATAAGGAGAGATTACCGATGCCATATGTGAAAGGCTGGGCGATTTTCGAGCGTGGGGAACGTGCGCCCTCAATAGGCCCAACTCCTACACTAACGCGCCAACGCAACGTCACAGCTACATCAGCATAAATTAATGTGCGCATTTGCCTACATCAGCCTACGTCACGAGCTGTGACATAGACAATAAATATATATAGATATATCTGTACGCTTTTGTTCAATGCGACGTTGCTGTTTTCCGTTGAATCATACGGAGGCTAAGCCCAAACATATCTAATATCCGAATATGCGCAGGAGCATCAGAAAGCAATTTAGATCCGAACTCCAATGCCAGTTTCATAATGCAGACGAATTTTTGATTCTGCAGAAAATCAAGACTTTCTTTTCTGCCATTATAGAAATTTCAAATTGAGTCTTATGATTTTGTGCTAAAATGAATATTTCATAAGTAGTTTAAAAAATTTCATTTTAATATTGTATGCTTATATAATAATGTAGGAATAGAAAGAGAAAATTCATTAATTGTTTCCAATATTAAAAATATAAATAATAATATAAATCAAAAATAGAAAATGAAATTCTTGCTATTAAATAAAATAAAATAAAGTAAAATAAAAGTATAGAAGTTAAAAATTTATACGTCATCTAAATTATAACTACAAGATATAAGATTTGCATTTTACAACGTTTTACAATAGGATAGAATTCGAAGTTTTGTATTTTCTACAGTATGCATTATCAATAAAAAAATATTAAGAATTTTAAATAACTCTAAGTAATGACACGAGCTTAAACATATTTTTAAAAAATACGAGTATGACGTAGGTTTTAATGTTAACGTATTTGAACAACCCATGTTACTGATACCAGCTGATACAACATACTAAATATAATTCTTTAATCACATACATTATTCCTAGTTTTCTTCACATTCAAACAGTATACTTTTCATTTAGATGTATTATAATCTACTCTGTATTGTTACTTATTGATATTTTAAACAATTCCTGTAATTCCGATTTAACATAAAAATTGGTCTAAGGAATAGAGTCATTTTCTGATTCTGTTTGTTTATTTATAATATTACAGTGATTGTGAACATAACCTCACTTATAATAAAACGATCTATTGCAGAAATTTTTAAAAATACATTATATGAATTACTTATGTATATTATAGAGTAACTACAGTAATTTATTTAATTCTGAAAATTATAGTATAAAATTTAATTAGTAATATTTAGTTTAAAAAATTTCTTTTTAATATTTTATGCTTACATAATAATGTAGGAACAGTAACAGAAAATTCATTAATTGTCTCCAATATTAAAAATATAAATAATAATATGAACCAAAAATTTAACTTTTTAATTTTGAACAGTTATACGTTTTCAATTATAACTACACGATATAAGATTTTCATTCTACAACGTTTTACAATAGAATAGAATTTGAAGTTTTGTATTTTCTACAATATGCATTCTCAATAAAAAATGTATAAGTATTTTAAATAATTATATGTAATAACACGAGCTTAAACATATTTTTAAAAAATACGAGTATGACGTAGATTTTAATGTTAATGTATTTGATGAACCCATGTCTCTGATACTACATACTAAATATAATTCATAAATCACATACATTATTCCTAGTTTCCTTGACATTCAAACAGTATACTTTTCATTTATATTTATTATAATCTACTCTGTATTGTTACTTATTGATATTTTAAACCATTCGTGTCATTCCGATTTAACACAAACATTAGTATAAGAAATAAAGTCATTTTCTGTATAAACTAATAGTGAAATGATTCTGTTTGTTTATTTATCATATTACAGTGATTGTGAACATAACCTCACTTATGATAAAACGATCTATTGCAGAAATTTTTAAACATACATTATATGAATTACTTATGTATATTATAGAGTAACTGCAATAATTTATTTAAGTCTGAAAATTATAGTATAAAATTTTAGAAACTATATAATAAATCATGTATAATCTTAAATATATATTATTTAATATATGTAATTGAATACAGAGCTGTTTCGAAGAAATGTTCAGACGTAATAAAAAATTGATAAAAATTGATAAAAAGTTGAAATAGATAGATTACGTATGGATTTTGATTAGCTTGATTACAAATATTATAGAAATTGATAAAAAAAAGTTTTTGAAAAAAATTAAATAAAAAATTATAGATGAGATCAATATATACAACTTATTTTCCATGCAATTTTTCTCTATGAGAAAAATTAAAAATGGATACAAAAAGATCGATTAAAAAAGAAATTGCACAAAAAAAAATAGTGGAAAAAAATTTGAGAGGTAAAAAAAAATTGATAAAAATCAAATCAGTTTAAAAGATAAGACAAAATTCAGATAAAATTAGTTCAAAAAAATAAAAAAATAAGTTGAAATAAAATTATTTCAAAAAAGGTAAAAAAGAAAAGTACGAAATATAGATAGACTATTACTGTGGAACTAAAAGGAGGAAAATAAGTTTTCGAGAAATAATATAACATGGATATTATCAACTCAAATGGCCTTAGTGACAATATCCAAGAAAAATATCGACGCTGTTTCTAAATATCGTACATTCGAAAATAGTTAACGGACCAGCTGTACATAAAAAATTTTATTTTTAAAATATCTATCAATCAAGCAATTTTATATAAAACATAAGTTTTATTCTATTAATTAATCCCGTTTATTACTATTATTATAGTATAATAAATCATTTATAACCTCAAATGTATATTATTTAATATATATAATTGAATACAGAGCTGTTTCAAAAAACTTGTCAAATTTATCTAAAATACAGATAAAAATTCTAGATAGATAGACTACGTATAGATTTTGATTTGCTTAATTACAAATATTATATAAATTGATCACAAAAAAGGTTTTGAATAAATTGAATAAAAAATTATAGATCAGATGAAAATATAACACCAGGGATGAACCGAGATTGCCAGGGCCCATGTAAATCAATGGTTCCAAAATTGGCGCCACAGCCTACAGTGGTAGGTTTCCGAACAACGTTCTTCTGCACTGTCGATTATCAGTAATTGCAGTGCACTGCTTTTAAATGTCCAAATAGAAAAATAATAAAAATAACACATCTAAATCAATGAAGGAGAAACGGTGGGCGCGAGTATAGACTGCTATTAAGAGGAGGGTTAAGGTGGCAGGTAGGCACGATGCGGAAGAGGGGAAGTAGGGGAAGTAAAGGACCGAGTGAAAGTGAAAAAAACTGCGCGAACATACGTGTGTATATATATAATGCATGCATATAAGAAATTTGTACACTAATTCTTTCCTCTATTTCGGCAAGATCAAAATGAAAATGAAAAAAATTAAATAAAAAATTATAGATGAGATCAATATATACAACTTATTTTCCATGCAATTTTTCTCTATGAGAAAAATTAAAAATGGATACAAAAAGATCGATTAAAAAAGAAATTGCACAAAAAAAAATAGTGGAAAAAAATTTGAGAGGTAAAAAAAAATTGATAAAAATCAAATCAGTTTAAAAGATAAGACAAAATTCAGATAAAATTAGTTCAAAAAAATAAAAAAATAAGTTGAAATAAAATTAGATCAAAAAAGGTAAAAAAGAAAAGTACGAAATATAGATAGACTATTACTATTACGCTAAAAGTAGAAAAATAAGTTTTCGATAAATAATATAACATTGATATTATCACACTCAAATGGCCTTAGTGACAATATCCAAGACATCTCACCTGAAAAATCTATTTGATTTTTCGGAGTCAGTGCCAAACATCCCAATTTAACTATATCAATGAACTTCTTTTCTCACGTTAATGACTTTTTTATTTATAGAATTGATTAAAAAGGGCTTAGTCGGATAATATGGTCGAAAATGCCCGAACAATATTTGTAATAAGACTGTACGCTGATGTCAAATGTAATAAAAACTCCTTTGGTCAGATTTTTGTACCCCAAAGTGGTTCGGCGATACTTCAAATTCAAGAAGATCCAAAAAGATCTTCGTACGTTGTTTCTAAATACCATAGCTTCCAAAATAGTTACAGGAACCAGCTGTATATAAAAAATTTTATTTTTAAAAGATCTATCAATCCAACAATTTAATATAAAATATAAGTTTTATTCTATTATTTAATGCCGTTTATTACTATTATTTTAACTAATAATAATACATTAGTAGATTTTTAATCAGTAAACTAAATATATTTATATATGTAAACCTTTTCGAAGAAAAACAAAAACAAATGTTCGCATATAAGAACAAAATTCATATAAAATATTTTTCGGAAATATTCCAAAATGTCTTAATAAAAAATAAATTATATAACGAATTTACAGCTGACAATAATGGACCATAAAAACAAATGGCTAAGTATATTATATATGTATCTTCACAAATAACAGCATGTATGCGAGTTTTTCGACTCATAGTTTAGACAGAGATAATAAGTAGTTTATTATACGACATTAGTCTGTCAATATTTCATACTTTTTTTACATTTTTGAAAACTAATGTTATTTCAATCTATTATTAGAACTCGGTTTTATTTAAACATTTTTTCAAATTTGTTAATTAATTTTTTTCTGGAACTTTTTCTTTTTTTTTTAATCTAAAATTTTTCCTGCAATTTCCTTTTTAATCGACTTTTTTCTATTCAGTTTTATTTTTTTCTTTTAGAGAAGAATTTCATGGAAAAAAGTGTTATCAGAGATGAACCGAGATTGCCAGAGACATAGGCGACGTTGGTTCGGTGACAGCGCCAGATTTTGCGGCAGAATCATGAACAAGGTCTGTCTGCAATCTCGACTATAGATAATTGTAGCGCACTGCTGAAAAATGTCCGAATAGCTATTCGGACATTTTATATATAATATAATTAAGGCATTACAGCAAAGAAGAAGAAAGAGCGAGCGCGTGTACAGGCTGCTGTTAAGGGAGGGGGGCAACATGGCAGGCCGACACGATGCTGAAAAGGGGAAGTAGGGGAAGTGAAGGACCGAGCAAAAAAGAAAACAACTGCGCGTCTATATGTCTATATACAAATTTTAATATAAATGCGCGACCAATTCTTTTCTTTATTTCGGCAAGTTCGGACGGACTGCAACCACGACCAAATTCCATTCTCTATCTCTATCTCTATCTCTCTCTCACTCTCTCTCTCTCTCGCTCAATAATATATATATATATATATATATATATACGCCTCGAGCACGAGGACGGCGGACACGGCCGTTGCAGAAGATGTGCCCAACTGGGCACATTAGCTCAGGCACTCAGCCCCGAATTCTCTCGGCAAGGGAGAGGGGCGGTTTGCAAGGGGCGAAATATCGCACGCAAAATTGCGCGTGAGGTAGGGAGACTAAATGATTATCGGAAAACAGATGAGTCAAATTACACGTACTTTTAATTTACTTATACGTGTGGTATAACAAACGCGCGAGGGCGCGAGGCGCGCAGGCCGACGGTATTCGTGTAATAATGGCGCCGACCTATTCGTATAATCCGCTGGCGATAGGAGGCGGCGACGGCAAGCCCAGGACGGATAACAGATCGTTCTGGTTCGCTGGGGAAGGCGGCGTCGCCACTCGTCGGTGTCCCAGGGATGGGGCGGTTACTCCGCGCAACGAAGAGTCGGGCGGCAGGCTCGTCAGGTCGAGCTCGGCAGCGGTGTCCACGCACGGGATACGTGGGTGACACGCACGTAAGCGGCACAAATACGCGCGTACTGCACAGTTCACTCCGCGAAGACGAGATACGTTTCCAGGGGGAATAGCAATAGCAAGATGCGTATTCCCAAAACAACAACAACAAAGCCCGAACCTGCTTGTCTTTCGCAGCTCTCCTTCCTAACTAAAAACCCAAAATCATCGCGCACGGCCGTCTCGCCCCACTTCCTTCTCTCTCTCTCTCTCTCTCTCTCTCTCACTTACCTCTCCGCCGGTGTAGTAGTGCGTTGGCCTGGAACAAATATAATCTTTACATTTAAAAATATATATACATATTTACAGGACCACGGCAGGACAGAGAGCATAGGGACGTGGGAAAGCAAGCGTACGCGACGCTTGCGTTCCCCGCCACAATATATATATGTGTGTGTGTGTGTGTGTTCTTCACCGATCTACCCATTCACACACACACACACACACACACGCGCGCGCGCGCGCGCGTCAAAATGAGATCAAAATTTGAACATCAAGTTTTAAGGTAAAAAACACTTCATGTACATATATATATATATATATATATATATATATATATATATATATATATAAGAAATGCGTGCAGTAATTCTTTTTTCTATTTCGGCATTGAAAATCCATTCTCTCTCTCTCTCTCTCTCTCTCTCTCTCTGTGTGTGGGTGTAGGTGTGTATGTATGTGCGTGAATACACTTATTTTTCATTTTTTGCAGCAGCCTGATTTTTACATCTAATTTGTAGTAAAAATCGAGCGAATCTCATTTACATTAATATAATTTTAATGATATATATATATATATATATATATATATATATATGTTCTTTACACATAAAAATGTTAATATGTGTGTGTGTGTGTTTTATAGGCGTAGGCAGAGCAAGCTCTGCACTAGTGGCCACTCGAAACCAGCATCCCGCCGGAACTATCCAGGAATATTAGTTCGGCGGGGTTGTTAGTTAGCCTATACGACTCCTCTTCTTATGACATTATCCCACGTCCCCCATACACACAAGTGATCAGGGGTTCGGTGTTCATCCTCTGCAAATTAAATAGAATCAACTAGCCTAATTCATCCTGGGCCATTCGCCTAATTCTATCGGCATTTCTAAGTTTGGTCATCACCTCTTTTGCGAAACTGGCTACTGCCTTCCAGTTTTCAGTAGATTCCAGCATTATTGATATAATGCTCTCTGGTCTTATCGGCTTATTAATGGTGTTAATCAATTGCGCACGTTGTCTCCTCAAACGGGAGCAGCTCACTAATATGTGCCCAGCATCCTCAACCAATGTCGCACAGATGGGGCAGCAGTCATTATTATCCATGTGAAAACGGTGGAAATAGAACCTAAAACAACCATGTCTAGTCAGAAACTGAGTTAGGTGGAAATCTAGTTCCCCGAGTTTCCTATTAATCCATCTTTGTATGTCAGGGAAGATAAGATAAGTCCATCGGCCTTTGTTAGAATCGTTCCATCGTTTTTGCCATATTCTATAGAACAATGACGTTCCACGTTTTTAGGATCTTGTAGAGAATCCACTATATATGTTGTGTAGCCTAGCCAGTTCATCTGCAGTTAAATCGAAAGGAAGTACCTTAACTGCAAGTACCTTAGTAGCATCGGTGGATACTGTCCTGTAACCATTAATAATACATATACACGAGCGGCGATGGGCTGCAATGGCCAGCTCACAATACGATTTAATTCCACATGCATGATGCCAGATTGGCGCTGCATACATGCTGACAGAATTAACAACAAAACTAATAGCTTCCTCTGGGGCGGGCGTGGGCCACTAATATTAGGCATGAGTCGACACAAGGCAACTGCAACTCGTTACACTTTTTCACCAGATATCTTTAGATGCTTTTTGAAGCTTAACCTGGTATCAAGATGTACTCCTAAATATCGTAAAGATGGCGCAGAACTAATGCGGCAGCTATCAACTTTAAGACTAATACTATTTACCTTCCTACGACAGCTGACAAGAAATATTTCTGTCTTGTGTTCCGCTAATTGTAGACCAGCCGACTTAATCCATCTACTGATGGTGCTGATTGCCTCATTGGCATTTTCAGTGAGTTCTTCAAGAGTCTTAGCCGTCACTACTAGTACGATATCGTCGGCGTAGCTTACTGTTATTGAACTAGGCGCTTGTAGAATCCTCAACACGCCATCATGCATAATATTCCACAATATAGGTCCCATAAACGAGCCCTGGGGGACTCCCGCAGTAACCTTATGCGATACAATGCCTTCATCCGTTAGAATAATATTATCCTATTCTCAAAGTAGTTGGCCACAACATTCTGTAGATAGCCAGTTACACCGAACTCTTTATGAGAATTCATAATAGAAGACCAGCACGCTGAGTTGAAGGCATTCTTGACATCTAGAGCGACAATGGCACAATACTGTTTAGTGCCACCTTTCCATCTGTTACCACTGATTGCATTTCTTGCAGTACACTCTACCAGTTTAATAGCATCGACTGTTGATTTTGATTTCCGAAATCCAAATTGGCGTGAGGATAAGCCGTGCAATCCTTCAGTGAATGCTTCCGGTCGGCTACATATTATTTTTTTAAATATTTTACCTACCGTGTCGAGCATACACAATGGCCTGTATGATGACGGATCATCAAGTGGCTTATTGCCCTTAGGTAACAGAACTAATCCTTGAGTTTTCCAGCAATTAGGAAAAATACCCTCAAGAAGACAAGCACTATATATTTTGAGAATCATAGATGGGTTTTTCTGTATCGCCAACTTGATTGCAGCATTAGGGATACCTCAGGACCAGGGGCAGCACTGTCTCTAATCTTAGCGTAAGCATTATGTTGCTCCATTTCTGTTATAGGAGGTATATCGTCAGAGTGGGGTATCATTGGGAAAGAGAGCGGAAAAAATCTTATCAATGAGTACCGTGCTAGTGGATTGCATTGGTGCCCTACTCAATCGTGTCATGACTATTCTGTATGGTCGTCCCCATAAGTCATTGATGGCCTCTGCGCACAGTTCAAGCCAGCATCGACGCTTGCTTGCCTTAATGGCCTTGATAAATGCTCTTTATTCTTCTTTAAATAAACTATTAAACGTATCACAGTGGGTGCGGGCTCTTTGGAAGACTCTACGTGCGCGATGACATTGCTTGCGCAATTGTGCAATTTCATTTGCCCACCAGTCAACAGATTGACGATGTTTAAATCCGCTCTTAGACCTAGTTATCGACGCATCACATGCTTCAGAGATATGCTTCATGACTGCATTAGCCAGATGGTCTGGTGCACCATATTCCAAATGATCTTCTAATATGATACTGGCGAACACTTCACAGTCTAGCGATCTGATGTTCCATTTCCGTGTGGGCATCCGCTCATCGCACTTGTTCTTCACTTTCTTCTCTGCAATCTCGTACAAGATCGCCCTGTGATCACTGTGAGTGTAAAGGTCGCTTACTCTTCAATTCAGGATCCGCTGAATCAGGTCATCAGGCCATCAATGACTGATTGTTTATCTCCCCTGATGAAAGTGGATTCAAATGCCTTATTAACCACGTGGAGTTGAAGAGAATTAAGGCCATCAAGCAGCATACTACCTCTGTTATTTGTTGAAGCGCTCACCCAGGCTGTAGGCCACGCGTTAAAATCGCCAGCGATGAATAATGGCTTCTTATCCATGGCCTCATCAACTAATTTAGCTACAAGAATTTCAAACTGCTTGTCCGTCATGCTTGGAGGAGCATATACACTATAAACTTATATGTCTTGTATTTTAGCCCAGGATATCAATTCGGTCCGATGACTAGATTGCTTTAGTTCTTGCCTATTTGGACCAATCCGGAGGGCCGCTCTATTGCTTGTATCACTTATCCAGCGCTGTGGTCTATCCCTTTCATAATATGTTTCGGAGATTACAGCAATGTCTATCCTTAGCTCCTTTATTGTCTGCTTCAGCAAGTCGTGGGCCGCTACGCAATGGTTAGTATTCATTTGGAGTATTCTCATGTTTTATGTCTCTTTAAAAACTCCACAGTGATCGGCCACTTATAGCTGTAGGCTGGATGGTTAATCTCGTTTTTTTCCAGCAGGACTCGTTTATACACAGCTTGGATAGATGGTCTCTTCCTCCGCAGTGCCTGCAAAGATTCGTTCGGTCAGGGCCCGAGCACACGGTCGGTAAATGGCCAGTCTGCCAACACCTGAAGCAACGCCTTATTTCTGTTTTTTTCGAACTCTGCAGCTGACCCATCCGATGCGAACATACCCTGCACGTAGTAACTCAGCTGCATGACTGTATGGTACAGACACCACCGCCGTCTGAGTACCCCCATAAGCTTGCCGCAAGGAACGAGCGATTAGCATGTTTCAGAGCCTCTAAGACTTCATCCGTTGTCGTAACCTCATCTTTTTTTTTTTTTTTTTTTTTTTTTTTTATTTAATTTATTTAACGTCGCTCTATTTATGCTTCCAAATATTGGTGCTAATCAGCGACGGAGGTCTACGATGTGTTTGTAAACAATGCACATGTAAATAATTACAGCGGTGCTTGTGTCAATCAGCCGAGACCGGGATTTGAACTCGGATCACCAAGTTACTAGTCCTTCGCTCTAGCGATCGAGCCATCATAGACCTCATAGTAACCTCATCTATATCTTTAAGCTCCATTGTAATAAGATTAGTCAGGATCGAAGTGGGTGCACTATGGCCAACCTTAGTTTCAACAATCCGAGCCAACTCATGTGCATTTTTGGCTGTCCGTTCTAACTCAAGTGCCAGGGCACCGCTTACATTTCTGCGTATTCTGTTGACTTCGTTCTTGACATCAGATAACTTCGGGTCATTCTTTCTTTGACGCAGTGCCTCCACATATGTAACTCCTTCATTGGCCTTAATTAAGATGGAATTAGGTCTATTTCGTCCACTAAGCCTGCGTGCACTAGGTAATTCCTTATCTTTGCCTTTGGGCTTCTTGATGGTCTGACATTGATTTTCCTTGGTCTCAGACTTTCTTATAGGTACTCCAACTGATTCTGATGGTCTCCTTGAGCCCAGTGATGGTTCTTTCGGCTTTTTACTACCTACTCTTTTAGGAGTGGACTCTATCCCTTCGGCAACGCTTCGTTTGGTATCAGAGCGTAGACTCGGTATAGTCTGCGTCACCACTTCATGAGTACCGGGACGGTCATACTGCACCAGATCATCCTTTGCCATACTGATGCATTTGTAATGAAGCATTAATAGAACGAGCAAGATCCTTAATGGTCTTGTGCACGTTATGCCTATCTTTCACAAAATCCAACAGTTGGCTGATTTTCTCTCCAAATCGCTCTAAATGATTGTTTCTGCGCGTGATAGAAATGTCTCGAGCAGAAATACTATCTACTTTATCCATCATGACATCTCCCTTAGTGTTCAACGTACTGTCTATGATGATGTTTGATTTGCCCTCCCCAGAATCCGAGGGGCTACCACCGACCATAGAGGCTTGCACTCTCTCGGAGTCAGTGAGGAGATTGACCGGTCTTGCCGGAGTTACTCCCTGGGGTATATCCTTATTTATACCAAATATTAATCATAATTGGCCTTAGATTCGGGAGGCCTTCCCTATTAGCTTTTCCTGTCCGCCCTGAGTATTTTATTTCCTCAGTGCCCTCTACAAATTGTAGCGAGCCATCCCCTATTCGCAACCTGGAGAGAGAGAGAGAGAGAGGGAAAGTGAGGTATTGGGTGAACGCGCCCACATGTTGTACGCAGGTCCAGCTGTTAATCCTCTTGGTGTTTTCTCCAGTTTTCTTCTCTCACTCTCTCTCTCTCTCTCTCTCTCTCTCTCTCTCTCTCTCTCTCTCTCTCTCTCTCTCTCTCTCTCTCTCCCTCTCTCTCTCTCATCTTCTCTTATATATGATTGGTATATGTCAAATATGATAATACCTATAGCACGCTTTAAAAATATGAAAAGCAATCAAATAATTTTTGAAAATCGTTTTGAAAAAAGTTTAGTCTACAATTAGCATATATTTCTAGAGCTATTCAATTTTTAAATACAAATAAATCACTGATAATAGTCATTATTCTTATCTCAATGTTAAGTTAATTTTATCACAGCGATTATGTTGCAATATAATTGTTTTTGTTAAACAGAAAAAAATTACGAATTAAATATGATACATTATATATTTTAAGTATGAAAGAAGATAAAACAAACTAATCCGTTTAATATATATATATATATATATATATATACAATTCTAGCAGTTAGACCTTCAAATATACATTTTTTTAGTTCTAAATATTTGCAAGATAGAAGATATTTAATTATCCACTTCAGACAAAGAACGCGTTCCATTAATTCTGTTTCTGTTAAG
Organism: Sycobia sp. Sy_11; assembly: GCA_018907035.1. Lineage (NCBI taxonomy): Eukaryota > Metazoa > Arthropoda > Insecta > Hymenoptera > Epichrysomallidae > Sycobia > Sycobia sp. Sy_11. The sequence continues at coordinate 585,971 of JACCIC010000232.1, forward strand.
GTGTTCTTATGTTCTTTAAAAATAATAAGCATTATTCCAGACATCTAATTTCTTTTTATAATTTTCAATTAATAATGATCGATTATTACATTTACTTTATCTGCAGATTTCCTTTAATGTAAAATTTAATCCATTTAAATACATACTTCTTAAATTAAACAAATGGTTTATACCTATACCATTAGTAGACCATTTATTGAAACCAAGAAATTTATATATTTAAAATACTGAAATATTTATTTAAACAGAGTAAATATTTTTTGATGTATAAAAAATAAAATTTTGTTTTAAGATATTCTGTTCTTAATTCGAAAAATATTTATTTGATTTAAAGAAATGTTTAAAAAAAATATTTTTAATTTTGTATAATTGAAACAAAATATAAAATTGAACTCTAGTATCTTAACTTATTAGACCGTCATTTTCGTAATCTACAACTATGTAAACGTATGATATATGTTATATTGCAATAAAGAATAATTATATTTACATTTTTTCTTATGTATCATATAATATATATAAATATACACATAATATTATCTTAGTATTGAAAGCAGCGCAATGCAACTTAATTTGAAACGCAAAATCTGAGCCGTTCAAACTTTACATATATAATTATAAAGGTTCAGAATCTCATTATAAATGAATGATATGCTTATGAAATGCAATTTAATGATTTTAAATGAAAATGAAATTGATTTAGCCACTTAAATAAATTCTATTTAGACAATTTATAATTTTTTTTTAAATTAAAAATATCGTTTCAACTAAACCAGTTAATACATTTAAATATATATTTTTCTTAACGAAAAACAGTTGTTTATATTAAACAAATTCTTCGTTCTGTGAATTCGAAGAAATGTATTTATTTAAAATTATCAAATTTTGTTTTAGTGTACTTCAATTAAAAAAATGTATTTCAAACAAAAGTTGTAGATCTTATCAAAATATATTTTTTGTACTATGTGCTGAATTTCTACAAACAGCATTTCTCAAGAAAAATGTATTCGAATGTATCTATATTTCGTATAAACCTAGAATTGTTCCGGGGATCCCGAAACGGAAGTGTTAAACTTTTCTCCAAAAATATATAGTTTGCATCGAATAATTATATAGAACAAAAAAATATGTATTTTAATGAGCTCTATAATTTTGGTTTTAAATGTTAAATTTTTTCATTTTCTAAGATAAATTCAGAAAACGATGATTTTTACGGACTTTTTATCGATTTGGTAATACATATTTCATTTCGATCTAACGTTATTATGATGAATCCTGTCCAATAAACACTGTCCAATCTACCAAACTCTCACATTAAATTCACCTTATTTCGATTCCTGGAAATGTAAATACTTTCAAGATTCTCCCGTTTATACTTATTATTAATACCATGTTCCAAAATATCCACATTCACAAAATCAAAAGAATGTAAAAACTTTAAACAATGCTCTTTTAAACCGGAAGTAATATGTGAGCTACGTAAACTATATTTATGCTCATAAATTCTCTTTTTTAAATATCTACCTGTTTGTACAATATAGTATTTATCACAATCCATGCAATTAATCTTGTAAACAACTCCTGATTTTAAGCATAAATCATCCTTATCTTTGCAATTATTAAACAATCTACTCAAATTATTGCTGTTTTTAAAGAAAATTTGAATGTTGTATTTCCGAAAATTTCTTTTTATTCTTCCAGACAATCCTCTAACATATGGCAAGACAATAATTTTCCCTCCGTTAACATCAATTCCTGCACTATGTATATTTTCGGTATTATAAATGTCAAACAATCTCTCAGCAATTAATCTATTAATAAATTGAATTGGATAACCATTATTAATGAAAGTTTCTACAATGAAATCATCTTGTAGTTTTTCGGAAAAGAAATGAATATTTAAATGATACTACATTAAGTACTTAAAAAGTGAAATGGAACTGTAGCAAAATGTTATGGGCTTCCCAAGATTCATAAAGAAAATCTGACATTTAGAATAATAATATCTTCCATAGGTTTTCCAACTTATAATATTGCTAGATTTTTGTCTAATATATTGGTTAAGATAGTTGGAAGAACTTGTTCTTACATTAAGGATAGTTGGTGTTTTTACAATGAAATGGAAGATATTTTTATTCCGAAAAAATACAAGATGATTTCATTGGATGTAGTATCTTTGATTACAAATGTACCTTTAGAGTTGTTAAATGATATTATGCAGGAAAAGTGGAATGAAATTAATTTGCATTCAAAATTAACAATGAATGAATTTATTAAAGCAATTACTTTGGTTTTTAATAACACAATTTTTTCATTTGATAATAAATTTTATGAACGATACGGATGTCCAAGGGGTCGCCTTTGTCACCGGTTATAGCTAATTTAGTTATGGAAAAGTTGGAAAGTATAGCCTTGTCAAAATTGCTTTTTGAACCAATGATATTTAAGAGATATGTTGATGATATCTTTACAATTGTTCCATTTATTTTACAATAGTTTTTGAGGATGAAATGGTGGATGTTTTCAATTCTGTACATGACAGAATTAAATTTACAAGGGAGGTTGAAGTTAATAGTCAGTAAAGTTTTCTGGACATTAATGTCATTGGGTGTAGTAAAAATAAGGTGAAACTTAATTGGTACAGAAAACCTACTTGGTCACGTAGGTTTTTAGATTTTAATTTACACCACTAATTCGGAAACAAAATTGGAGCATTAAAGGGTGTCATTGGCAGAGCAATTAAATTGTCACATAAAGATTTTAGACAAAATAATTTACAGATAGTAAGAGAGACTTTTATTAATAATGGCTATCCAATTCAATTTATTAATAGATTGATTGCTGAGATATTGTTTGAAATTTATAATACCGAAAATAGACATAGTGCAGGAATTGATGTTAACGGAGGCAAAATTATTGTCTTGCCACATGTTAAAGGATTGTCTGAAAGAATAAAAAGAAATTTTCGGAAATATATTCAAATTTTCTTTAAAAATAGCAATAATTTGAGTAGGTTGTTTAATAATTCAAAGATCAGGATGATTTATGCTTAAAATCAGGAGTTGTTTACAAGATTAATTGCTGGGATTATGATAAATACCATATTGGACAAACAGGTAGATATTTAAAAAAGAGAATTTATGAGCATAAACGGGAGAATCTTGAAAGTATTTACATTTCCAGGAATCGAAATAATGTGAATTTAATGTTAGAGTTTGGTAGATGGTACAGTGTTTATCATTCCTTATTAAATTGATTGGTTTTGGACAGTTTGTGTAGAGGGGGAATTTATATTTAATTTACTAAATTTGGTGGTGGGGATGGGTATATATAGATTAGAATATAAGGTTTAGCTTAGTCCCTGATGAGGAGCCATATCGAGCTCGAAACTTCGGACAAGTCTTCAATTAGGTAAGGGTGTTGGGGACCAAGCGAAAGAGAAAAGAACTGCGCGTATATATGTATATATATATATATATATATATATATATATATATATATAGTTTTTGCATAAAAAGCTGGTTCAATGTAGCATCCACTTCAAAAAGTTAATATTTGCCGACTATTTTATACTATATATATATATATATATATATATATATATATATATATATATATTAAATATGGCTTCGATGTAGAAAATTATACTTTCGAGTTCGAGCGGTAGAAAAATATGTCCAAGTGTCTCAGGACGACGTTAACAGAGAGCATCTCTATAGAGAGTTTTGTGTTCGAAAGGTAGAATGCAATTTCCAGGTATCCAAAAACGACACTTACTCGGAGTGTACATGTTCGAATGATAGAATACGAATCTCTTCACAGAAGTCGTACTGACATACCTGCACATTATTTCCCATCAACTATATACGACACTCCCCCTAGAAGCCGTTTCGTCATACCTGGACATCGTCCTCTACCGTCCGAACACGAAAGTCTCCGTAAACGTTGTCCTGATATACCTGAACATCCTTTCTTATAAACTCAACACGATACTCCATAGAAATCGTCCCGTCATGCCTGAACATCGTCTTTTTCCGTCCGAACACCAAACTCCCCGTAGAAGTCGTTCTTAAACATTTAGAAATCGCATTCTATCATCTGAACATAAAACTGCCCGTAGAAGTTGTCCCGACACACCTGAAAATCGTTTTCTGCCAACTAAACGCGATACTCCCCGTAGAAGTCGTCTCGTCATACCTGGATATCATCTGCTACCGTCCGAACATGAAACTCCCTGTAGAAGTGGTTCCAAAACATCTGCAAATCCATTCTATCATCCGAACACAAAACTCCCCGTAGAAGTTGTCCCGACATACCTAAACATCGTTTCCTACCAACTAAATACGATAGTCTCAGTAGAAGTCGTCCTGAGAAAGCTAGCATCGCTTCCTAATGACTCAACAGAATACTCCCCGTAGAAGACGGTCAGAAAGACCTAGATATCGTATGTTACCGTATGTACATGGATCTTCCCATAGAAGTTGATTTCTTCATTCCTAGACGTTGTTTTCTATGAACTAAACACAATAATCCCCGTATAAATCACCCAGAGACACCTGCACATCGCATTCTATAATCGGAACACACAACTGTCAATAGAAATCGTCTTAAGGCAACGGGATATCGTAAACAACCGCCCGTACACGCCAATACAATATTTCTCAGAAGAAACCATATTTAAAATGTGTAAATAAATATGTACAATATATATATATATATATATATATATATATATATATATATATATATATATATATATAGTTTTGAGGTTATTGGTAAAGAACCCTATTTTGCCAGCAATTCTTTTATTCAAACTAAAAAAACATAGTCTCTTGTCACAATTCTGAAATTAATATAACGTATAGAAACAAAAATATAATTTGTCGTCATTGACTATATTCAGTATGATTTGGGATACAGAATCATTTTTTAAGAGAAGAAGAAAGAAATACAGAGAGAGAGAGAGAGAGAGAGAGAGACAGACAGACATAAGGTGTGAGAGTAGTGTCAGACTAACCTGAAGAACAAAAAAGGTAATGCCGACTAATATCACACCTTCTTTAAGATACGAATCCCAAAGTTGGATATGAACATTCACTTGAGATATATTGTAACGTTGCGGCCTTGTTGCCCTTGGCCGCTGTTACAGAATTTATTTTACACTATCCAACACCTACCTGCTGCTGCCTCCGGCGATAATCCACGTCCTCTCTCTACGAGAGGGGACGTGGATTATACTACGGAGTCTGCTGAAAAAGCGGGGCAACGCTAAAATAGAATGGGGGGGCGGCAATGAATAACAGCACTGAGTAGGCTACTATAAATCCCTTTATTTTTTCGTACACTACAAGGTTCTCAATTATCTTCTCTTTCTCTCATTCTCTTGCACCCTCACTATCGCGCGCCCACACTATCGGACACGAGGTGTACATGCACCTCGTCTACGCGGGCACACAATCGGTTCTCTCTCTCTCTCTCTCTCCCTCTCTCTCTCTCGCACACACACGGTCTCGCTTTTCGCTATCTCATTCGCATTCACAGTCCAGTCCGCGGCGCATACATTCTGATTCTCTCTCTCTCTTTCTCTCTCTCTCTCTCACACACACACGCATACGCACACTCACTATTGCGCGTCCGTCGTCTACGGGCCGCCGGCTCTTCTCCTGGGGCAGCTCTCTAGTGCGCGCGCACTCGTGTTCCTATCCGCGTACGCGCCGCCGTCGCTACGCGATCCGTGGCCCGGACTTACAAACTATACGGTCGCTGCCGTCGGAACTCACCGTGCTGTCGTCTAGCTGTCAGCGTAAGGCGCTGGCTAAATCGTCCTCACCTCGGGCTTCTCGTAATCGGCTCGGGTGAGCTTCGCGGTCACCTCCCTCGTCCTTGGCCTAGACCCTCGGGCTCGCACGAGCTCTATTTGTCGCCCCCTCTTCCTCGCGGTGCGGGCTTGGCTGTCCGCCAACTAGGTAGCTGGCATCGCGACCTTTCGCGGCTCTCTTCTGCCTCACGAACTTTGCACCCACACTTCCCTAAACCGTCTTTCGTCTTTTACAATTGTCACTTGAACTCGCGGGTTGATCGCAGAAGCGTATCAACACTAGGAAACTGTTCTACACGGCTAAATAATGCTCGCGAACACAGAAAGACACGGGGAAAACCTCGGAACTATGTGTATCAGTCGGCTGTCGAACGCGCAATGCCACTCTGCTCTTCACGCCGCGTCTTCCCCTTCCTCCTCTCCTCGACGGGCCCTTGCTATTCCCTCGCTCTTTCGCGCGGAAGCGGCATACGCGTCTCGTTCTCGTTCTGTGCGTGCGCGCGCATCAATTCGGCTGTATTTGCAACTTCTCTCTTCTCGCTGCGGCTTCGACTTGACGTACCTCAAAAGAAAACATGTCGATTAATCGCAACATCGCTACTTCTTCCAAGACACTAGGGGCAGAGGCCGTTGTTCATTGTGCCCTTCGTCACAATATATATATATATATATATATATATATATATATATATATATATATGTATAGAGAAAGAGAGAGAGAGAGAGAGAGAATGGATTCTGGTCGCGGTTGGAATTAGTCTGATCTTGCCGAAATAGAGGAAAGAATTAGTGTACAAATTTCTTATATGCATGCATTATATATATACACACGTATGTTCGCGCAGTTCTTTTCACTTTCACTCGGTCCTTTACTTCCCCTACTTCCCCTCTTCCGCATCGTGCCTGCCTGCCACCTTAACCCTCCTCTTAATAACAGTCTATACTCGCGCCCACCGTTTCTCCTTCATTGATTTAGATGTGTTATTTTTATTATTTTTCTATTTGGACATTTAAAAGCAGTGCACTGCAATTACTGATAATCGACAGTGCAGAAGAACGTTGTTCGGAAACCTACCACTGTAGGCTGTGGCGCCAATTTTGGAACCATTGATTTACATGGGCCCTGGCAATCTCGGTTCATCCCTCGTGTTATATTTTCATCTGATCTATAATTTTTTATTCAATTTATTCAAAACCTTTTTTGTGATCAATTTATATAATATTTGTAATTAAGCAAATCAAAATCTATACGTAGTCTATCTATCTAGAATTTTTATCTGTATTTTAGATAAATTTGACAAGTTTTTTGAAACAGCTCTGTATTCAATTATATATATTAAATAATATACATTTGAGGTTATAAATGATTTATTATACTATAATAATAGTAATAAACGGGATTAATTAATAGAATAAAACTTATGTTTTATATAAAATTGCTTGATTGATAGATATTTTAAAAATAAAATTTTTTATGTACAGCTGGTCCGTTAACTATTTTCGAATGTACGATATTTAGAAACAACGTCGATATTTTTCTTGGATATTGTCACTAAGGCCATTTGAGTTGATAATATCCATGTTATATTATTTCTCGAAAACTTATTTTCCTCCTTTTAGTTCCACAGTAATAGTCTATCTATATTTCGTACTTTTCTTTTTTACCTTTTTTGAAATAATTTTATTTCAACTTATTTTTTTATTTTTTTGAACTAATTTTATCTGAATTTTGTCTTATGTTTTAAACTGATTTGATTTTTATCAATTTTTTTACCTCTCAAATTTTTTTCCACTAATTTTGTTTGTGCAATTTCTTTTTTAATCGATCTTTTTGTATTCATTTTTAATTTTTCTCATAGAGAAAAATTGCATGGAAAATAAGTTGTATATATTGATCTCATCTATCATTTTTTATTTAATTTTTTTCAAAAACTTTTTTTTATCAATTTCTATAATATTTGTAATCAAGCTAATCAAAATCCATACGTAATCTATCTATTTCAACTTTTTATCAATTTTTATCAATTTTTTATTACGTCTGAACATTTCTTCGAAACAGCTCTGTATTCAATTACATATATTAAATAATATATATTTAAGATTATACATGATTTATTATATAGTTTCTAAAATTTTATACTATAATTTTCAGACTTAAATAAATTATTGCAGTTACTCTATAATATACATAAGTAATTCATATAATGTATGTTTAAAAATTTCTGCAATAGATCGTTTTATCATAAGTGAGGTTATGTTCACAATCACTGTAATATGATAAATAAACAAACAGAATCAGAAAATGACTCTATTCCTTAGACCAATCTTTATGTTAAATCGGAATTACAGGAATTGTTTAAAATATCAATAAGTAACAATACAGAGTAGATTATAATATATCTAAATGAAAAGTAACTGTTTGAATGTGAAGAAAATTAGGAATAATGTATGTGATTTAAGAATTATATTTAGTATGTAGTATCAGCTGGTATCAGTGACATGGGTTGTTCAAATACGTTAACATTAAAACCTACGTCATACTCGTATTTTTTAAAAATATGTTTAAGCTCGTGTCACTTAGAGTTATTTAAAATTCTTCAACATTTTTTTATTGATAATGCATATTGTAGAAAATACAAAACTTCGAATTCTATCCTATTGTAAAACATTGTAGGATGCAAATCTTATATCTTGTAGTTATAATTTAGATAACGTATAAATTTTTAACTTCTATACTTTCATTTTACTTTATTTTATTTTATTTAATAGCAAGAATTTCATAGCAAGAATTTCATTTTCTATTTTTGATTTATATTATTATTTATATTTTTAATATTGGAGACAATTAATGAATTTTCTCTTTCTGTTCCTACATTATTATATAAGCATAAAATATTAAAATGAAATTTTTGAAACTAATTATGAAATATCCATTTTAGCACAAAAGACTTAATTTGAAATTTCTACAATGGCAGAAAAGAAAGTCTTGATTTTCTGCAGAATCAAAAATTCGTCTGCATTATGAAACTGGCATTGGAGTTCGGGTCTGAATTGCTTTCTGATGCTCGTGCGCATATTCGGATATTAGATATGTTTTGGCTTAGCCTCCGTATGATTCAACGGAAAACAGCAACGTCACATTGAACAAAAGCGTACAGATATATCTATATATATTTATTGTCTATCTCATAGCTCGTGAGGTAGGCTGACGTAGCAAATGCGCACATTAATTTAAGCTGACGTAGCTGTGACGTCGCGTTGGTGCGATAGTGTAGGAGTTGAGCCTGTTGAGGGCGCACGTTCCCGGCGCTCGAAAATCATCGAGTCTTTCATATATGGCATCGACAATCTCTCCTTATTATCTCTGGTTGCGGCTGGTTGCGGCTCTGATGGCTAAATACCGGTTACGCATTCAACAAATTAAAATCATGCGTAACTGTATCAAACCGTGGAGCTAATGTGAACCTATAATGTTCATGTTAACATAATATAACCACGAATAGCACTCGTGCATATACTGTGTATCATTTCTGTGCATTCACGTGTATATATATTTAAATGTTATATTTGCAGTTTTTAAAATTATAAACATTCGTTATAAACAATTTGATTTTATTAAAAACTTAATTTAAACATCGATTAGAAGGTCTATAATAATTTTTATCTTCAGAACAGCTTTTGAAACTTTTTGATCCTTCTCATAAATAGAATGAACATTTATCATCACCTTCAGATACAACTCACTCTTATAAAAAATATATATTCATTGTTTGTTATAAATTCATGTAGTAAAATTACATTTGTCAAATAATATATATTTCAGTAACTTCTGTAATATCGTTTGTATACATTGAACTTAATTTTTTATAAGTGTCGCATATTTACATGTCCTGCAATAAACTGGAGCTACATTAACGCCATGCGTGCATTTTTGCGTGATCCTGTTCTGGGTATTTCTTGGACCTCCAAGCACTCCATTCTAGCGACAGATTACCGTAACACGTGAACTTCCATGGTCTGCTCCTGTCTGCTCACACGCGCTGCTATCTGGGGATGCATGGGTTATAGTCTATGCTTTTTCTGTAGCTTTCTACCGTTACTGATCCTAAACAGACCTTCTTTGCGGTCCTACCGCATCAAGCAACAGCGCTATATTTGGAAACTTCCGTTTACATGGGCTCTTGCAAACTCTACTCATCTCTGGTATTCGTTGACATTGCTTTTCTCTGCACCATATGGTTATACGGTTTCATTTTTTTCACAGTGTATGAATAAAATTGCTATAAGTACGTACTATAAAATTCATAAACTTGAAAATGTTCTTTATAATTAGTTTTTAACAAGTTATAATCCATCTATCTACCTACCTATCTATCTATCTATATATATATATATATATATATATATATATATATATATATATATATATATATATATATATAGGGAGAGATATAGATAGATAGATAGATAGATAGATAGATAGATAGATAGATAGATAGAGATAGATAGATAGATAGAGAGATAATTGTGTAGAATATATATACGAATGCAAGTAAATAAAATTTAATTTGAATAAAGATTCATTAGAATTTTTGGTAAGCAGTGATAATAGAAATTGATCTAAAAAAGCTTCTATAAAAGAAAATTACTTTAATTTTTTTCGTATAATATATTATTTAAAAGTGTAGTATATTATTATTTTACATTTCTTTAAAAAATAAGCATAAATTAAATTATTTTACTATTGATTTATATAAATATACTTTTTTCTCTGAATAACATTGATTTAAAATTCCTGCTTAACCTACACATATGCACAACACTATTAAGATGCTTTAGTAATGTAAGTTTTATAATAAAATGATATTATTTTTAGAAAATTAGTAAATATAAAAAAATGTTATTTGCATTAATGTTTGTTAAGATTCCGCTTACTTATTGTTTCTTGTATTATTTTATGTACATTTTTCAATTGAATAATTTATAACACCTTGAGAAATGTTACTATTAACATAAGTTGATTAAAATTTCAATTCAATTACTAGAAAATTTAAGAACATATTCTTAATTATTCCATGAAAGAAACTAGATTTTCAATGAAAAATCAACTAAAGTTATGGATTAAATTTTCTAAACAAACATTTTTAACAATTATGTTTTTGATATTATAACTTTGTGTGTCAATTTTTTGCTTTTCGTATGAATGTTTATTAAATAAGCTTATATAAATCGTAAAAAAAAGTTGTTAATAAAGCTGGAAGTCATCTAAAAGAAAACTATTTAAAAAACTTCTATTTAAGCTTTCATTTGATATTTTAAATTTTACAGAATTAATTATTTCTGTTAGAAATTGAAATATATTCATGTTTTGAGGTTAAATGTATAGCTAAACATAAAATTAAACATGCACACACACACAGAGCCACATGCACGCACTATTCATAGAATTAAAATTAAAAATTGTACTTATGTCAATTGTTTTGAATGAAATTAATAAATATTTTTACTGTATAATTTTTATAATTATTTTTACTGTAAGATCGATAAAATCATTTATTAAACTATTCACAGAAACATGCAAACTGATTATTATAACATGTGTGATTTTGTATTTGTTTTGTATTTGCATCCACTTAAAGGTGATTCCAGTGCAGTGATCCATATGAATAGGGGGCCCTGAATAAAGTCTAACAAAATTAGTTTATTTTATTTGATAAATTATATAAATGCCAAGACTTGCCAAAAAACTTGCTCCTCATAGGAGACTCTTGAAAGGTTGCGATGAAAAAAGAAAAGATGAGACAGAACATTAGACTCCTTCAATTTCAAATAGACAAGCACATCTTTGATATAAGTTTCACCTTGCTGAATTCTGCAGACTTTGAGATTAATTTTCTTCCTAGTGTGATCACTGACAATATATACTTTTAAAAATTGAATAATCTTAGTCAAAAATTATGATTCTAGATCTTTTTTGAACCGAAAACATAATATATGAATCGAAAGTGTTTGATTCTCTACATTATCTGTTATGACTATTTCTAAGCTCTGTAAATTGTGACAATGTTTTGAAGTTTGTTTCTTAAATTTAAATCAAGGAGCTATTGTCTTTTTTGGCAAGATTATTTTTAAATATACATATATGTATATATACAATCTTATATTTGACTGTATTTAGTCTGGACTAGTAACTATCTAGAACCTAATCAGATACTTTATATAGTCAACCTTTTAGAAATTTGAAAATGGCTTTGAAGAGTAGCTAATCATTTTTTGAGAGTTTTCAAATTAATAGTAACTTAGAAATAATGTCTTTTCTTGAGTAAAGTTAAGAAATTAATGGGAGAAATAAAACAATCACATAAACATTATATTTGATAAGCAATAACTTACATATAGTCAAAAATGTCCAAGAACAAAAATTTTATATCATATCATATCATATCATATCATACTTCATATCATATCATTAATTAATAAATATTTTTTATTGGTCTTACAGTCCAATCAATTTCAACCAAAAATAAAATAAAATAAAAATAAAAATAAAAATAAAAATAAAATAAAAATAAAAACTAAAAAATAAAAAATAAAAATAATAATAAAAAATAAAAAATAAGAAATACAAATAATAAATAATAAAAATAAAAATTAAAAATAAAAATTACATTAAAAATTAAATTAAAATGATAATGACAGTCAGACTGTCCTTGTTTATATTCACCCCCGTAGACTAATCTGAAAATAAAATATTAGCTGAAAAAATTCTTTGTTAGTAAAGTGCAGTCTGACTGTCCCCAACACCCTTACCTAATTGAAGACTTGTCCAACGTTTCGAGCTCGCTACGGCTCCTCATCAGGGACTAATCTAAACCTTATATTCTAATCTATATATACTCATCCCCACCACCAATTTTCGTAAATTAAATATAAATTCCCCCTCTACACAAATTGTCCAAAACCAATCAATTTAATAAGGAATGATAAACACTGTCCAATCTACCAGACTCTAACATTAAATTCACATTATTTCGATTCTTGGAAATGTGAATACTTTCAAGACTCTCCCGTTTATACTTATTATTAATACCATATTCCAAAATATCCACATTCACAAAATCAAAAGAATGTAAAAACTTTAAACAATGCTCTTTTAAACCAGAAGTAATATGTGAGCTACGTAAACTATATTTATGCTCATAAATTCTCTTTTTTAAATATCTACCTGTTTGTCCAATATAGTATTTATCACAATCCATGCAATTAATCTTGTAAACAACTCCTGATTTTAAGCATAAATCATCCTTATCTTTGCAATTATTAAACAATCTACTTAAATTATTGCGATTTTTAAAGAAAATTTGAATGTTATATTTCCGAAAATTTCTTTTTATTCTTTCAGATAATCCTCGAACATATGGTAAGACAATAATTTTGCCTCCGTTAAAATCAATTCCTGCACTATGTCTATTTTCGGTATTATAAATTTCAAACAATATCTCAGCAATCAATCTATTAATAAATTGAATTGGATAGCCATTATTAATAAAAGTCTCTCTTACTATCTGTAAATTATTTTGTCTAAAATCTTTATGTGACAATTTAATTGCTCTGTCAATGACACCCCTCAATGCCCCAATTTTGTTTCCGAATTGGTGGTGTGAATTAAAATCTAAAAACCTACCTGACCAAGTAGGCTTTCTGTACCAATTAAGTTTTACCTTATTATTACTACATCTAATCACATTAACGTCCAAAAAACTTAACTGACTATTTACTTCAACCTCCCTTGTAAATTTAATTCTGTCATGTACAGAATTGAAAACATCCACCATTTCATCCACAAAAACTTCTGGAACAATTGTAAAGATATCATCAACATATCTCTTAAATATCATTGGTTCAAAAAGCAATTTTGACAAGGCTATACTTTCCAACTTTTCCATAACTAAATTAGCTATAACCGGTGACAAAGGCGACCCCATTGGACATCCGTATTTTTGTTCATAAAATTTATTATCAAATGAAAAAATTGTGTTATTAAAAACCAAATTAATTGCTTTAATAAATTCATTCATTGTCAATTTTGTATGCAAATTAATTTCATTCCACTTTTCCTGTATAATATCATTTAACAACTCTAAAGGTACATTTGTAAACAAAGATACTACATCCAATGAAATCATCTTGTAGTTTTTCGGAATAACAATAT